>JAZKJV010005489.1:0-600163 GCA_037367405.1 Ottelia alismoides | reverse complement strand
TATTCCTCGCCTCTGCGAGGGTCGTTATCGACTATGGATCAGGAGAGATTCGCTTCCGCCCTGCTGACGAGGGCGTAGCAGTGATCACCGCGCCCACTGCCGACCAGAGACCTGCACCTGATGTGACCACACCTATCTTGGCTGACCTCGAGGACCATGACCTTGATGATACTATCAGAGAATTTTGTTGTCTATTGGATTCCACTGAGACCCGAGAATTCCTCTCGGTTGAGGAAACCTCGGAAAGCATGGACCTCGACGTTCCTTCTTCTGGGACTTGGCGTTGTGTTGATGACATCCGCGGGATTTACACGATTGACACCATTGAGCGGAGGGCAGATGTAGAGACTATACAGGACGGACATGTTTTGACTACTTCCACTGATGGGTCCGCTCCTGTCCATATAGATACTGATGAGCCTAAGGCCGAATTTGATTTAGTTGCTTTTCTTCAGAAATTCGGGCCTTTTGATGAGAAAGATGATCCGGTTGAGATTATAGAGGACGAACAGAGTTCGACTACTTCCACCGATGATTTCGTGCCTTTTGATTTTGACCTGGATGACACCTCGCAGGACGACTCCGAGTACACTACTTCCGATGATGATGAGTTCGTCCCATTCCACTTTGATATCAGCGAGACTCCCAAGGCCGGACCTAGCCGTACTTCTTCCACTACTCCGTCTGTGCCTTCACACCCTAGGGCCCCCGAGGACTTACACCTTGTCGACCCTGATCGGATTCCGTCCACTGTGGACCCCGATGTCGACCTGCACCACACTAGATCTATTCCTCAGCGGTCTCGTAAGAAGGTTCGCTTTCTACCTTCTTGACCCTCTGTACATCCATCCTGTTGTACATTCGTGTTGTGTACCTCCGTCTCTCTTCCGTATTGCTCGTCCACCCATTCTCGTGTTTGCCTAGCTTAGGACGTACTTTGTCCTAAGTATAGGGGGGTGGACGAGCCGAGTGTTCTTTCATCGTTCTGTGTCATCGCTCCTGTCGTTGCCTATACTTAGGGCTTCTTTCACCCTAAGTATAGGGGGAGTGATGCGTACATCCTCACAATCTCTTCTTCTAATTTCATCTCTTTTTCTTCTTTTCTTCTTTTCTTCTTTTCCTTGTCTATCTTCTTCATCTATAAAAAACGTGTCGCCCTTGTAGACAGTTTTCCATACTTAGGACGTACTTTGTCCTAAGTATAGGGGGGTGTGCACCCCGAGTTTCTCCATTCTTTTCGATCCTCTCCATTGTCTCCTCTTCTTGTCTATACTTAGGGATATCTTACCCTAAGTATAGGGGAGACAACCTGAGTACGATCTGTTCATTCCCACCCTTGACCCTCCCTGCCTTGTGTACAGTCTGCTATACTTAGGATTATTTGATCCTAAGTATAGGGGGGACGGTCAACTTCTCATTCATTCATTCATTTATTCTTTAGACTTGCCTATACTTAGTACGAGTTATGTCTTCTCTTTTCTCTCCGATCTATGAGGACATAGCTCAAGCTAAGTATAGGGGGGTCGTATATACTACGTATATACTTTAGCCATAACTCGTACTTTCGTATTTTCTTAATAAATATGGCTAAAAATTCTTTAAAATTCATTAAAAATCCTTAATAAAAAGATGTGATTATTCCTCAAATTCTTTTTGTATTTACTGATTAATAAATCAGGTGAAAATGTTTTTTTTTTTTGCAAAATATTTGAAAAATAGTTTGAAAATCTTTGTGAACATCTATTGAAAACTATTTTGAAAATATTTTGTTTCATGTTTTCAACCTTTGTAAAAATGTGTGGTTTGTAAAATTTATTTTCTTTGTGTGAAATAAAAATGTTTGAAAAATGATTTGCAAATGGTTTGAAAAATGGTTGCAAAAATGATTTGAAAAACCTATATATACTGTTTTGAAAGCCTTTGCAAAATGATTTTCAAATGTGTGTAAAATGTTTGTAAAAATTATTTTGGACTATAGTTTTCAAAAATTGTGTGTAAATTGTTTTCAAATAAATTTGAGGAATATACACATCACACCAAAATCCACTATATATGTATATATGTATAAAATTGACTACTTACCCTGTAAATCCTTAAAATCCACTTCTTGTAAATATAAGAAGCACTCCCGTGTACATATTTTAACCTATTTTTCAGCCAAAACCTTTTTGTTTTCAAAAAGCCCAAAAACATTTGCAAAAACTAAAATCCAAAAACATTTGAAAAATCTTTTTGAAAAATACAAAAAATTGCATCTGCATGCATCATATTTTCAAAAATCCATAAAAAGTTCAAAATCCTTGAAAATTGCATCACAAAAATATTCTCTGCATTGCATAGCATTAGCATTTTTCGGATTGAGTTTGATAGTTGAACAAGTCTAAGTAAAATCCGGAGATTGGAGCTTGATTGGACCTTAAAATCTACCTAATAACAGGAACCTTATAGGAACTGGGTTTGAGGTACTTCAGGTCTAGTTGACTTAATTCTTTGAGGATCACGGGACTTGGTTCAATGGATTCTTGACTGCCTAAGTAGAGTATTTCAGAGCACACGCACGACTCTTGTTGATAATGACCTAACTTGGACACCTGCACCTTTCACATAGCTCTCCACGGATGAGGTGGTGAGGAGGCAGTTTCCTTTGGCTTGGGGTAGCATATGAGGGTAGTACTTCTAGGCGGAACCTCTCTTCTTCTTCTAGTGAAGGAAGTGCACCTCAACTTGGTCTAGTGGTGATGAAGGCTAAAGACAGAAGCCGTGGGTTGCAATAAAGCTTCAAAAGAGGGATAGTCTACTGGCTCAAGAGGAAAATTTCTTGTATATATGCTGCACCATGTAGATATGTTGTACAGATGCAATTGAAAAAAAAAAAAAAAGAACTCCAAAAAAGTGGTGGGTCGGATTGAAAATTTAATAACCCCACCGGAGTGTATATAGTCCAATAAAGCAAAAGCTTATGGTATCCATGTTACATCTCATGAAGCTTGCAGCGGGAGACTTAGCTACACTGGTTGAGCTCCCAAAAGTCTATACTTCTTCCCCCTCTTCTTGAGCCGGTTGCACTTGAACTTAGAAGGGAATACCCCGCTTCTCGAGGAAAGAGTTGCTAGACCGAGGCATTAGAGTTACCAGGTTGAGGGAGGTTGTTTCTTTGTCACTTCTGAGGTAGGGAGCTACATATCACTTACACTGTACGAGTCAGACTCATAGTCGTAAGAGTTTGCGTATGAGTTGAAGTATTTCTGACCTGGCTATTGAGGAGACTTGGACAGAGTTTTGGGATTCTCAAGGACTGTTGGATTTCAAACTTGGTTCTCATTAAGGTTCCGACCGCACTAAAATTCCAAAGGTCCGACTTGAGCTCCAAACTTTGATTTTGTGAAGACAAGTTTGACAATTAAATTTAGTCCATCTTTCTTCTTTTTCTTTTCTTTATTTTTCTTTTTCTGCACTTATTGCATAAGTGTTTGCTAGGGACTAGCAAAGGCAAGTATAGGGGGATGATGAATCTACGTTTCATCATCTTTATTCTATCATTTTGGCCTTAAAAACCCTAGTAAATGCGTGTAAATAACATTAATTCATGCATTTTAGCATTCATGCATATGTGTGTAAATACTGTATAAAATGCGGTTTTTAGTGCCAAAATTATAGAATAAAGAAAAGAAAAGAAAAAGAATAAAATATTGTAAATATTTTATGACCCAAAACCCCGAGACCTAGACATCTTGATGAATAGGTCGACAAGGAATAAAGTAGGGGGAGATAAGGGCTAAAACACAGGTAAAATACCTATACATTTTATTCGTTCTTTATTCATTTTGGGACCTATTTTTGGTTCCACTTTTTATACATCAAATAAAGAAACTTTGTACATGAAAGTTGTAGATAAATTAATAAAGAAAAATACAAAATTGATTTCACAGAAAAATAATGTACAGATAAAAAGTTATGGTCTGAATAAAAATCCAGAATGCCAACTTCCCAGACCCGTATCTCACAAATAAAAACTCCAAATGCAGCGTACTCACCTTTAATTGTATATAGAAGAAAATAATCTAATTAATGGTGGTGGTTTCGCATTTGGCGGAGCTACGGTTTGAAAGTTGACTTTTGGACCCTCATTGTATACTTGTACATATTAAAATATTCAATTTATTATTTATTTATTATTTTTATAATTTATATTTTTGTAATGTTGTAAATAATACTTGTAATAATTATGTATATTAAAATCAGAACAAAACCATGATTAAAACTCAAATAAAATACTTGTAGATATCATATACATAGGTATTTCACCTATACATATACATATACTTTTTATACTTATATTTTATTTAATGTACATAATACATCAATAAAATAAAATAAAAATATATTTGTGTATATAAAGTATTTTGTAATTTTAGAAAATAAAAACCAAAATAAAATAAATTAAAAATACCTAAATAAAAATAAAATACTCAAATACATAGATATGGATACCTATAAGGGTCTAAATGCAAACTTGTAAAAATATGGCTCATAAAAATAAATAAAAATCATAATAAAATAATTTATAAAATAATAAACATTTTTTATTTTATAATCAAAAATTAATAAAATCGTTTACTATTTTTAAATGATTTTAGAATTATTTTTTCCAGGCTTTTTCCTGGTTGGTCCACGTGGACCAACCAGGAGGGCTGGAGAGTTGACCTGGGTCAACTCTCTGACCCATTGCCTGCTGTGTGTCAGTTTGTTTTTGGACGTTTTTCTCGCTTTTTTCGAGGGCTCTCCGCTCCTCGTTTCAGGTCGATGTCTTCTTGACTTGTCTTCATCGTGCATCGAGGATGCTCGCCCATATCTCATCTTGGGCGTTGGACCTCTGACGCGCATCTGGCACCTCGATCAAGGAGCCTCGACGACCATGTTTTCAAAAACCTCCCAACACCCCCATTTCGACTTGAACCCTTTTTGGTCGTCCTCTTCATTCCAGGGGGTGTGTTCTGGATCGAAGCTGGTGACAGGAGCTTCTCCAACCGCCTCGCGGCATGGTTTGGTGGTCGTGAAGGCGTCTCCACCTCCCATCTCCGGCTCCAGCTGTGAGGTTACATCTCAGGCTTCTTCAGCCTTTGAGGTCCTTCTTTTCCTTATTTTATTTGCGTTTTCATTTTGTTGTAGCTCTAAGATTTCAGTGCACATCGTTAGTTCGTGTTTCACCCAATCAACCATCCAATCCGCCCCTCGTCGGAGCCGCTCCGGCGAGCGACCATCTCACCATTTTTCCCGCTTTCTTGCCACTGGGAGGTCGCGGCACTTTGCCCGTGACCTCGTAACCTCTTTTGCAGGGTTATTGGAGTGTACGCACGCCTGGAGGCGATTTTGTATGTCGCCGGAGTGGGCTGGGGGCCATTCACGCCGTGAGGGACCTCCTGTGAGCTCCAGCCTCTTTTGACGCCTCCAGGATCGAGAAGAACCCCGCAGGAGCATAACCACCCCTTTGGCCGTGCGGTTGGAGGTTGTAGCAGCGAGATCGAGCTGGCCGAAGGTGCGCAGGGCCGTGTTCTTCGTGAGATCTTCCAGATGCCCTCAGCGCCGTCGGATCGCAATTGTTCTCCCAGGTGCACAGCAGCCACCGGATCAAGGACACCCCGGACCGTTCGATCATTCCAGCACATCTAATCCAGGACGTCCATCCGAAGGGGCATCGCGGGCCTGGAAGGCGACACGTGTGTTAAGTGAAATCAAGGCCACCGTCGGATCCGCGCCTAGGTGGGAATTTTGCAAGTATAGCCCGCCGGTTTTTGTAATTACTATTTACTTTGCAAACTTTCAGCTGCTGTATTATTTTCTTGCCAAATTTGCAAACATATCCCCGATCTTTTACACTATTGCAGGTTTGCCCCCGCCAGGCGCGTGCACAGCACGTGACCTTTGGCGTTTTTGCAAGGGTGGCCCCCTGTGTTTTCGGTTATTTGCTGTTAGTATTAAAACAATAGGTTATAGTATATAAATTTTTGGAATTTTGCATTGAAGCCCTCATTACTTTTGATAATTGCGACTTCGTCCCTGCCAGTGCGCGTGCTCTTGCACGCGCCTTTGGAGATTTTGCGAGGTAGCTCCTGCGGCTTTTTGTATTTGCGTATAGTCCAGAACTATTTGCTTTAGTATATTATTTTGTGAGAATTTTGCACATCAGCCCCTGCACCTTTTGACTATTGCGAAAAAGCCCCTGTCAGGCTTTGCATTGTTGTGCTCTTCTTCTAATTTTTGCATACATCTACAAAACCCAAAAAAATCTACAAAAATCAACTTAAGCCTCTGTTGCATAGTAGATTAACGCTATATTTTTATTTTTTATAAATATTGCATTTTATTATTTATAAAAATTCAAAAATAGTCATTTTCAGCACTGTTTGCATTAGAAAATCACTAAAAAATATAAAAACTCTTTAAAAAAATCCCAAAAAAATATATTTCGTTCCTTTTAGTATGTTTTAATTTCAGACCAAAAATCATAAAAAAATATAAAACCAAACTCCTAAAAATTGCAAAACTCTAAAAACCTTCATAAAAATTTATAAAATCATTAAAAAATCCAAAAATAGTGTTTTCTTTTCCTAAATTTTCTTGGTTTTATTATCTTTAAGTGAAAATGAATTTGGAGAATTTTTGTTACTGTTTAATATTTTATTTCTCCATTTTAGTTTCAGCTTTGTGTTTTCTTCACTGTTTGCTTTATTTTGATAATTAAAAATACCAAAAACATTCTAAAAATTACCCAAAAATCACAAAAACAGTAAAAAAGTATAAAAAGACCAAAAAGACTTCATTTCCTCATTTTTGAGTATTTTTATCTATTTTTATAAATACCTCCTTTTCCCTTTTATTACATTGTCTCTATTTTCCAATATTGAAAAAAGATAAAAAAAATATAAAATATAAAATATAAAAATCAGAAAATTAAAAACCAAAATACAAAAATATAAAATTAAAAATTAAATAAAAAAAATTATAAAATTAAAAACCCACAAAAAAAATAGCATAATAGGCACTTGATCACAACTCACACATTTTGAGCACTTGTGCCCCGATCTACCTGTCTGCTCCCTGTGTTCGACCTCTACACATACTTGCACCTATACACATCTTGTTGTAGAGTTATAATAAATTTTAACTCCGCACATTTACTTTCATTGCTTGATTTACTTGTCGTGGGTTAATTGTTGTTTGAATCGGGATTTCGAGCGGTCACCGCATCGACTGCGGTTTCGCCTTGTGAAACCGTACGACCCTCTATTTCTCGGTTCAACATAGGCCCTTGTGGCCTGTGACCTGCCGGTTTCTGCCATCTGTTCTAGGATCTTCCATACAGCGTGCTCGTTCTTGTTCAGATAGCTTCCTCCACAGGCGGCGCTAACTAACCCCTGCATCTCTGGGGTTAGACCACAGAACAAGGTCTGGACTAAGATCGCTTTAGAAATACCGTGGCATGGGCATTTCTGTACTAAGTCATTGAACCTGTCCCAAGCCTCATGGAACGGTTCGCTGGGTCCTTGGGCGAAGCTGGCGATCTTCGTTCTCATCTGATTGGTTCTACTGAGAGGGTAGAACTTCTTCAAGAAGAGGTCCTTGAACTGCATCCAGGTAGTACATACCACCCCTAAGTTTTTCAACCAATGAGCAGCCTTATCTCCTAAGGCAAAAGGGGTGGCATTCAGCCGGATATAATCTTGGCCAACATTGGGATGGCTAAGATTGTTGCACACTAGTTCGAAGTCACGGAGGAAGGTGTAAGGCTCTTCACTGAGGTTGCCGTTAAACTTCGGCAGCAGGCTAAGGAAGTGGGGCTTCAGCTCGAATGCCTGGTCGGGAACTGCAGGTGCTAACCAGTTTTGGATCTCGTTCTCCGCCGGGTTGTAAGTATCGACCATTGGTCGGTCGATCCCTTCAGCTACAATTATTTGTCCCATCCGCGCCGTGAGATCTGCATTTTTCTGTTCGGCTTCGGCGAGGCGTCTAAGAATTTGTCGCATCTGGTCCTCATCTGGCGGCATCCTTGGCGGCATCTTGTCCTCTAAGTCTGGGGATTGGGAAATAATATCGGTGTTAGAGGGCAAATCAAGGAAGGGATTACCGAGGCGATGGTCTTCCTCGGCAATCTCGGAGGAGATAAAAGGGTTGGTTTGAGAGTAACCACCCTGAGTATGAGGGAACCAGGACTCAAGAGGGTCATGAGTCCTGGGTGGTCCAAGGTGCGCTCGGACCGAGAAAGACGAGTTGTTTGGGGGACTCATAGATAGATCAGTGAATAGTACGTCGAGATCTCCCCAATCACTCATCTTGATGAAGCGAGAAGAAGATAGGATTTTACTCCTACCTGAAGCAAGCAACAAGAACAATCCAAGACCCTGGGTTCACACTCAACACAGTGAAGGACTCAAAGTTGAGTCCAATTTATCTTGTAGTTTTTAAGTGTGATATTCAAGCAAATATAGCAAGGATTACGCGGCCTAGAGGGAAGTCGGCTCAGAGCCGGATGCGTCTTCCCTGTTTATCCTGTCGTCTAAGATACCGCCGCTCCTTCCTTTCTTCGCTCCTATCCCAAGCCGATGGATTCAGTGACCACGCCCCTATCTACCTGCAAGTAGGCGGAGGCTGACAAGGCCGGAACTTCACCCCGGGGGGTTACTGGCAGCTTGTCGCGAAGTACCGCAATTTCGCCCCTATCTACCTGAGACAGGCGGAGGCTACTTGGTACTAGTCAAAGAATCTGAAATTATCCGGCTTGTGATATTTGCTAGGATCAGTTAGAACGTGATATAGAAGACGGGGATTTGGGCTCTACCTTAGGGTGTTCACACACACTCAGGTACCCTCACTCAGCCTGAATACAAGGTCGGGGATTAATCTCCCGCAAACAATTTTTAGATTTTATTCTTTTTTTGGTCAATACTGTTAGCAGTCCCGATTTTAAGTTAAGTTATCACTTTAATTAATCCACCACAAAGCACGCCTATCGGACAATCCCAATTTCCTTTTTAATTTAAGTGAGAAAATCAGAGGGGGAAATCGAGAAAAGCCGATGCAAGTTGAAATCGATGATGCGTATGCTGAGTAGAGAATACTTACAGTGATCCCTTCGCTTTTTGATGCAGGATGCAATACAGAATTGAAAACTTTACTCTACATGCAAATGCAAGCGATGAAAAACCGCTCCTAGACAGGCAGTTTTATTAGCGTGAAGAACAGTTTAATTTGACTAAGTCCTGCGGTCTAGGTGCGTCTTTTATGTGTGATGTGTGGTCCTATTGATTACGAGCACAAACAAATCCTAGAGTGGCTCGAGGAGCCGCTAGTGCAAGCTAAATTACCATTCACCCACACAGCACACGGGACACAGTTTCCACTATATTTACACGCGCGAGATACCAAACGGGAACCGCTGGAAATTATGCGAAAAAGAAAAATAAATAAAAATTTACAATGCCTCTCAATTAAAATTCTTGATCGTCGAAGCGTCCAAGACTCCTCGCGTTCCTCGCACAGAAAAAGAGTGAGGTCAGAGAGTGACTCAAAAATAAAATAATGCAAAGAAATAAAAGAGAGAATAATTACAAGAAAACCGGGGGTCAGACTACCCGGGGATGAAAATCAAACACTCAAAAATATGCTACAAATTAACCTAAGCCGTGCCTCCCCGGCAACGGCGCCATTTTGATAACCGTCAGGTACCCTATGTTAATTCGGTCAAATTAATGTCCAAATTAATGTTAATAATTCGTTGCAGTCGGATACGAGAGGCTAATCAAAAATCACTTATCGATTAATGTTAAGTGATGATTTTTTTTACTTGGTGGAGTCCAAGGTCGATCTCAGGGAGGCAACTGTCTCCTTAGGTAGATTTTAAGCAAATTTCCAATTGTGAGATTTTCAAGGAGTATTTTTTTAAAGTCTTTTTCGGTTTTTTATGCAAGACACATGTAAAAATCCAGCCAATTTGAAGTTAAATCATAAATATGATCAAATTGATTCCAAAAATTATGAAACTTGGCCAGATTATGAATTATGGTGAAATTAAGCTACACTAATTTTTTTACAATTTTCTGATGCACGGATAATAAAAAATGCAGACCGTAGTGAAAAATGACTAAACCAATTTTAATAATTATCAAACGATTATATTTCTCAGAAATAAAATTAATCCAAATAGGTCTAATTGAGAGCTATCCAAATCAACTTAAATTTCATTAAAATACTTCTCGGTTGACTAATTAAAATTCGATTAAGGTTTTCACTAAATGATTTTTGAATGACAAACTACACATGCAAATGATGTGAAGTTTGGATATGTTGTAGCATAAATCTAGATCTACAAACTACGATTTTTCAGTGATTTTTAGACAAGCAGAGATTGCGCAATAAATTAAACAATCAATTTGGGTAAAATATTGCGATTTTCCACCAAATTAATTTCAATAAATACTCTGCAAATCAGAAAAAATACAACTAAGTGCTAAAAAGGTAGAACAAAAGTTATGCTACACAATGCAACTTTCAGAATTAAAAATTGATGACAGAATGATAACAAAATAATCGTGCAAATGCAAGGATGTAAACGCAATACAGAAATAAAAAAATATGAACTAAAATGGTGAACAGGGACTTACATGCATTTTCCAGAAACTTGAAATTTTTTTAAAAACTTGCAAAGGGGTGCAAGTGTCCCCTTTGCAAATTTCCAATTGTTTATCCGATAGGACTCCTCTGCTTTTGCATGCAAAACAGGGGAGGAGGAGCTTCTTCAACCGGCGGCGGAGGAGCGCGTCTGCAGCCTCGCATGCGACCGTCGTTGGGTGGCTGCTGCACGCGCGCGGGCCGCAGTGGCTGAGAGCGGTGCGCGGAGGTACGAAGGATGGCGAGGCGTCGAGGGGGGCCCACGCAGCTGCTAGGCCAGTGGAGGAGGGTGACGTGCGGCTGGGGCTGGGCGCGCGCTGGTTGCAGGTGGGGGGCGCGACCTTGCGCGCGCTGCGAACGAGTTCCCACGCGCGTGGCTGAGCTACTGGAGACGGGGAGGTGCTCGCCCAGGCGACACACGCCCAGGCGGAGGAGCTCGCGCGGATGGGTGCGCGCGTTGGAGGCGCGTTGGGGCGGTTGCGGCCTGGAGGTGGAGGAGCTTGACGTTGGCGAGGGGGGTGCTGTGGTCGGAGCTGCCGGGAGCTTGGCGAGTTGGTGCAGCGGCTGAAGCTGGAGGTGTTGATGATGGAGCAGCTCAGCTCCAGCCGCAGGTGGCTGCGGCGAGGGGGACGGCGGACGTCGTTGGCGGCGGGGGGGGGGGGGGGGGGGGGCGACACACGGCCAAAGGTCGTCGGGGCAGAGGCAGCAGCACGAAGAGGATGGTGGTGGTGTGAGTGTGGTGTTGTGAGGGGAGGAAGAAGAAGCAGGGGAGATTCACCACCTCCCCTGTCTCTCATGCATTTGTTTAAGTGGGCGTAAATAACCGATTAATTGGTTGATGAAAATTCCTCGAAAAATTAAATAAAAATCACCGTTGCGTTCGCAACATGTGATTTATCCGTTGAAGTGGAATCGGTTTTGCGATTCAATAGGAGGAAGGTGATGAATGGAGGAGAGAGAGAATATGGTGTAATGAGGAAGAAGAAAGGGATGTAGTTACCTGTAGATGGAATGGGTGCCTGTGAAGGGAGAAGCAAAGCTTCTCAGGTCGTCGCTCGACGCGCGGCAAGCGGAGCTCGGGCAGCGGCGGTTTGCGGCTGCGGCGGTGGACGGAGGGCCACCGGATCTCGCCTAGGAGAGTAGGATCGTCGCTCGCTGTTGGCACTCTCTCCCTTGCTGTCACCAAAGAAGGAATGGAGCTCTCCTCTCCCTTATGTGAAAATGGCGGATGGGGGTGAATGTGGGAGTAGAAGAGATTATAAAGAGGAGGAGGTGGAGGTTGGAGAGGCCTTGGAGAGAGTGGGAGAGATGGAGAAGGTGGGGGAGATGGGATGAAATGAGAGGTGTCGAATGGTGGCCTCTCCCTTAAGTTAAGGGAGAGTGGGGGAGGAATTGGTAGAGAGGAGAGAGAGGATGCCACTTGGCGCGCTAGGATGCGGCCATGTGGCATTTATTTAATTAGTAGATAAAAATCAAGGGATTGACACGTGGCGGCTTCCGGAGCCACCACGTGTCGCTCTCAGAAAAAACCAAAATTAAAGGGAAAGAAAAATCAAAAAAACATAATAAAAGAGCTTAAATCAAAAAGTCGTCAACACGAAAGTTGCTCGTCTCGATGAGATCTACAACTTTCATGAAGGGTCGAAAATCAAACGAGATCATCTATACAAAAGCATATTTTTGGCGGTACCTTATAGGTATAAAATACCGCATTTTATCTTTTGTAATTTTTTTGTCATTTTTCAATAAGAGAAATATTAAAATAAAAATAGAGAAAATATGAGAAGAATATTTACAACTTAATCTAATTTTTTTGGATTTTTAATAATTAAGAAAATAAAATGGTAAAATATAGGGGCAAAATGGTCATTATGTACAATGTACAAAAGGGGCCCAAAACCCAAGTTTTGCATACGAGCTCCGATTTGAATGAAATTGGTCTTGTTTCGAAGGTCTCTGAATGTATATTACTTTAAAAGTGAGTAGACCTAATTCGGAAGCCGTATGGGCGAGATATGCGTATTTTAAGGTCTAAGGCCTTCAAATTTGGGTTGGAGTTTTATTGGGTGATTTTACAAGTTAGTATTTTTTGACATTTTTCTTTAATTAGTGTTAGTAATATATACACTATGGAGTTTATTTTATTGGATTCGGAGTTAGTATAAAATATATACAAATAAGGTATTTTATCTAATATACAGGTGGATATTTACAAGTGAAATTGGCTTCTTATTTATGCAATTATGAATGCTAAAATGCAGATGTTATCAATGCATGCATGAATGCTAATTTTACAATATAAAGGGAAATATGCATCTATTTACTCGGGAACAAGACTCTATTTTCAACTTTTAGAGTGATGAATCACAGATTCATCAACCTTCTCATCAGGTTCCCTCTTTCTCTTGAAGATCCATTTACACCTTAATGGGTCTGACCCATATAGGTGGATCCTCGAGGGTCCATATACAACACTTGTATATGAAGTCTACATTAGACTTTTATTGCTAACATCCATCTTTCCATGTCATGATCCTCAGGAGCTTCATCACATGAAGTCCGATCATTTTCAGATTTAACTGACACATGGAATCCATCCTCAAACTTATTTGAAGAGGTATTAATGTTTCATCTTTAAATATCTATTTTAATTTCCGATTTCAGGAGCCTCATTATCTTTTCAAGATTAAATGAGTTCCTTTACTTCATTTTCATCTTGATTCTCAAGAGAGTCATCCTATAAGAATCATATTCTCAAAGATGAGATCTTTTAAGAATCTCAAGGTCATAAAGTAGGGATCTAATACCATCCTTTATTTTCCTAATGAAGTAGCACTCTCTGGTGTTAGATTCCAGCTTACATGCATGGAACCTTATTAAGTATATACTGTAGTCTCTACTACATATATACCTTGGAAACTTAAGAGATAATTATGCTAGGATTAATCATTGATTGAATCATGTCACACATGATCAATTGTATCTCCCTATAACTCCTTTGAGTTAAGGTTCATTAGGAGGATTAAGATAGGAATGATATTCATATCTCCATAAGGTATTTCTTGAATTCATCTAATAGGTACAGGCTACCTTGGTTAGATCAAATTCATTTCATTTTCCTTCAAACTTTGGTTCTAAACCAAAATTGCGAAATCTTTGAACATTTCAAAGGTTTCTTAGGCGAAGAGAAGAGATCTCATATCATATATAATCGTTAACAGATATCACATATCCATAATGTTTACTATGATATAGATGATCTGCATACATCAATATGTATGAGATCCTTAATACCTTGGCATCTTACACCTTTCCCAAGGAAGGATGTATTGGACATTTTACTTTGAATACAATATTCACAAGTATGTGAGATTTGAATCTTTAGACAATCTAAAGTTTCATGTCTTACTAGTCCATTGATCTCATCAACAGACATATGTCCAAAATTTGATGTCAGATCATTATCAAATGATCTTTATCCTCCTATTGATCTTTTTAATTCTCAGTACTAAAAAACTTAATGAACCATTCATTAATTTTCTAATTTAAAAGAGTCCACTAGATCTTAGATTACTATCTGAAATATCTCCATCATACTCTTTATGATAGATTTATTACAGAATTCATGTTTATATCCAACAATTAGAAATAAACAATGAGTGTATTCTAATATCTAGGTCATAGAGACATTCTCTAAGACTAAGGGCTCCCACTGAAAATATGAAGTCTATTGATCTCATGGAAATTGTTGCAACACTTGCATCACTTTCAACATGGATGACCAATAAACCTTAAGATCAAATTTCTAATACATATGAAACCAATTGCAAGTGTCATTAGAAAATTGAGATACAATTATTACACTTTATCTTATCAAATAAGTAAGTCAATGATTATATGTAGATTAATCTGATGCACTATCTGATTCCTTTTCTAAGGATTCTAGATAGATTTGATAGTCATACTATCAACACATCAACTTATTGCAGTATTGGCATTCATTCAACTCTTTGAATGTCATATGGAAGCTACAGAAATACAGTCAACCTTTTGACTATATTTCTTACTTGGGTCCAACCCATGCTTCCACTGCGCTCCCTTTATCTATAAGCAACCATTACTCAAGACTAAGGATCTCTTATGTTAAATTCAAAAGAATTTAATGTAAGAGTATTTCAACATTTATACATGCTTCACCCAATTCATATAATATGAATATTATGAAGCTTCATGAATGACTAGAGTATAGACAGTAGAATGATGACACTCATCATCTACATCCATCTAAACTCTTAAAACATAGGTTCAGGTAGGTACTCAAACAATTTGAAACATCTGTTATAGAGCTACCATTCTACATGATGTAGAGAACCATGTCATTCATGATTAAATGTCAAGAGCACATATGTATGCCAGAATATCTTTATTGATTTCATAAGGATTATTTGATATTTATGATCATTATCGACATGTCACTTCAAAAGTACATTCGATGAGATCAAGACTTATAGAGACATACAAACCCTAGGGTTTTAGTCCTATTATCTATTTAATTATCACTTCTCATTATTATGAGGAAACTTGCATATTGCAACCACATACATTATGTGTCCAACTGTAATTACAATATCTGGATCAAAGGGTCCAATCCATGCTATTTTACTGGTTATTATTGAGTATAATATTGAGTGGGTTTAATGAAGGGTTATCTGAAATAAGAAATTTGCATAAACATATATAAATATATAATTTACTTTGATTTAGGAATTTTTATATCAAAGTTGTCTTGCCATGTCAACAATGAAAGTTCATTCCCTTAATCACTTTCAATGTAAGAGATATACTTACCATTATATCTCAGCAAGATCTGGGATCTCCTCTTTATCTTTGTTACATCCCAATAATATGAGAAACTGCAACTCCAATAAAGAGAAGCGGGAACACATTCCGCCTTGCAAGTCCAACTTGCATTTCCCAATTCGGTCTTTAACACCCGCCCACCACCCCTAAGGTGATGTTGACCCGTCGTTAATTGAACCAACCGTCAACAGGAATAGAACTCACTATGCGC
Source organism: Ottelia alismoides (assembly GCA_037367405.1). Taxonomy (NCBI): domain Eukaryota; kingdom Viridiplantae; phylum Streptophyta; class Magnoliopsida; order Alismatales; family Hydrocharitaceae; genus Ottelia; species Ottelia alismoides. The sequence continues at coordinate 584,427 of JAZKJV010005489.1, read as the reverse complement.
AATCCAATATCGCCCCAATAATATGAGGATCCGATATTGGGGTCACTACGCATACGGCCTTACTCTTTCGAGAAGCAAAGAGTCCGATCCAGATGCGCTTGCATATAGGAGCTGTCACTTCGTACAGGCGTCTCCTATATACAATCCCTGGCGACGGAAACCCTTCGCCTTGACGGGAGACCATGGATGTCACTTATGTGATCCTCCACCTCTTATTCAAATTTAATTAATTACTATGAATCACATTCATATAATTAATTCTTCCAAGGGAATTATTAACTCTAATCATATTAGAGTATTCTTAATTGGACATAATTAACTTAATCATATTAAATTAATTATCAATCCAATTCAATCAATCAAACTTAATTTTATGTTTGAATATATATATGATATTATTCTCAAAGTACGTATTAATTCGTATTTTAATAATTAGAAAAATACATCATAATCCCTCGGACATTATCCTGGCCCTACCCGCTGTCATGGCCAGTACCGACGGGAGTGGGGTGGACCACATACGTTGCAACCCGCTGACCCAGCGATCCCCGACTAGACACCATATCCGCCTCGGGAAAGGATAATGCCAAATTGATTATTTTGTACTTGAGATGATCATCGGTTCTTCAACCGAAATTATACCATATAGTAATCAAAACAATTTTGATTTTAAGGAAATTTGCTAGGCAAATTCCCAAGTCCTATTCAAGCAAGAAGTTTGATGATTGTAATTCCAATTATAGTTTAGATCAAATCTAATCAACTAATTGGTTGGGGCCAAGTCAATTAAGGAAATAATCATTCTCTAATATTTCACAAATATTTTTCATAATTATTTCTCGAAATTAACAATTAATTTCATTAATTGACAATCACATGGTTCTTGATTAGGAAAGCAATTGCAGCAGTGACCCCTACTTACTAAAATTAGCATATCTCAATCATATTAAATCCAAATTAAGCAAAGTCAATTTCTAAAGTTTGTTAATTTGATTTAGGACAGAACCTAAGTGATGTTTTACGCATTTAGAGGCAAGTCTAAACAGTAATTAACATTTTAATCACGTTCAGATTCACAGTTCCCGCAACAGTGCATACATGTTCATTAAAACGACCATATCTCGAGCATACGAAATCTGATTTACGCAAACTCAGATCCTATGGTTTCCTTATTTAATGGGGAACATAATCCAAGTATAAAATTAGTCTTTAAACAATTTAAACAGTGCCGAATTTATTTACTAAACAGATCTGCGAAATCAAATGCGATGAAAACTTTCGCGACCTTAGCGAACCCAAGTCGTCCTTGGTTAACGAATCACTATTCGAAACCATCAACCTGGCTCTGATACCACTTGAAGGATATGGTTATATCCTCAAGCGCATCACGGAAGCGTGAGCGTCGTATCGAATACGACGAGGAGCGACTAGTCGCACTAGTTGCTCAATGCAGCGGAATTTAAAAATTTTATACGACGAAACCACATGATCCAAGAACACTTCTCGGATCGTTTCGTCTAAACCACAAACAAGTAATTAGGATTACCTCTTGAAGCGTGGTTGCGATCAAGTCTCTAAACGAAGAGACCTCCTGTCTCAAGTCCGATCCGACGGAGGAGACGCTTGCGAGCGCGGGGATGAACCGCGTGCTTCTCGCAATCCAAGTTGATGATCCAAGCGACGGATCTACTGATCTCGACACACGAGATCCAACGTCTTCTTCACGAGCGAGGCGCACCGAGGAAGACGGAGATCCACGAGCAGAAGAACGGGCAGCATAACGACGATGCAGCGGCGATGGAGAACCTCTCCATGGCATCCATGGTGGACGGCCATGAGAGGGAGAGAGAGGGCTGACCTCTAGAGAGAAAGAGAGAGAGAGAGAGAGTTTTGCTACAATAGCATGTGTAAAGAGAGAGCCAAGAATGCCTCTCTATTTATAGGGTTTTGGGATCCATGGATCTCAATCCATGTGTCATATAAAATCAATGGATGAGATTGATTTATGACAATCCAATGGTCAAGATTGTTGTTGGTAAAAGCCAACAACTTGTGATTTAATTTTGATTAAATATATCTGATAAATCAAATAAATATAATACCAAATTAAACCACACAAATAGAGAGAGAGAAAATAAGGGAGATACACCTTCCTCTTTGGAAGGGGGGACGGCCACCAATTCCCTCAAGGAATTGGTGCCGCCCCCTCCTTTCCAAAAGGGGAGGGCAATCTCCTTGATTTTCTCTCCATCCAGTTTCCAACAACAATTTGTTGGTATTTTAATTCACCAAAATAATTCTCAATTAATTTTGGGAATATTGCAATCTTGACATTGAATTATTGTGAATCAAATTCACAACCCAAAACAAAATGTAATTTACATTTTCAATTAATTAAACAATGTGTATCCAATTAATAATTAATCTACTAATGTAAATTATATTTAACTCTCTCTAATACATTATAAATCACATTTATAATATATTATGAATAATTGGATATTACTATCCACATTATTCTTATCCTTGATAATTAAATCATATTTAATCATCTTGGATCTCTTTATCTCATGTGTTCAAATAATATGAATCATATTCACATTATTCACATCTTTGATAATTAAATCACATTTAATTATCTAAGATAACTCTCCTTATAATATGAATCAAATTCATATTATTCATGATAATTAAATCACATTTAATTATCCATTTTCTCAATGCTCGGATACATATATCAACAATAGAATTATCCATGAACTCTTTCAAGGACAATGCGCTTTCTCCGCAAATACTTGGAGATAAGGACAGGGCGATTGTATTGTTCCACGTATAGTGACATGGATATTGAGATCATATCTCAAATCCAGATCTCGGGCCTCCCATAGATGCTTGATTAAATCAAGACCGTAAATCTAATCTTCTCATTGAATCTGAATCACATTCAGATTAATGTCCAACATTTGGACTAAGATCAGATTACTTCTCTACTAAGAGGAGTCACTAAAATCCAGACCCGTTTCATAACTCCCTAGGAATGGAAGCGTCATGGTTATACAACCGTTTATGATCACATCACCCTCAGGCATTCCCAATACCTGTACATCCTGCATACTGGAAGACTCAGAATAAACCCAAAGTATTAGATCAACTTTATACTGTCTACTTCAGGGTTTTATCAGTAAGTTTCTCATTCGATCATTGGGAGTCGGTATCGATAATATACTTTCCAAAAGCATATATCATACCTAGGTCTTGATCATATACTTTCCAAAAGTATATATCAAACCTACAAATTCAGTCAAGCTTCCAAAGCGAGACGACCGTGCGCATGGAATTTGATTCTTCCCAATATCTCATGAGTGAGCTCATGTCTTCCGGTTCAGTAGTGAACCTGTATGATCCCTTTGAGAGATCGTATTACTCATATGCCCTTATATGCACACCAGCGCGCCGGTGTATAGACCTTGTTTAGGCCATCAACCTATTGGTCTGCCAAATGTACATACTCAGACATATAGTAATACATCTGTCTCCGGTCAGAGGATGTGTGCCTGTATCGTGACAGCATACGATATAGGACTTTGGTTATCTCGATCTCGTTAAGTCAACTCTTTGACCTAACTCATCCGACACCTCCGAATCTCTATTCCTATGCAGAGGACCTGCATCAAGAGGTCGGTCAGATATCAACCTAAATGAGATAGGATTGCCATCTCCTACTCAGGCTGGAGATCATCTCTTAATAATCATTTGACGGTGCTTGATGAGTCCTCAATCTAACTCATTAGATATTCATCTAAGCACCAGCCTCTATGGTTCAATAATTGAATCAACAGTTGTATGATCATTAAGATGGCCATGGTACATAACCCTAATTGTACTAAGGGACCTATTATGCAAATTATGTATTCTTTATTTCAGATTAAGGAGTGAATTGCAATAACATTTATTGCATAATGGCTCGCCGTGGGCTCGCATTTCCAACAGAAGGTTTGTAGACCGTTGGATCTTGTGATCCAACGATTAGGAAGAGGGTGCAGATGAGGGACATGGATCAGATTGGATGATCTGATCCAATGACTAGGGAGTGGGTCGGGATGAGCGTCACGGATCAGATCTAGGATCAGATTAGACAGTGAAGATGAGGGGGTGAGCGGACGCTTCAGATCAGATCATAAGATCTGATCCAAAGGTGGTCATTAGAGCATGAACGGATGGCCTTGATGTGATGCAAGGTGATCTGATGGTCGATGGTGAAGGGGAGACGTGGAGGTCTGAGAGCCCATGGATCAGGAAGCATCGTGTGGTTGAGGAAGAGGCGGAAAGGAATGGATGATATTCGATCAGGAGGCTTGATCAGATGGCTACTCATAAAGCGAGAATCAACGAGCAGGATGAAGGCATCAGAGATGATCCATGTTCAAAGGAGTGGCGGGCGGCGCAAGGAGAGGCGGCTGTGTGGCATCTCCAGAGAGCGTCACATGGCTGCTCCAGAAAAATCAATGAATAAGAAAATAAAGAAAAATCAAAAATAAATAGTAGGATGCTGAATTAGAAAAAAAGTCAAAACATAAAAGTTGTAATCTCAATGAGATCTACAAGTTTCATGTTGGTCTAAAAGACAAAAGAAGTCATTTAAACAAAGAAGAATTTTTGGGAGTACTTTTAATGGGTAAAAATACCAAGTTTTGGTGGTTTTGCGATTTTTTATCTTTTTAATTTCTTTTAAAAGCCAAGATAAATATAAATAATAATAATCATAATTTTTAGGGATTTTTAATAAAATAGAAAATAAAGAAAAAGAGTTAGTAATTAAATACGATAAAATTAGGGTTAGAAAACAGTGCTTAATTATACACAGATTATTCACAATATAATACAAGTTAATAATAGTGATTTAATTGTGATTTTTATTGAATTAGTTAGGAGAATAATAAATAGATTTTAATGTGATGTATCTGAGATTCATCATCAACCCACTACATGTGGTTCTGAAGAAATTTGGAATCAGAATGGTCACAAATGATCAAAAGAGGAGATTCCGACCTGTGTACCTACTTATTGGCACACCTCTGTTGATTACTGGTTCCTAAACTCAGCTATCAAGAAGGATCACTTTCCACTATTGTTTATTGCTCAAGTGCTTGAAAGGCATGCATGGAAAGAGTTCTTTTGCTTCCTCGGCAGGTACTCAGGATATAACCAAGTGGCAATCACCCTTGAGGACCAAGATAAAACAACTTTCACTTGTCCGTTTGGCACCTATGCCTTCAAACAGATTCCCTTTGGATTGTGTAATGCTCCTGCTACATTCCAAAGGTGTATGTTGGCTATGTTCACCGATATGGTGGCTAGTTTCCTTGAAGTTTTTATGGATGATTTCTTGGTCTATGGTGACAATTTTGATGCATGTCTTTCTTTCCTAGACCGAGTGCTTAAGAGATGTTGAGAAGTCAACCTTGTCCTCTTTTGGAAAAAGATCCACTTTATGGCCACCTCGAGAATTGTATTGGGCCACATCATCTCCAAACAAGGTACATAGGTCAACCAAACGAAGGTGGATGTAATTGCCAAACTGCAGCAACCTAAAACTGTGAAGAATGTGAGGTCTTTTCTTGGGCATGTCAGATTTTATAGAAGATTTCTCCAAAACTTCATCAGGATTGCCCGACCTCTGATTGAGTTATTTGGTAAGGAGGTATACTTTATTATTGATGACAAAGTCCTCCAAGCCTTGAATCATCTGAAAAATCTGGTAACTCAAGTACCTGTCCTACAACCACCCGATTGGTCTCTCCCATTTGAGATCATAACAGATGCATCTAATTCGATGTTGGGGTTGTACCGGGACAATGTGGGGATGGACTGCCATTTGCAATTCACTATGCTAGCAAGACATTAGATGAGGCCCAAAAGATATACATTGTGATTGAGAAAGAGTTGTTAGCCATGATATTTACCTTAGAGAAATTCAGATTGCATCTTCTTGGATCCATAGTAATCATCTTCACTGACCACTCTGCCATTAAGTATCTTCAATAAAACAAGAGTGCCAAATCAAGTCTGCTCCATTGGATCCTTCTGTTCCAAGAATTCGATTTGGAAATAAGGGACAAACCTAGAGTAAAAAATGTGGTGGAAGAACACTTATCTAGAACTGAATGGCCAACTATTCCCCTAGGTGATGCATCTATCTTAGACACGCTTCTGGATAAGTCGATCTTGAGTGTTTCTCACTCCCCTGGTATCTTGATATTGTGAACTACCTTATTTCAGGGGTGGTCCCACAAGATTGGAACAAATACAAGGTCAAATTTTTATTGGACATCCATTTCTACGAGTGGGAAGATCCATACCTTTTCAGGGAAAACGTACGAATTGTATATGGAAACAGTGCATCCCTCTGGAAGAATACACTAGTGTCCTCGAGAACTATCATAAAATCGAAGCTGGAGGACATCGTTCTGGAAACTAGAAGGCAACTAAGGTATTGCAGTGGTCTCCAATGTCGTACACTATTCAAGGATGCAACATCATATGTGAAAGGCTGCACTGACTGTCAGAAAATGGGACGGACCCTTGGTTCGAAAGACTCGATGCCGTTCAAGTACATTTAGATATATGATGTTTTTGGCACTTGGAGCATTGACTTTATGGTACTGCTTCCCAGTAGTCAGGGTTATGAATACATCCTTCTCACTATTGATTATATGGTCATTGGGTGGAAGTTATCCCCGCCCAAACCGCTGCTAGCCGTAGAGTACGTTGCTTTCTCGAAGAAAACATTATCTCCTAGTTAGGAATCCCAAAAAACTTGATATCAGATGGGGATAGTCATTTTGTGAACAAAGAAGTGATAAAACTTGCAAAGGAGTACGATATCAACCATCATGTCATCTCTCCTTACCACCCATAATTCTAATGGCTTGGTTGAATTATTCAATAGGAAGATCAAGACTATATTGCAGAAGCTTGTACGACCTGATAGGAAGAACTGGTCTCAACTCCTTGATTCTATTATATGGGCTTATCGTACGACATACAAGACTCCTCTTGAGATGTCGCCCTATCATCTTGTTTTTGGGAAGCCATGCCACTTGCCTGTTGAACCCATTCATCATTGTGGGTAGCAAATATATGCAATCTCGACTCAAAGAAAAGTTGTCAGAACCGAAAAGAAAATCTGAATAGACTTTGGAATTTTGTGATTATGCCTATGACAAACTCTTGATGTACAAGGAGAAAGTCAAGCACTAGCAGACCAAGCACAGTCGAAGGAATACTATCGAACCCAGTCAGAAGGTTTGGTTGTTTGATTCAAAGTTGCGAATATTTCCAGGAAAATTGAAGAGAAAATCGAAAGGGTCGTATATTGTGAAAATAGTACGTGACAATGGAAACATCTTGATATCAGATTTGTCACATGATGTAAAACCATTACTCGTCAACGGACATTTGCTGAAGCCATATGTAGAGCACGACACATTCCTATCCGTGGTTGACTCTATCAATGTGGCATTTGAAGAAGACCTTGTAACATCTACAGATTCATACCTATCCAAAAATAATTTCCTTGATTATATCCATTTGTTTTTATTTCAGTCTTTTATTCTTCCATTTATCCATCAATCTCATCCATCTATGCTATACTTAAGATGTGTTTCATCCTAATTATAGGGGGGACGAGTGAGTAGAATTATTCTTTCTTGTCCTCTTGCTTGTCTCTCAACTTGTTCATATTCTATCTATACTTAGGGATATTTTACCCTAAGTATAGGGGGGAGATAGGTCGAGTCATTGATTTTGTAATTCTAATCCTCTCATCCCTTATTTATGTACAACCTTCTATACCTAGGATTAGTTAATCCTAAGTATAAGGAGGAACGATCAACTTCCCATTATTTTATTGAGTCGTTGTAATACTTTCTATACTTAGCATGATTTATGTCTTCCTTTATTGCGCTTTGATCACTATGAGGACATAGTTCATGCTAAATATAAAGGGTCATATCTATTATGTATATACTTTAGCCATAACTCATACTTGCATATTTTCGAATTATATGGCTTTAAAAATAGAATGACAAGGGATAAGTTAACTAATAAATAGAGTAATAACAACCCATGTAAAAATGTGAATAAATTTGTTTAAAAATGTTTTGCAAATGATTTGGAAAATTGGTTGGAAATGTTTATAAAATCTTTTGATAACCATTTTAAAAATCTTTGTAAAGTGTTTGAATACTTTTGTAAAAATTCCTTTCGAAATAAGTTCTCAAAATGTTTGCAAAAATATTTTCAAATAGTTTTTGAAAACCCTGCACACACTTGTGTAAATTCTTTTCCAAGATCCTTTCTGTAAATGTTTGTAAAGTCACTAACCCCATCAAAAATACCTCAAAAATTAAAATGTTTAAAACCCATAAAAAGCTCAAAACCAGAAAATTATTTTAACTAAAATACCTTGCATTGCATATGCATTTTTCAGAGTAATGTTGATGATTGAACTAGTCTAAGAAAGGTCTGAAGAATGGAACTTGGTTCGAACCTTAATCCACTTAATTTCATTGGAACCTTATAGGAGTTGGAATTAAGACTCTTTCAAGTCACCTTGACTTAATTTTTTGAGTCCACCAAACTGTGTTAACATGTCTTCATGACTAGCCTATGTAGAATATCTCATGACACACATATGAGCCTTGTCGAGAGTGGTTTCACTTGGACAACTACACTTTATACAAACTTCGACTTAGATGAGATGGTGGAGGGTAGAATTTTGAGGCTGACAAAGCATACATGTGCAAACATACATTACCCCAATAAGTGGCCAGTTCCCCCCAACCCGATCTAGTGGCATGGACATCTAAAGACATGACATTGTGGGATGCAATAAATATTCAAAAGAGGGACCGTTTACTAGCTCTAGAAGAACAACTCCTTATGTAAATGTTGTTGTAATTGGTTCAAAAATAGATGGGCCAAAAATTAAATAAAAATCATTCCCGTTGGATTTATGTATTAATAAGTAAGGCTTATGCATCAAATGTCAAAGTCGGAAGTCAGCCTACAGCTAGGAGACTTGGCTACAATGGCCAAGCCCTTAGGATACGTAAATACACAGGTCACGGTCTATTCTCTTCTCTACCCTCTCTTCTTAAAGCTGGTTGTACTTGAACTTAGAAGTAAATATCTTACTCCTCGAAGAAAAAGTAGCTAGATTGAGGAATTAGGGTTACCAGCCAAGGGAGACTGTCTTTTGTCATTTCAGATGAGGGGATCTATATTCACATACACCGTACTAGTAAATTCATAGTCATAAGAGTTTGTGTATGGAAGGATTTGTTCTGACCTGGTTTCTTAATGGGAACTACACAAAAGTTTTTGGATCTTGAGGACTGTTAAGTTTTAAATGCGATACCCAATGTGGTTCCGCCACACTAATAATCCAAAGGTCTAACTAAGCTCCATACTTGGATTTTATGAAGATAAGTTTGAAAATCACCATTATTCTAACTTATTTATTTTCCTTTTCCTTATTTTCTCTTTTCATCACTTATTTTCTTAATACATGTTTGCTAGTGACTAGCATAGGTAAGTATGGGGGGGGTAATGCATACCCATTCATTCACCTTTATTCCTTCATTTATCTTTAAATCCCAAGTTAAATGCATGTAAATATACATAACCCATGAAAATTAACATACTAACTATTGTATGTAAATAATATATCAATACATGTATTTAAATCCAAAATAAAATAATGAAGAAAAGAAAAATAAAATAAAGGATTTATTGTAAATACTGACTGGTCTTAAACCTTGAGACCAAGTCAATATTGACTAGGTTGACAAAGAATGAAGTAGGGGGCAGATAAGGGAAATATAATACAGATAAAAAAACAGGAACTAGAAACCCTAGGTGTTTATCACACTCTCTATACCCCATATTTACACTATTTTATGCTCATTCATACACACATTGAATAAAATTATTTCCGACATAACTTGCACAAAATAATGTATATAAAAATACAAAAATATTAGCCAATAAAAATCACGCACATTGTATATGGTACATACAGATGGAAAAACCGTAAACCAAACTTCATTTATCAATATCTACTCAATATGAACTCAAAATTCATTAATCTCACTTTCATTGTATTTCAAATTAAATTATCTATCTAATGAACGTGGTTTCATGTAAAATGGAGTTCAGGTACAAAAGTCATTTCTTAGGGTACCATTGTACTGGAGCATCTATATATTATATCATATTATATTATTCTTTGTATTTTGACTCTTTTTATAACTTTAAATAATTGTATATATTAAATAAACTTAAAATATAACATAATTAAAACATCTAAAATCAATTCACAATAAATAATAAAGTATAATACATAGATATACTATACTTATAATATGTATACATATAATTATTTACATACATAAAAAATAATAAAAAATAAAATAAAAATACATAAATACATAACAAATTATATTATAAGTAAAGAAAATATGTAAATATGATAATAAATATTAAAAATACAAAAATAAAAATATATAAAACATAGGTATATATACCTATAATTATACATGTAAAAATTAACACATAATAATTCAATTGATAAAAATAAATAAAAATCACCTAAAATAGTATATGATGAATCCCATTTCATCACCTTTACTCTTCTATTTTAGCCTTAAATCCCTTGCTAAATGCATGTATATATAATTAATTTGTGAAAAATAACTCTCAATAATTCACATTAAATACTATATAAAATACTATATAAAGTACTGTATTTAATACCAAAATAAAAGAATAAAGGAAGAAAAGAAAAAGAATAAGGTGTCAAAGACACCAAGTGACCCTAAAGACCGAGACCCAGTCATCATGATGACTTGATCGTCATGGAATAAAGTAGGGGGAGATAGGGCAGAGAAACTGTCCAGAAAACACTCAAAAATCCTAATTTGATTGGACAATAATATGCATTTGGGGCCCATTTTATTTTTAAGCCTCAAATCAACAAACTTTAAACATGAATAATTACATACAAGTGCAAAGAAAATACAAATTTTATTTCATTCACAAATAATGCACATTATGCCCAACACACACAGAATAAAAAGCCGCAAAGAAAAATTTGCAGATCTATATCTTTTCCATACAAACTGAAAATTAACCAAACTCACCTTTATTGTTCATAAAATTAGATTATCTATTTAATGGAGTAGTTTCATTCAATTTGTAGTTAAGATGCAAAAGTTGGCTTTTGAGCCCTCATTGTGCAATATGTGTAATATATAATATTCAATATATTCATTCTTTCTATTTTTCACTTTCTTATATTTTTATAAATTTGTAAATAGTATTCAAAATACATGTTCATAATTTAAATAAAATAAAACCATAAAAAATACACTAAAATAAATAATTTACTTATATATATATATATATGTAAACATACCTATAATATACATATATAATATGTATACATATTTATTCAAGGACATAAATAAACTCAAAAAATACAATAAAAATGTCTAAATATGTATTTAAATAAGTTATAAATATATATTATGTGTATATAATAATAAAAGATGCAATGCAAATTTAAATTAAAATATGCAAAATATAGTTTATTATACCTATAACCATACATGTAAAAATTAACTTGCAATTAATTAACTTTTATAAATAATTAAAAATGCTCTAAGAATACTACATTAACTTACAAACATATTTCATGTTTTTACCTTAATTTAATAAAATTAATTTCTATTTTTAAATGAATTTACAAACATTTTCTTCATTCTTTTTCCTTGTTGGTCCACGTGGACCAACCAGGATGCGAGGGCTGTTAGCCCCAGGTCAACTGTCCTTGCACCTGCCTCCCTTCTATGAGAACATGTGAAGGCTCTGACTTTACCAAATTTGCGCCTCCCTTATCAAGACCTTCACCTTCCTACTCCCCTGTCATCCCTTACCTTCACCCACTCCTGAATCCCCACCTTCCACGCTACACCTACATGCCATCTCCCACCTTTTTGGTCGAAACCCACACATATAAAATTTGACCCCCGACTTCCTTCATCATTTTGATACCTATTTGGCCCTCGTAACCTTGACCCTCGTATCATTTGATGCACCTTGTGACAATAGGAGCATCGCGGAGGATTTAGCGTGGAGAAGAGCAGCTCAAATCAGCGGTTCGCCTTACCTGAAGTTCCTTCGAGCGGAGCTTCTTTTGCTCCTTGGATCCATCCAGGTATGCGCTGTTAGTTAGTTAGATAGATCCCATTTTTCATCCTTAGCATAAGAATAGCCTTAGATCACTATAGTTGCCTTTCAATTTTTCCAATATTTTCATTTGCCAGAGCTGAGAGCTCCGTCCATTGTATCATTGTGCTCACAACCTATGCCAACCACCATCTCACCCCCACTTTTATCCTCTCCATGTCATTCACATCCAGACCCCACTTCCCCCTCTAATTTTGCACAAATCAGAGCGATTCAGACTCCATCTCCACTGCACAATGAAGTTCTCCTCCCCCTTCACACACCCTTGCTGTTCAACTTTAAGATCTATACAGGAGCATCACCTTGAGCCAAGGAATGCTTTTATGTGGGTGAAGGAGTCACGTGACCCCCCTGGAGCATGGATTAGGCTCCTAGGACTTCCTCCAGGCCATGTGAAGTGAACCAAGCTCCAAGTCCTCTCCACTAGGACTAGACCCCTTTGAAACCCACCTGCTAATGCATAAGAAGGCCAAGAACCTTTTGGTACAATCGATGTGGCAAATGATGCTCGAAGGAAGAAGGAATCGACGATCGAAGCTCGGGAAAGAACGTGTTATTCCCCGTTCTTCCATAGCCTCTCATCGCCGTCGGATCAGAGTCACAACCCGTATCTAATCTAGGTTGTTCATTTCATATGAATCGACACCCTCCTCCAACCGTACGATCATCATAAGAGAGGAGTCGTGGCACTTGGTCAGCCGCTTGATCATGCCTCTTTTTAGGTATAATTGCATCGAACCCCTTCCACTTTTTACATATTTTATTTTAGCCCTGTAAAAATAAATCATAGTTTAATATTTATGTGAAAATTACTTAGACCCCCTTGACGTTATTGTATATTGCATCGAGGTCCACGCCAGTACAAATCCCCTACTCCCCCATGTGAGTTGGGTCTTTTACAGAAGAACCCTCTTGGGTTTGTCTATTATTTTTAGTCTATAAAAATTGCATAATAGTTCAAAAATTTAGGTATTTCTGCACCAGAACCCCTGTACTTCATTTATATTACAAAACTTCCCCTACCGATATTGTAAAATAAATTCTTGTTTTTGATTTTTGATTAAATAACTCCTGTGGGTGTAAAAATTTCGGAAAATTACAGTCAATGCTTAAAATGTTGCTTGTTTACACTATAAATTTTATTTAGCATTTTACTTGCATTTTCCCTTTATTAAAAATCAATTAAGAGATATTTATTCCATGTTTAGATAAAAAATACAAAATAGAAAAAAAACTTATTTAAAAATTCCAAAAATTATATACTATATATTTTGTATCGTATAACTCCATACCAAAATAACAAAAAATACAAAGAAAAACCTTAAAAATTGAAACTCCCAAATCCTATAAAAAATAGAAAAAAATTTCAAAAATTCCAAAAATGATTTCTTGTTATATATATTACTGCATATTAAAAATAGTTTTGAGTAATTTTGGGCATATTATCTATTTTTAAAACCCAAAACAATTCGACCTATTTATTAACTCCATGTTTTGGAGTATTTCATATTTCAAAAAAAACAAAAAATTAGAAAAAAATTACCAAAAATTACAAAAATAGAAACTATAAAAAATATTTTATTTTAAAAATTTTGAGTATTTATAGCTATATTTGTAAATATAAAACCCTATATTGACTATATATACATATATATACTTATATACTTATTAATGTATTAATATGTATTATAATGACATAATAATTTTTATTACCTTTAAAAAATAAAAGGGATATTTACATTCACAACCCTGAGTAGTTTTATAATTACCCCAGACACCCTCGATAATTCATAATTACATAACTAACCCCAAATGCTTAACTCTTACATGGCATAACCCTGTATCATGCAGTTTGGGATGTCTGTTATGTTTGACAGTTTCCATTAAAAAAACAAAAATACCCTTAATGCTCATTCTTATTTGCAAATCATGCCATATTGTTCTCTCTCTTAACTTCTTTTTTTTCCTCCTTGTCCTCCTCCAGCATCTACCCGTTCCCTCCCACGCATTCCCTCATCACGACTTTTGCCATGCCCAGACCTTCTCCTCGAACTCCTTGAGGACCCACATGTCCCCAGCATCCTGAACGAGGCCTTCATCTTCCTCTACCAAGATCACGGTGCCTAAGTTTGTAGAAGATGGAACTGAGGTGCTGCTGCTTTAGCGAGCATGCCTTGGCCCTCCATCCGTCAACATGTGCAGGAGCCTGGAGGAGGATAGACAGAGGGGTTGGAGGGAGGAGGAGGTGGTCGATGCGAGGAGGGGGGGTGGGGGTGGCAGAGGTCGAAGGGGAGGGGGTGGAGGAGGAAGGGGATGTGGTCGGCGCATGGGGGTGGGGGTGGGGGCGTTGGGAGGAGGAGGCCGAGGGGGAGGGGGTAGAGGAGGAAGGGGAGGGGAAGTGGTCGGCACAGGGGGTGGCAGACACTGGGAGGCGGAGGGGGCTGGAGGGGGATGTGGTCAGCGCAAGGGTCATGTAATTACAAATTATTGAGGTTCTTGGGGTGATTACAAAACTACTCAGGGTTATGGGTGTAGATATACCAAAATAAAAAGGATTGTACTTAGTTGCATTTTCTTGATTTTATATATTTAGTATATATTTAGGGTTCAATGGGTTGCTCCCTTGGTGCAACTAACATGGCTGCCCCTGCTTCATTTTCAACGTTTTTTTAATTTTTTGAAAATATCATCATGTATATTCATCTATATATCCCTCCTATATGTCATTCAAATTTTGTCAGAAACAGAGACTCTTATGCCCTCCATCTAGAACAAACCGATTACAGTAATGTTTAGACCATTAAAATTACTTGTTCTAGATGGAGGGTATAAGAGTCTTTATTTCTGACGAAATTTGAATGTCATATTGGAGGAATATATAGATTAATATACATAGTGATATTTTTCAAAAAAAAAATAAAAAAAATTGTAGAAAAATAGGGGCGAGGGCAACCATATTGGGGCAGCCTCACTTTTCCATATATTAAATCTTATATATTATTTATATTATACATATTAATATACACACTTATATATAATTACTATATTTTAAAAAGAAAAAGAAAAAAAAATCAAAAATGTAAAAAACAAAATAAAAATTATAAATTTATATAAAGATATAAGATAAAAAATACATAAAAACTAAATATAATTATAAATCCACAAAAAATAAAAGAAAACCAAAAAAGTACAAAATATAGTTGTTGTTTATTCTTTGTAGACAATAATTATTTGCATATTCCCATACCTCTCTGTGGTTCGACACTCTACCCTTATTCACTATACACATATTTTGTAATGTTAAAATAAAAATAAATTTTGACTCACACATTTTCATAGATTTATCTTAAATTGTGGGTTGATTGATGATTTATTTGGGTGGGTTGGAATTGGAGTACTGCAAGAGTGATCGGCACAACGATTGCCAGAACCGACTTGTCGGGCACCGTAGGCCCACCAAGACCAGGCATTAGGATCCTCATTCCTCTCGAATTATCAATACATAAAATAAGAAACAACACTCAAGTTTTAACGTTTATTTAAAAATTATTTTCAATTTTATTCCCTTTTTATTTCTATTTAAGTCATATTTTGTCTCCTAGTGTCCAACGTGGACCTTTGAGGAGGCGGCAACTAATGACCTAAATCAACTACCCTGCTCCCACAATGGATCGGTACAAGACATGTCATTTACTTTTCTTTCACCAAATTTTATAGCTAAATTCAGATCCCTTATGCCCCTGATTCTATAAACAAAATTCTTTGTCAAAGATGCAACCTTCATGCGAATCCAAGACCATCTTTGGTCAATCCTCGAGTGGAGAGAAAACCCTAGGCCAATGGGTTTCTCTAGTCGACATGTACATACCATCCTATCCTCCCATTTTTGAATAACAATTCAATTTTTCTCACTGTAACCCCTAGATTTCTACCAGGAGTGGAGCCCTAGTGACAGGAGGAAGTTCCCTCTTGAATTGAGGCGTGGATAAGGTGGAGGAATTGTGGTTCACCATCGACAAAGTTGATCTCCAGGTGGTTCTGCTCCCAGCCATTCCCGTGCAGGTGAGCCATTTATTTCTTGTCTTTTCAATTAGTAGAGTTAGTAGTAGTATAGACATGATTTATCTCGTTTCATTTCATATGATTTCCAACGAAAACCAAAAATTTTAGTTAATCAGAGCTCTAGGATCCGACCTATGTTTTGACCGTTTCCGATTGTTTCTTGACTTGACATCCACCCATCTTGTTCCTCGTCGCATTCTCCATATATTCGACCCATCTTACCAACCATATCTCGTAAATATATGTGAATCATCTCCCATCCGCCATCCATCGTTGGAGGTGTCTTGACTTAACATTTTTGTGGGTTGAGAGTGAGCCTATCAACCCCATGAACGTTTTGAGCAGGTGTAAGAGGTGGAAGGCTCCATCTGGAGCGATCTTTGGCACCTGCAAGGTTCTAGGTCTCCCGCGTTTCGACGGACCTCCAAGCCTCCATCATTGAGGTTTGGATTATTTTGAGACCCCTTCAGTTGTGGACCTCTCACAAGAAAGTCCAGAGCATCTCAGCAGCTAGAGAAACCATTGGAGCGAGGAGTTGAGCCCGATTGAAGTTCATCCATGCCAAATTCTTTGGTTGTTCTTCCAGTGCCTCTCGCATTTGTTGGATCAAGAACGAGGCCCAAGAAAAGCAGCAACCGTCCGATCAAGTCCAATCATAGCCATCATATCGGGGGTTGAAGTCTAAACATAGTGCTTCTATGGCGAATTGGCATCGGCTCATCAGATTTGTCTACGTGGGTAAGTGAAGCGTCCTCGGTCGTCCACTCACGCACGTTGAGGGTTATTTTGCAACTTAGACCCCCACACTTTTTGTAATTTATTTTAAATCTTCAAACTTTCATTTAGTTTAAAACTTTTGTAACATTTGCATTGGAACCCTCATACTTTATTTTTATTACACTTAGGCCCAATGCTAGGTCACCTCACGTGGCTCTCCAGGTGAGGTGCTTGGTCATTTTACACAGAACCCCTTGCGGGTTTGGATATTTAGATTTAGTCCCAGTGTCTAAACACTATAATATTTGTTGGGAAAATTGCCTATGAGATCCTGGAACTTGTTCTATTTACAAAACTACCCCTATTATGTGTATTTAAATATAAATTTGATTTTTAATTGGGCATTTTGCATGTTTGGCCCTTAGATATTATTTAAATTTTAGTAATTGCATAAATAATTACTGGAAATTATAGTTTAGTCCATGTGTTGCTAACTTAATCTCATGTTTGTGTTTTAATTACTATAAATAACATTTTGCATCCGAACATTGTTGGAAAATTATATTAATGCTTGGAACCCACAAAAATCACATATATTTTTCGCAAGGCATTTAAAATTATTTTCTTTTCATAAAAATACAAAAAATACATTTAATCTTGTTTTATATTTAAAAATATATAAAAATTATAAAATCTTTTGAAGCTATATTTGACTATACTCTGGGAAAGATACACTTTCATGCATGTGATGAAAATGTAGAGTTAGAGATGCATCATTTGAAATAGCAGAGACCTGATTTGAATAGAACTATACAATATCTTACGTCTGAAGCCGAGTGTTACAGAGTTGACACAACAGATCACTAGCAACAATAGTTAGCTTGGGTTGACGAGTCCCACTCACCATGAGAGGACAATGTAGATGAGATAGTTCGATAGATTCTGTGGGATCAAACATTACACACATGAGACTTTTCTAATGCATTTTCATATGTCCTCGATGATAGTTGAATAGGGAAATCACGAGGGTCTAAAATTATCCTCACTAAAAAACGAAGATAGAGTGTCATTGCGGTGACCGCTCACGATTCCCTGATTCAGACAACAGTTAACCCATAATAGATATAGCAGTGAAAAGCAAAAATAAATGTGGAGTTAAAATTTTCTATAACTTTACAAATATGTGTATATTTGTAAATATGTGGAGAGTGTCGAACACATGAAGCAAACAATAGATTGGGAAATTGAATTCCAAAAATTATCCTTTTCTCTTATCTTTTATTATCTTTTTGTGTGGGTTTTCTATTATATATATTTATTTTAGTTTTTATATTTTTTAAATTGTTTTTAATTTTATAATTTTTATTTTCTTTTTATATTTTCTGATTTTTAATTTCTTTTTCTTCTTAATATAAAATAATGGGAATATATAAAACTATATGTAATATAGAGTAACAAAATTATATATACAACCAAAATTAAACAAAAAATACAGAATAAAATGTTTTTGTATTATATATATATATATATTTATACTATTTTTGTTATTTTAAGGGAATTCTTACTAATTTTTAGGTAGTAAAAAATATCCTAAAACATGGATTAAATAAACTGGTCGGATTGTTGTGAATTTAAAAATAGCAAAATGTGTCAAAAATTCTCCAAATCATTTTTAATATATAATAAATAATATAAAGAAAATTTAGAGACATAAGCATGTATTTTTAAGATTTTTGGTGATTTTTTGTTTTTCCTATTTTTAGATATTTTTGGTCTGGAGATACAAAATACAATAATAAATAGAATATACTTTTTTTGGATTTTTTCAAAAAGGATTTATATTGTTTTTGGAATTTTTAATTCAAATATAGATAAAATATGGTCTTTTTGATTTTTAGTAAACAGGTAAAATGCCTAAATGCAAAAAAAAAATTATTTCATGAATGTGTATGCTAGCAGACACTTACACCTATTTTTTCATAATATTTGGAGCATGAATGATATTTTTATAAAATTAAAGAACAACCAAAAAATATTAAATTTGTAGGGGTATATTTGCAATTAAAATAAAATGTGAGGTTGTTTCTACAAAATACCCAAAATTGTATAATTGAAATTGGAAATTTATGGACTAAACGTAAATAAAAAACTCATAGGGAGTCAACTGCAAAATTTCTACCTCACGTGGGACGACACATGAGCTAACTGGCACGGACCCAAAAGTAATAGAAATAAATTCCACAGGGTTCCTATCAAATTTTCCAAAAAATGTTAAAGTAAAATAAATAATTACAAAACTAAAATGAAATAAATAAAAAGCGGAGTGTAGAAGTTCCAAATACCCCCGTAAAGCGCCTGATCGAATGGTTCTGGATGCTTCACTAATCCACGTAACGGCCGCTGAATGACCTATGTTGCTTTGTCGGGTGCGGTGGATATTAGATCTCAGAACGAGATCATCTGACTGAGGCTTCACGCATTCAACGGTTCCTGTGTGATTTGGAGGCTGTAGCTGATCAAACAGTCGGCGAGGTGGTTGGAGGAACTAGCGAACAACTCAGTTAGGCCGAGCTTTGATTGAAGGCGTGTGCGACTCCGACAAACTTGAAGCTTCCCGAAGATCTCTCCTTGCTCTGGCAGCTATGACGAGTCTTCCTATTCCCTTAGATAGGTCAGGGCTCAACGATGGAGCCCTAGAGAGCTTCGTCGCCTAGAGGGTGGTCTTGACTCCAGATGACCATTAGATGGGTCCTTCCAAGTATGCAAAATGGTTAAGAAGGTTCGCAGTACAAGGGGGCAACGGTCTGAGCCTTTATTGGTGGTTGTCGAAGAGGAATGGGTGGTGGCGGTGATGTCTAGCAAAGGGAAGAGGAGGTGGACTTTGATGATCAGATCCGATGAGGATCTAGGTGTCCTAATGGGTTGAAAGGGTGGAGAAAGGATTGATGAAGGAAGTGAGTGTCGTTGGCAGGTCAGAAACACGGTAGAAGCACAGGGAAGTGTTTGCCGAAGGAGAACTACGACGAACTACGAAGGGTGAATTTTATGCTAAAATAATAAATTAAACCTCAAACTAATTGCATTAAATGAAAACAGAAAATTAAATGGACCTAAAAAGCACGAAAAATTGATCTTGAGCAGTTGTGGGCTGCGAGATAGACCTCACGTCAGTGGAGCACTGGAGATGGTGGAAATCACCCTGCCTCCTCGACCTTGCAAAGAGCTGGGCGCACGTCCAATCATGAGGCTCAAGCCGTAGAACGCACAATGAGGGGAAGACGCGAAGCCAAGGGGATTCCAAAAATCGAATAAGGAGGAGGTGAGGCTTTTGTACATGTGATAGATGGAGGGGAAAGATCAAGGTGGACAGCTCAATGCATCTCTCCTTGAATCAAAGAAATGATCTGGCATGATAGGTCATTGATCAAGGATAAAAGGTCGAAGAAGAATCATTCCAAATCGATGATCACATCGATAGGAGAAACATGGAGAAGGAGAGGTCAAACCATGGTTCTGACAGCCTAGACCTAGGGTCAGAGAGTTGGCCTAAGTTCAATAGGGGGCGTGACCTGATTGGTCCATGTCACCCATAAAAAGAAAAAATAGGAATTAGATACAAAGAGAACTCAAAATAAATTAATAAATGGATTAATTAATTTTTAATTAAAACATAAAAAAGTTTTTATTGTTTTATTCAGTATTTAATTTTGATTTTTATTTATTTTTATGTCTTAATTTTTAAACAAGTTACTTTTTACAAGTATATTTATTTGTAAATTTACATATGTTTTGTATATTTTATTTTTATTTTGTATTTTTGATTTTTTTCTTAATTTATATATTTATAACTTATTTTTATATTAAAATATATTTTTATTATAATTTTCTGATATTATTTATACATTTAAATAAATATGTATATTATTATAAGTATAAGTATAGTATATTTATCTATTTATATTTTTCTATACTATTTTATTTTTTATTTTATTCATGGTTTTATTATATTCTAAATATGTACATAAGTTATAAGTAATATTTATAAAATTATAAAATTATAAAATTATAAAGAATAAATAAAATGAATATTTTATTTAGGTATATTGTACAATAGGGTTCCAAAACCTATATTTTGCTTCTTAACTCCAAATTAAAAGAACCCACCTTCATTAAATAGCTTATTAAAAGTTATAAACAATTAAAGGGATTTTTGTACATTTTGAGTTCATATGGAGAAGATATGTGTCTGGGAAGATTGGGTTTTGACTTTTTATTCTGAGTATAAAAAGTACGTTATGTATTATTTTTGTGTAAAATAAATTTTGTGATTTTCTATGTATTTTTATCTACAGCTTTCATGTTCAAAGTTTCTTTGATTGAGTATAAATAACAAAGATTAAAATAGGTCCCAAAATAGAATATTAAAGAATAAATAATTAGGATTTTATTGTATTTTGACCCTTATCTCCCCCTACTTTATTCCTTGTCAACCCAATCATCAAGATTTCTATGTCTCGAGGTTTAGGGTCATAAAATACCTTTGTCATTTTATTTTATTTTATTATTCTTTTATTTTGGCTTTAAATAATGTATTTTATATAATATTTATACAATAAATAATGAATGTTAATTTATGCAAAATAATGATATATACATGCATTTAGCCAGGGTTTAAAGGCCAAAATGAAAGAATAAAGGTGACAAAATGGAGATTCATCAATGACTCAGAAGCCGACTTTGGCTTGTCAGACATGTTCCCTTCAGGATAATCGGAAGATGAGGATGACGAGTTAGACATGGCTTTTGTCAATTACCTTGACACATTTGACAATCTGACACCCTAGCCAAAACAGTTGGTTGCTAATATCACAACAAATCCAGCCACATCAACCACAAAGCCATATTTAAAGGAAGTTGAGCCATCTATTCCTGATGATCACACTATTCGTGAGATCAAACCTCTTCCTACTACATTGAAGTATGCATTCATTGCAGGCCCACCTCAAAAGTTCTCGATCATTAGCAATGCCAGCATGACTAGAAAATAAGAATCTTACTTGCTAGAGATTCTTGTAAAGAACCACAAGGTGATAGGTTGGAGCCTGTCCGATCTCCACGGAATTAACCTGCCTTGTGCTCACACCATATTTACCTTGAGGAAGGTGACATACTCTCATGTGAGTTCCAACGCAAGCTGAATCCAAATTTACGGGATGTGGTTAAGAAAGAAATAGAGAAATGATGTGATACTGGGTTCATATATCCCATCTCTGATTCAAGTTGGTGGCACCACTTCACAAAGTCCCTAAGAAGGTGAGATTCCGTATAGTCACCAACTCGGAAGGAGATGAAATTACGACACGAGTACCTATGTCGTGGTGCGTATGTGTGGATTACAGACACATGAATACCATGATGAAAAAAGATCATTTCCCCTACCATTCATTAATCAGATCTTGAAGAGACTCGCGAGGAAAAAATTCTTTTGCTTCTTGGAATGAACCTATCAAGGACTCCTTATGTGACAAATCCAATTTGTCTTTATAGAAAGTGAACAGGAACAAACTTGAAGGACAACAGAGTAGACAAATGGTTTTGAATGAGCTTCTAGAGATCAGAAACAAGACATACAATAACAACGTGATCTATAATGGTAGAATCTAGCATTGACATGATAGGCATATTATGTGCAAGAATTTTCCATCTTCTTCAGTGCACTTGGCTTATGAAGAAGATGTCAGATCTCATGAGATGAGATCAGGAGATTTGCCGCTTTGATCATCAACATGGATTGCGAGGAGCACTCGTTTCATCAAGGCACTCACAAGCATCTCTTCCATTGGATCGGACATGAGACAGGAGGTCTCTTCATTTAAAGACTTGATCGCAACCACGCTTCTAGAGGTAAACCTAATACGTGTTTGTGGTTTAGTTGAAATAATCTGAGAAGTGTTCTAGGATGATGTCGTTTTGTCGTTCAATTTTTTTTAAAATTCCACTGCCCCGAGCAAGTAGTATGATTAGTCGTTCCCGAGCACATAAGATGCGATCTTCATGCTTCCGTGACGCACTTAAGATATTTCCATATCCTTCACTCTCATTCGATATTTGTGGTTATGCTTAGGATGTATTTTATCCTAAGTATAGTGGGTGTCGCCACCATGTTGTTCTTGTTCCTTTTATTTCATTACTCATGTTGTTGCCTACACTTAGGGATCTCTTTACCCTAAGTATAGGGGGAGTAATTATGTTCATTCTTCAATATTTTTCATTTCATTTATGCCCTAGCTTGTCTCCAACCTTGTTGATGTCTCGTTCTATACTTAGGGATCTTTTACCATAAGTATAGGGTGAGACAAGCCAATCCACTGATTTACTAAACATAAACCTATCTTGACTAATTATTCTACATACTGTTTTGCTATAATAAATACTTAAAAATACTTAAAAATTAGAAGAAAAAACTACAAAATTACCAAAAATAGAAAAAATATAAAAAACATAAAAACATCTTATTTTCCATATTATATATATATAAATATAAAACCCTATAAATACTACTTACATTATAAGTTGCCTGTGTTATCTATAATAATATTATTGTATATAAATATATATATTTTAATTTTCAAAAGAAAATAAAAATGTGCAAAATAAAAATTTTAGAAATATAAATTAATGAATACTTCATAAAAATTAAATATAATTAAAACCCACAAAAATATGAAAAAAGGCAACAAATACAAAATTAGTTATTATTAATAAGAAACAATAAATTAATAATTAGGCTATCGACCGTTTACTCTCTATGATTTGACACTCTACACTACTTGTCACTATACACATATTTTATAAAGTTAAATAAAATAAAATTTGACTCCACACATATTTGCATTGCTTATCATTATTTATGGATTTATTGTTGTTGAGCCTCTTTGTTTGGGTACCACACATTGTGAGAGTGTCTGATACAATGATTGTTAGATCTGATCTGTCAGACCATAAGACCTCTGAGACTGGACCTTTGCATCATGTCCTCCGTGGTTCTAACGAGGGGATATTTGAAAAATGACCCCCAAAGGTACGGATTTCGGTTTTCTGCCTTGCTCTTGGGTCACATGTTTTTTGTACACCTTGTATTCTTAGTTTTTGTATCGAACTGATGTTAGGATCATCCTAATCACTCATGCAAAGTCGAATTTCAGATCATATCGTCGACTTCTGTTGCAATTTTTTAGAGATCCGATTATATGAAAAATATGAAACTTAGGTCATTTTTATCCTTGTTTCATGCTCTATACATGCATGTAATATGTTTTGAAATCGAAGATGTAAAATCAAACGTAAAATTAGACCATACATCGCATTCAACTACATTTTTCCAAGAATTTCCATGATCAAAAAAATTTAGAAATATGTCAGATTTCTCATTTTTGAATGTTGTATACATGTATCTAATTTATTTTCAAATCTGAAACAAAAAGTTGGACACTAAATTGGAGCACCAACTCATGATCTACGGCTACGATCGACCATATAAGTGGTCCGATCGATGTAATGAGTCATTTCCTTAGAAAATGTTAATCATTTAATTAAGTTAATTACATAACTATAGTTAGAACTTTTATAAATAAATCCTAAGTGGTTAAACGGTGAATCCTAGTAGATGATCTAAATTCTAATTGGATACGGAATTAAATTGGGTAACTAAGTGAAAGCCTTGATCAATGTTAAATCTATTCCAATCTGAGTACATTGAATTTGTATGACATCTGCTTGTGTTGCAGTTAGAACACTTTTCTCATGTGACATGTGTTTTGGTGGTATCCAAGGTTGAGGTACTCTCCCATGTTGAGGGTTGTGGTGTGTATGGGGGCAGTTTCTCATGTCGTCCTACGTAGAGGAGTAGATGCCGTAAAGTAATGTGCTAGCACCCTTGAGGCCCCAGGTAGAAGATTGTATGGTTGCCACCCCAGTTGCGTTGACTGGGCGATGCATAGTTATCGACGTTGCCTCAAGGTTCATGGCTGGTTGCCATGAGACCGTCTTTTGAGACGTGTGCTTGGTAGTCTGGTATTAACTTTGCATCATATGATTATAACACGAGTAGCTAATAAGGGCCGATCGCTTGAGATGGTTACTCATATTGGTTCTATGAGGGCTCCAGGATGTGGTTAGTGAAGGAGGTATTCTTACTGGTTTGGCCAGTATCCAGAGACAAACAGAAGATGGTCATAGGTCCGACTATGTTTGAGTTGAAAATCGTATCTTGTAATCCCAAATCTCACTTGAGTTGTTCCTTCCGTTGAGGATTCTTACCGACGTGTGGTGGCTACCAAATGAGTTGTTTCAATCAGTCTTACTATCCTAGTGTTAGATTACTTGAAAGAGAATCATGTTGGACATCAAATTGATCTAGTTGAAATGGGATTAATTTTGAAGATAAGAGAACTATCAATTAAATGAGAATGATAAACTAGAAGGAAAGTTTGAAGTTTAGTAATGGAAAATGATAGGAACTTTGTTAGGGTGCATCTACTTCACACATGCCTACAAAGGCCCCCCAACCCTAAGATACTATGTATTTTGGAGTTATAATGTGAAACCCTCGTGGTCAAGACCACATACTATTTTTGTTACTAAAAGTTGTGTTCAAAAGTCTTAAAGAAATGATCAACTTAAAAACTAATAGTAATGTAAGGGTAAGATTCCACGTGTAGGCTTTACTTTCGAAAGTGACACTCACATTCGTGTGTACGTGCATCAGTTCAGTAGGTACACTACTTGCTACTTTACCTAGTTACATGTTATTTTACATGTCATTTAAGTATATCTGTACTAGGTAACTTTGCTCAGAATGTCCCTTTTTTCGTGTGATCCAACAGGTTCAAAGAATCCACCACATCAGTAGGGTGTAGTTCTGGTGTTTTGGAGTATTTCAGTTTTATGTGAACTTCCAGGATGTGTACATGATGATTCTTTCATGGTAGTTTTTGTCACATGCTTTGTACTTGAGAGACATTTTTTGTACTTATGCTATAGGTGGACAATTACTTGTTCTGTATTATTCTAGACATGTTGGTAATGAGAATAGTTCGGTATATATATCATGTGCTGAACAAAATAAATCATATTCATGCATTTACTTCCTTACTTGCTTATTTTCCTACAATAGATATATTTGTATGATTCTGTGTGTGACGAATGTGAATGTGGTGTTTACATGATGGTTGCTGAGTATCGTGATCCGTAGGATGGGACAATTTGGTGTGAGAGCATTGATACTCCTTCCTTCTCATAAATGCCAGATTCTCATCAGTATTCAAGAAAAAATATTGACTATGGTCTTCTGACCTTAAAATGAGTCGATGGAAAATAACATTATTAACATTATATAACAATGTTTATGTCTCTCAAAGAACTTGAACCACTACTAATGTCATAGTTTGTTTCGAGAAGCTTGACACCTTGAGTGGATAAGATGTAGCCCGGCAAGCAGTTAGCACGATTGGTTGATGTCATACATGGCATGCAAACCCGTTAGAAGGAGATGGAGTAGAGACGTCAACATTTGGAGGACTCCACCTATCATCCATCCCAAGATGGCAAGGATAATGCACACCCTTTGCTCTCTTTGGATCTAGATGGGGAGGATGATGTTGATGCTTTGCAGAGGTATCATACTACGTATACTGCTTACCAGAGGTCATAGGTGTCGTACTTCTTTGGCACTACTAGGTTAGTTGGTGTAGCGCTGTTGATGAAATATGTGTCCAAGGTGCTATGGATCATACAAGCTCTGGCAAACAGTTGGCTTTCCTTGCAGAGTTTTCACTAGCTGGATATGCAGGGACATGGTGGCATGCCATCAGGGAGCACCTCACTGGGCCCATCACTTAGAAGGACTTTGTGGATGAGTTTTGCAAGGAGTTCTAACTAGACCACTAGGTAGAGGAATAATGGAGAGAGTTTACAGAGCTGACACATGACTCCATGATAGCTCGGGTACCTAATCCACTATACATATCTTTTATGCTACTGTCTAGACACTACCACATACCCAAGAGAGAACTTGCAAAAGTTCATTCATGACATGTACATGATCGCTTGTCAACCATAGACCCCACATCCATTAAGGAGGTGATGGAAAAGATGACGAGGTGGGAGGCTACTCAATGTCAATGACCGGTAGGACAGACTCAATCATTGTCCCAACATTTTAGTAGGAAAGCACGTCAAGGTTCTTTCTGTTCTCCCCATTTGTGACGATGACAACAGCTAGCAGTTGCACGCAAAACTATACCGCATCTGCTTGTCCTTAGGTACACCCATAGAGTCAGATACAACATGGAGGCAACATTGTGTCTGTAGGATCACTGTCACAAAAGGCTTGTTTTCATAATCGGACATGTTGTCGAGGATGTAGTAATGCAGATCGATGAGCATCTCTGACTGTTCTTCTATTGTTGATACAATTAAATGAATGCAATAGTATTTTTGGCATGGATTGGTTGGAGAAGCATCACACATGCTTAGACTGCTTTAGGAAGATAGTTGTCTTCCATTTACTTAGAGTACCAGCATTCCAGTTTTATGGATGTACATCAAATACAAAGATCGATTACATATCCACTTCAAAAGTGCATCAGTACCTCAATCAGGGATGTGCATAATATATTGCTTACATTATTGATACATCTTCCCATGACATGATGATTGAGGATGTCATGGTCGTTCTAGATTTCCATGATGTGTTTCATGGTGATCATCCTAGACTACCACGAAAGAGGGAAATAGAGTTTGAGATTTTGTTGCTACTTGACACTCAGATGATCTATATTCCTCTACACTCTATGGCACTAGCCGAGCTCTGGTATCTCAAAGTGCAGCTGCAAGATTTGATTGATCTGCCCTAGTACATCACCATGAGGAGCACCGATCCTCTTTGTAAAGAAGAAGGATGGATTATGAGATTGTGAATTGACTACAGCAAGCAAACGATCAGGAATTGCTATCCACTCCTATGTATTGATGATCTTTTTGATCAGTTGCAAGGAGCAGTAGTGTTCTACAAGATTGATCTGTTATCTTGATATTATCAGTTCAGGATCAAGGATTCAGACATACTGAAGTCTGAATTCCGTCTTAGATATAGACATTACAAGTTTATAGTGATGCCATTTGGGCTCAAAAATGCAATTGTCGCTTTCATGGACCTGATGAATATGATCTTTCATCTATACTTGGACAGATTTGTAGTGGTATTCATAGATGATGTGTTAATCTATTATCAAGATGAGTACGAGAACGATTTGTGCCTTTGCATCATTCTACAGACACTAAGAGAGCATCAACTATATATGAAGTACAACAAGTGCGAGTTTTGGTTATCTGAGGTGGCATTTCTTGGCCACGTGTTTTCTGGTGTGGGGATTTTCGTTGATCCCATGAAGATCGAGGCAATCGTATATTGGAATCCTCTCAAAGTAGTCAATGACGTAAATAGTTTCCTTGGCCATGCTGACTACTACCAACGTCATTCAGTGCTTTTCTCAGTTAACCCTTCCCTTACTCTGTTGACACAGAAGAATGTACCATTTGTTTAGAGCGACAAATGCGAGCAGAGCTTCCGTACGCTTAAGGAGAGATTGACTTCTTCACATATTATGACACTTCCTTCTGGTACATTCAACTTCATGGTATACACAGATTCATCCAAGGTAGTATTGGGCACTGTATTGATGCAACGAGAGCAGGTTGCAGCATATGCATCGTGGTAGTCAAAGATTCATGAGCGCAACTACCCCACATATGAGTTGGAGTTGGCGATAGTTGTCTTTGCATTAAAGATATGTTGTCACTACTTATATGGTATTGCATTTAATATATTCATCAATCACAAGAATGTCAAGTACACCTTTGATTCACGGGAAATGAATACGAGACAGAGGCATTGAATAGAGCTGCTAAATGACCATGGTTGTACCATCTCGTACCATCCTGGTATGTGAAATGTTGTTGTAGATTCTGGAATAGACAGAAACATATGGAGGGAGCAACAACTTGGTTACAGAGTTGGGATATGCTTTCGACACTTAGTGGTTGACGCCCATTTGAGAGCACATTATATCTAATGATTGTACTGGCAAAGTACAGTAATTTGTGGGACTGCATCATACTGGGTCAGCAGATAGACCAGAGATTATAGGACATCTACTATCAATGTCTGAAGGATGAGTACAATGGATTTAGAGTTTACAAGTCCATCTTGTGTAAGGGTGATTGTGTTTGTGTCTCAGACGATGAAGAGCTGATGAGAGACATCTTGGATGAGGAACATAGTTTCAGACATTCCATTCCTCCATGCAACATAAAGATGTATAGAGACCTTCGCCAACACTTTTTTATGGGAAGACATGGAGGATGTAGCTTCACATGTTAGTCAATGCCTCACTTGCTAGCTGGGGAAGATAGAGAACCATTACCCTCATGGACATTCCATTCATCCAAGCAACACAAGGATGTATAGAGACCTTCGCCAGCACTTTTTATGGGAAGACATGAAGGAGGATGCAACTTCATATATTAGTCAATGCCTCATTTGCTAGATGGGGAAGACAGAGAACCATTACCCTCAAGGTTTACTTGAGCCTTTTCACATTCCTATATGGAAGTGGGATGACATCATCTATAGATTTTGTTACGGTACTACAATGCACTACGGTCTTACTACATATCATTCCAAGATGGATGGACAGTCTGAAAGGACAATTCAGACACTTGAGGATTTACTTGGTGCTTGTGCAGTGGAGTGGAAGGGATCCTGAAAGGATCATCTTCCTTTGGCAGAATTCACATACAACAACAATGTTCATTCCAGCATTGGCATGGTGCCATTCTAGGCACTATACGAGTGTCGATGTAATACACCATTGAGTTGGCAGTAAGTGGGAGTTAGTACTCTCTACACCATTGAGATCATCGAGGAGATTGCTAGAGCCACTGAGAAGATAAGGCAAAAGTTACTGATAGATCAGAGTAGACATAAGTGTTATGCGGACTATCGATGACGAGACCTCAAGTTTCAGGTTCTGTTTCTTAACATTGACCTTTTAGACATAAGTTACTAACTCTACATATCTAAGAAATCCTTATTATTTCAAGTTGGGAGTTTTGTCATTCTAAGAGTATCTCTGATGAAGGAAATACAGAGATTCGGTGCTTGAGGCAAGTTAGCATCGAGGTTTGTAGGCCCATACGAGATTCTAGCTTGTATGGGGAAGGCTTCTCATAGTGTTGCACTTCCTCCACACCTTCAGGTTATTAGTGATGTACTTCATGTCTCAAACTTTCGTAAGTATGTCAGAAATCCTAGACATGTGATATCATACAAAGACTTGGTCTCGAGCCAAATCTTTCCTTTTTTGATGCTCCAGTGTTGATATTTGATGAATACCCATCCATTCACCTTTACTCCTTTTTTTTTCTCTTAAATTCATATATAACTACATATAAATATGCATAACTTGAACATATTAACATACTATTTGTTGTCTGTAAATAGTACATAAACACTTACATTTAAATCCAAAATAAAAGAATAATAAAGAAAAGAAAAATAAAGGAATTATTGTAAATACTGACAGATCCTAAACCTCAATACCAAGTCAATATTGACTTTGTCGACAAGGAATAAAGTTGAGGGAGATAATGGTTAGCTACTGTATATATATAATTTCTAATTATTCATCCTCCGAATAACCATTTCTACACCATTTTATTCTTCATTTTATACACCTCAAATTATAAATGGCCAACATGAAACTTGTACATAAAATTACATAAAAAAAATATAAAAATGATTACCAAGTAAAATAATGCATTGTGCAACTGGGATACACATATGAAAAAGCCACAAAACGAACTTCACATATTAATATCTTATTCAAATGAACTCAAAATTCATCAAACTCACCTCCACTGTATTCTAAATTAAATTATCTATTTAATGAAGGTGGTTTATTAAAAATAGAGTTAATATATAAAAGACGACTTTCTGTGGTCCCATTTATGATATGTACATGTATATTTTATTCGTATATTTTATTCTTTACATCTTTACTCTTATAATATTTTTGAATATTTGTAAATATTATTTAAAACATATTAAAATATAAACACAAAATAAAATCATTAAAATATACTTAAAATAAATAATACATTAAAATATATAGGTATACTCTACATACAATATGTATATACACTTATTTAAGTATGATAATAAAATTAGAAAAATAAAATAAAATTTGTAAATATGTATTTAATTATAATGTAAATAGATAAATTATGTAAATATAATAATAAAAACAAATATACAAAATAAAAATAAAATACACAAAACATAGGTATATTCACATATAGTTACTTGTAAAAATTAACATATGATAAATAAGACGATAACAATAAATAAAAAGCAACTAAAAATAGTACATAAAATAAGAAATAATTTTCATGTTTTGAGATTTATTTATTTAAATTGTTTACTATTTTATTTCCCATTTATCTTTATTTTATTTTTTATCCTCTAGCAATTAATGTGGACCATAAGGAGGCGACGACCGTTGACCCCAGTCAACTTCCCCACCCCCTCTGTAGATCAGTCTGAGCCAAGTTTTTTCCATTTCTTCGCCAAATTTTCTTACATTGACCCATGCCTTCTTTTTCACAATGACTTTTCACGTGCATCGAAGATTGGCATTGGTCAACCCTCGATGCAACCATAAACCCTAGGTGAAGATGGCTTCCCAGTCAACTTGTATATAACTTCTTCTTCCCCCATTTTTGAATTTTAATCCATTTTCCCACCATAACCCCAGATCCATTCTTGGAGAGAAGCCCTAGTGACAGGGGATGTTTACTAGTGCATCTAAGGGGTGGAGAAGGCGGAGGAGGCGCGATTCACAATCATTGGAGCCAAGCTTCAGGGGGTTCTACTCCCAACCATTCCCAAACAAGTGAGCTTTTTTTTCTTCGTCCTTTTGATTCTTAGGATAGTCAATAGTGTAGTACATAGTTTTCATTCGATTTCATCTTATATAGATAAAAAATAAAAAAATAGCTTGCCGAAGCTCTAGACTCCGACCACCATTTACCCTCTATGACTCATCATTATGAATCACCAATGCCCCTACTTCGATCCTCCCCACTTCCCCCATACTCCGGATCACTCTCGTTCACCTTGATCTTGTTTAGATCAAGATATCAAGGTTCCACTTTGATCACCTCATCAGAGAACTCCACAACACCCCATCTCCCACGCATTTCATTTAATTTTTTAGTTGAGAGCTTCATCCTCGAGCCACACATTGGTTTTTGCATGACCCAACAAAGGAGATCATCTTCTGGAGGTGAGTTGACCCGAACTTTCAGCTCTAAGCAAGCAAAATTTCCCAAGCCTCCAGGTCTCTCCTCAGCAAGATCTGGAACTTAAGAGCACCACCAGTTGCTGCAGAGGCCTTCCCGCTCGACTTTGTGAGCTTCAGGAGTACCAAAGCACTCTTAAGCGGTTCAGTAGAGCTGATTGAAGCAATCCTAGGATGTTGTTCTTCCCCATTCTTGGAGAAGAGTAGCAGCCATTGGACCAACACTATGACCTAGTTCTAATCATGACCTATGGATCATGACCCTCTACAACCATTGATCAGATCTCTGATCTGATCTTTGCCACCCATCAGCGAAGCGGTATCAAGAGCCCTCAGTTGTCGGATCAAGTCAAGTGAACCGCCCTTTGCTATTGGATCCATCACATCCTCATGTGTCGCACGCGCCGTATGGGTATTTTGCATCATTCACCCCCACACACTTTTTGTCTTTAATTTTAGTATTCAAAATATCATTTTTAGTTGTAAAAGTTTGTAATATTTTCTCTTCAAACCTCAAGCTTTATCTTTACTGCACTTAGGTCTAGTGCTAGGTCACCTCACGTGCCCACACACGTGAGGCTCCTAGACATTTGTAACCAACCCACTCTCGGTTTTATTATTCTGATTTGGTCCTAAAATTTTGAATGTGAGTGTAATGTTGTTTTTGGGTAATGGATTAATGGGCTTATAGTTTATTTTATTTGCATATACCCCTACAAGGTGGATATGGTATTTTAATTTACGAATATTGCATGTATGCCCCTGGACTCTATAAATGCATTATTAAATACTCTGTAAATTCTTAGAAATTATAAATGTGTTACTATGTTGCTGATTTAATTTTATGTTTGTATTTTGACTATTAAAAATACCATTTTGAATCTAAAAATTATAAGAAAATTATCTTAAACGCCTAGAACCATATTTTATCAAATGTATTTTTCACAAGGTAATTAAATTTAGTTTCATGTTATAAAAATACAAAAACATTGCATTTTCTATTGTTTAGAATTTGAAAATTTATAAAAATTGCAAAACATTTTGAAAAAATCCAAAAAATCATGTATGCTTATTTAGGCATATTCATCTTCTGGTCAATTATTTTTTATTAAAACATAAAACAAAAACCATAAAAAATTTAAACATAGGAAAAATTATAAAAATTCTATAAAATCATAGAAAAACCATAGAAATATATTTTAAGTTCCTGAATTTTCTTTGTTTCCTAGTATCTAAAAAAATTGATTTCTAGTACAATTTGACTTGATAGATATTTATTAGGGTAATTTCCATCTCCTAGATTTTCTGTTTGCTTTATTTTGTGCATTTCTTTATTTAAAAATCCAAAAAATCCTCAAAATTGCCCCCAAAATTACTAAAAATAGAGAAAAATATTTAAAACCTGAAGATAACACTCAAGTCAAAATCTCCTCCCCTTTATCATTGGTGAAAATGGTGATCTCAGATTTCTTTGGAACAACATGCAGGGGACTCACCCATATGGAGTCGGAGATGGGAAAGATGAATCTTGCATCACATCATTTAGTAATTTCTTTAATGATAACCTCCTACATGTCGGGGTTGAATATATGTTGGAATTCCCAGGAGGGTTTTCTCTCTTCTTCAAGATAGATGTGATGCGAGCAAAGTGAAGAATTTATCCCATGGAGATCTATGATATTCCAGCCTACTACCTTGAGATTTTTTCAAGAACCTCAAGCAGACGAGATTTGTGCTCTTTGTTCAGAAGGGAATTTATGATGATTGGGTGCATATCTAGTTCAATAAGGAAGGTGTAATTCATGTTCAAGGGAAGAGGCTTGAGCTCTGATGGGGTGGGAGTCAGTTTGGTGGTGATTTCAACAACTGTAATAGGTGTCTAATCTTTCGACCAATTGTTGTCCACCATTTGGCATTTAGAATCAGAAATTAAAACATCACACAGGTCGACGATAAAATCATCCTGCTCAAACGAGGATGGATGCTCAATCAACTCAGTATATCCATCAGCAAAAATCTCGCCATCAAAGACATCGGTAAATTCAAATGTGCTTTCTAGGCCTTCTTTTAGGGAGAGGAATGCTTGTGTTTTAGTGTCATCTAAGAACAAATCTATGTCTCGGATCTCAGCTAGAAAATCGTAGTCTTCTTTCCCATGTGGCTCGAGCTCTCTCAATGCAGATGTCGCCTCTGCAAGTTTCGATTCCGGGATTGTCTCTATCAACACTTCGTCACTGATGGAGCAGAATGTGATCTCTTTAGGGATGTAGTCCACCACTGCATTGGTTGTTATAATGAACATCCGACCAAGAATAATTGGGGTGTAGAGAAGAGGTGTGTAGGTGTCTGTGTCCATGACAATGAAATCAATAGGGAATTGCATCCCTTTGACTGTAATGATCACATCCTCCAACATGCCTCTGGGACACTTAATGGATCTATCTGCAAACTAGAATCATCTTTATGTGCTTGAGCAGCCCTACACCAAATTTGGTGAGCAGGGAAGAAGTTAACAAATTGATTGATGATCCACTATTGAGCAATGTATGCGCGAACTCTTGGTTGACTATCTGGCATCTAACAAGTGGAGATCCCTTGTCTTTATTTTTGTTTGGGAGATTATTGATGGCATTGACAGTGGTCATGGCGAGGAGGTGCATCTCTGGCTTTCTTTGTCTATTTCTTCGGTTCGGACGCTTTACTGTACATGCTTCTTTGAGTCCTATTTTCACAGCAGGCATGTACTCCATGGGTTTCAATAATGGTGTTTAAAGAATACTATTTTGCAATATTTTGACAATGTCAGGATCAGACAGAGCATTTTTTTTATTTTTTATGGTTTTTGATTTAATGCCATCAGGAAAAGGAATATGTACATCAAAAGAAGTTGTATTCGATATTTTTTCCAAATCATTGCTTATAGGCAGATGGTAAAAATGTGTAAAATCATCTACATTTTGTGGACTAAAAAGTTCTACAGTCTTTTCACTATTGGCTGGCGTTGGTTTGGCTGGTGGTGTTGGCTTCTCCAATGCTAACACGGCTTCACCTTGGCTGCTTCTTTCTTTTTGAGTTTTTGAATTTTCTTCATTTTTTGTATTTTTGTGGTGGTTTTGCATCATCCAAAAATATTTGGCCCCATTATCTGGATTGGTTGAGGATTCATCATCGGATGCTTTGCCTTTTCCCTTCGTTGTCACAGTCGGTCAGAGTGTCCTACCGCTCATGAGAGTTACAAAATTAGATAAAATAATTTTTTTCATCGCAATCAGATTGAACACTACAGACTCATCTCCTTGCAATGGAAATTATTAGAGTTTTCCTCGACCTAGGTCAAAATGGCAGTCTTGGTGGTTTTTAGGTTGTCTATATTTTGGCTCATCTCAGTCATATTCTTGATTAGCTAGGCCAAACAATCCAATGTAGGGTTAACCAGTGCGGCCTCACAATATTAGGCCTGGCGATGCCCCTGACTTTGATGATATGGGGGAGGTTGTTGCTTGGAACCCTGTGAATACTAAGAAGGAGGGGGAAGAGAAGGATATTGTCAGTACTGTTGGGAGGAGTACTGATATTGATGATAAGCAATCGCCTGTTGATATTGCTACTGGAAGTATCCAGACTATTGATAGTTCCGCCTCTAGGTGTAACCTTACTGTGGAGGCTGCTAGTGATGGTTTTGGTTGAATTGGAATGCATGCCCTCCTTGTTGTTGGTGGTATGGCCGGTTGGATGAGTTATGACCCTATGGTTGTCCCTGAGAATGGGACAGCTGCTGATCGTTACTCCAAATGCCATTCACCTCCTAGATGAGTGGTAGAGATGAGGAACATGGCTCAAGGTAGTGGGGCTAGTACTCAAGTGGCTAGTAAATAACCATCTGTGTATAAATCTGTGGCTTCTTGAGTGCTTGCACGTAATATACGTGCTAGATCGGAGGCTAACTCGGACTTCACTGAGGCGATTGTTGCACTATCTGGTCCTTCTTCTCAGCTGGAGTACCAGGGGCAGCTACTACAATGTTGCAAGCACTGATTGTGTTCACCAGTAGCTCCAGCTTCTTAGTGATGGTATCGATCTTGTATGTTGCTTCATTCTTTGCTTAATCCTGACAAGCTTCTCAAGATCATGTGATCTCTTCTCTATAATATACACTTGAGACAAGTGACTCCCAATGATATTGAGATCGGAGTTATCACACATGTCTACTTCATGAGTATCTGCCATATTAAGATTCTTGCAGAGGATATGTGCCTGTGGCTGCACCTGAAAGGAATGAGAGGAGGAAAATGTCGCCTCTCCTTCGGCGACGTGAACAAGATGTTGACTATTCTCTATAAGTCCCCCGAAAAAGTATTGGACCAAGCTGGTCTTCGGTATGTAATGGTGGGGGTACTTCTCAATCAAATCACTAAATCTCTCGCAGGTCTCTCTAATGGACTCTTTTGGTCTGTGGGAGATGTTTTCTATCTTTGAACACATGAGATTGAGATGACCGAGAGGGTAATACTTGTGCAGGAATGTTGACTTCACATCCTCCCAAGTCACTACCACTTTCCCTAAGCGATTTATCCAGTAAAGAGCTTTGCCCTCAAGGCTGATGGGAAAGTAGTCATCTTGACTATGCCCAACAGGATGTTGGAGTAGTAAGTGGTACTACAGATGCATCCAAAGTGCTCAGATGGATATATGACTCCTAATTTGGGTTCCCGTGGAAACTAGGGAGGAGAGAAAGAGTTGCGGCTTCAATTCAAAATGTCAGTGGATCTGCAGAATCAGGATCCACTTGATTATGCAGCCGGCCCAAGGGTTGTAGGTCTGCTTTAGAGTGGGTTTGGGTTGCCCTCTCCTTCCTTCTCTCTCGCCTCCTCAAGATCCATCTACAGATTTATTATCCTTGTCATTACCATGGAGTTCATCAAATCCTCCTCCTATATTTCCTCCTCTCTCTTCTGACCTTCTCCGTAGGTCATTCAATATCTTTTGAAAGGAGACCTGGGCAAGAGCTCGATCGATCAACTATTGTTGGATGGCCTAGATGGAGGCCAATAGTTGATTTTTCACCTCGTTCATGTCTGTGACATGCTCTGTGTTTTGCTTGTACTCGGTAGCTGTGGTCTCCTTCCTTTATCAGTAGGAGCCATCTCTAAATCGGACTGTGAAGACTCTGAATTCAGATCGAGGTCCTCATATGCAATTGGAAAAATCCTCGATCAATCTACATGTTGGCATCAGATGTAGAAATAATTCAGAATTAGGGTCAATTCTGAAATATATTAATGATGGAGAAGCGTAAAGAGTAAAATCAATCTCCATCCAAAAAGGGTAGAACTCGAGAAGAGAGTTTTCCCGATCTGTGGGAGGTAGAAGAAACTGGGAGTCATGATGGTGGTTCACGAAGTCTGAACCAAGTACTTGGGAATCGCCTCGAATTGTTGGAGATGCCGAACTCATGGACTTGATGTGTTTATTAGTGGAGTCCCGACGAAATCATCATGGAGTTAACATCTTGAAGGAAAAAGGAGATAGATGATGGGTGAAAGTAACAGTGATGAACAAGAAATAAAAGGAGTGTAAAAAATTAGAAGGCTCACAATGAGCAAGGGTCAAAGAGAAATGAAAAAATGAGACATAACATAATGGCGCAAGTGCATAGGACTTGATCTTTGAACCTAGTCTAGATCCAAACAAACACAAGATAAAATTGGGTCCACTAACTCAATATTGTGAAGTTGTGGAGGTTTGACTATTTTTATCTTTTCGATTTTAGAGGTGTGATTCATGAAAAAATTGTAACATGACCTTAATCAACTAGCCCTAGAGGAGAGTGTGTACTAATAGGAAAGTATCCATGTACTTGTTTCACCACCTTTGTATCCCGTGGTCTGCACTTTTTAAGGTCCTCAATATCGGTCCGGGGGGCTACTCAGCCAAAGAAGAAGAGAGGAAGCCAATAGGCGAAACGATTACTTAACTCAAAAAT
Organism: Ottelia alismoides; assembly: GCA_037367405.1. NCBI lineage: Eukaryota > Viridiplantae > Streptophyta > Magnoliopsida > Alismatales > Hydrocharitaceae > Ottelia > Ottelia alismoides. The sequence goes on along the minus strand of JAZKJV010005489.1, from coordinate 545,931 downwards.
TAGGTACTCAAACGCAAGATGATGAGACAGACACACTCGTTTGGACAAAAACGGAAGTGACTTAGAAAAAAAGAAACGAAGTGACTTAGACAAATCTTCTTTGTCGATAGCCTCAGACCAATCAATCGAATATTTATTAATACGTAATCGATCGAGCACTACTTGAAAACGGTTCTTCTATTCATAAATGAAATGTTCCAAATGCTCATGGAAATTTTTGCTCCCATTGGACCATTTGTATCTATGTGCATTAGGATCCCGATTCATGGATCTGTCGGTTCGAGAAATAAGAGGATCAAACCATTTCTTCTGACTCTTTTTCAAATTCGATAAATGTCGTTTGATCGTATATTTCATTATAGTTATATGATTCAGAGTATCATTTCCTATTCGATCCTTTGGAATTCCATATCAAAGGATCTATTCATTCTATGCTAAATAGATGCTTTGTATTTCTCCTACTCTCTCCAATTGGCAAATAAGAAGAATGTCCAATGTCTTCACAGCTCGGGTGCTCCAACGTTTTAGGAGGTTGCCTTCGCCACACAATCCCTCGCAAGAAAATTAGCATATGAAATGTATTAACACTGATAAACAATTATATCAAATAAAATAAAAATAAAACAAGAAAATAATGAAGTAAAAATCAACATAAAATCTATCTTATGTGTTGCTCCCCGGCAACGACACCATTTGTTGGATGCTAAAATTGAGGTGTCTAATGTCTGGTCTTGGAGGGCCTATGATGTCTGACAGGTCAGATTCAACAATCGTTGTATCGGCCGCTCTAACGACACTCAACACCCAACTAAAGCATGCCTATCAACAATTAACCCACACTGATGCTCAAATAATAAGTATAGGTGAGCTAAAATTTATTATGCCCTATAAAATGATATGTGTATTATGCAAGTATAGGGGTCAAGCCACTAAGAAGCAATGGCGATAGCCAAAAATTATGACAAAAAGGAATCAATAAATGTTTTTGTGTTTTTATAAGGATTTATTATATATGTGGGGTTTTAAATATTTTATGTTTTTTAGGTTTTTAATTTATAATATTTTATTGTTTTGTTTTTTATTTTATAATTTTTATTTTCTTTTTAATATTTTCTAGTTTTTAATTTTCTTTTAATATATATAGATATATGTATATAAGTGTATATAAATAATATGTATGTTGTGATAGATATATAAGATATAAATAAAATATATTTATTTATTTACTAAAACAATATGCTAAGGTGTGGTCCTTTTTATTTTTAAGGGGTTTTATAATATTTTAGACATTTTAATATTAATATTATAAGTATAAAGAGATAAATATATAGAATATAGGCTTTTATATTTATAAATATAGCTATAAATATTCAAAAAAGGTAAAATAAAATACTTTTATCTTTTTTGTATTTTGCTCTATTTTTAGGATTTTTTAGTTTTTTATAATTTCAGTTGTATTTTAAATGAATAAAAATGTCAAAATAGTGAGTAATAATTATAGATAGAATTGTTTTGGAATTTAAAAAAAATATTATATAATATAGGTAAGTTTCAGAACAAAAATGACTCTTTTGGATTTTTTAAAATTTTTTTGATTATTTTTATGATATTTTTATGGTTTTTCAATTTTTAATGTTTTTTCTTTTGAAATTATTAGCGATTTTTAGTTTGTAGTTGTAAAATGCAATAATAAATATACTATATTTCTTTTGAAATTTTTTGAAACATTTTATAATTTTATAGTTTCTAATGCAAATAGGGAATAAATGTGCTATTTTGTATTTTAAAAATTTGAAATTGATTTTAATTAGCTTACAAAAATATTTGTGATTTAATATTGTTTCGGTTACTTAAAATAACTTTCCTATGACTTTTAGATGCAAAATTATATTTTTAATAAAATAAATTGAAGAAATAAAAATACTTGTCCCAACAAGGAATGAAATCTAATTTAAATAAAAGTACAAGGCATTCCAGAACACATTTCAAAACTCCAAGGGCATCTGTGTCAAAATCCCAAAGATGTTTAATATTAGCATGCTGGCATGGGTGTAAATGTAAGTTCCAAAAACCTCTAGGGGATACTTGCAATTTGACTACAAATGTTTACATGTAATTCAAAATTTCATGGGTTAAATAATAACAAAACCTGTAGGGTCCTACGCAAAATGTCTAGTCCCCTCACATGCACATGCACGTGAGGTGACGTGGATTGGACCAAGAAGCAAATTAAATAAGTCTGGGGAGGTTTCTACAAATATTACACAAAGTTTTGAACTACAACTGTAATTTTATGGACTAAATAAAAATATAAAATGCAAAGGGGGTCGGCGCAAAATACCCCTCGAGGCACGACCTGACGGCTAATGTGATTTCACTTGACACACGTCAACTCCTGGTCAACCTATAACGCTTCAGTGATGCATGGCTGAGATCAGATCGGGCGATGGACCCTACGATCTATGGCAGCCAAGATCTGACAATTAGTGTACCACCTGGGTGCAGCTCCTGATATGACGGTAGAGAGGCAACCGGGAAGAATGGGGAAGAATGCCAGGAGGATCAAACTTCGATCTGATCTTCTGGACAACTCCGGCCACCAAAGAGGCTTGCAGGTAGCTCAAAAGAGAACATGAAGGGTCCCACGATGGCTGGGCATCTCAGACGATTCTGGGACTTATCGGTGGAGTTCTGGATAGTCGAGGAAGGAGGAGCAGCTAGGGAGCCTTAATCTATGCAAAATCTGACCCAAATGGGGTCTTTAGAGTCTGGAACCGGCAGGGTTAGCTGTGCCAAGGAAGATAGAAGGTCATGATCTTGTTTTCATAGGAAAATGAACAGAGACAGAGTGTGGCAGAGGGTCTCTGGTGGACACCAGTGGAGGAGACCCTGATTCACTGATCGAGACTCGATCAGGGGGAGCGAAGGTGCATGGGATGAAGGGAAGGCGATGGGGAAGGTAGTCAAGGTGTTAGATGTGGTAGAGGATGGTCGAGGCACACAGGAACAGTGGTCGGAGCTCAAGCTCATGCAAACTTCGATTTGAGAAATTACAAAATAAAAAGCAAAATCAAAAGAAACTAACAGCTACCCTATGCTAACCATAGTCATAGGAACGAAAAGAACTAAAAATTATGGCTCAACTCAGAGGAGCTATGGTGGAGATCAGACGAAGAAGGCCGACGAGCTCAGATCATCGGATTTTGGACGTCTTCTTCCATGCCAAGATGGCCGACGAGCTCATGTTATCACTAGCAAACCAAAGCATGAGAAATCCGGGGATTTTGAGGGTGAAAATGCGATCAAAAGTCGAATTGAAGATGGTGGAGGAGTTTTATACAAGGGGGCTTTGACTAAGGCCATGACTCGACTCAACGATCCTCGGATCGAGGCAAGACATCGGCATGAAAGATTAATGATCGAGGAGGAAAAGTCAAGAAGGGCTCGATCAAAAAATGAAAGAATAAGATGGGAAAATAGAGGAAATGGAGCTACAATAAGTTTGATAGGCCTAGGGTGGCAGAGGGGCCAGTTGATCAGTGAGTCAACCAAGGTCGGTCCCTCATTAGGCCACGTAGGCCACTACGTGACAAACTAGAAAACAAATGTAAAAATAATTCAAAAAGAAATATTAATGATTTTACTATTTTTTTCTTAAAACATGAATAATATTTATTATTTTATGTAGCATTTTATTTTATTTATTTATTCGAGTTAATTTATTGTATACTACTTTTTACATAATAATATAGATATATTTACCTATATAATGGGTTTTTTATTTTTAGTTTCTATTTTATTAGTTTATATTCATAATTTATATATTTATAACTTATTTAAATACACATGTATATATTTTTATTATATTTTTCTAAAGTTATTTGTATACTTAAATAATTATGTCTTTTATTTGTATAGGTATATATAAGTATAATTCATCTATATGTTATAGTATAAATATTTATTCCAATGTATTTTTAATTTTTTATTTCATTTTAATTATGTACATGTATTTCAAATATTATTTGCAAAATTATAAAAATATAATAAAGTGAAAATATAAAGAATAAATATATAAATTATTTATATAGGTAAACTTCACAATAAGAGTCCAAACCATAACGTTTTCGTCATAACTCCAAATAAGGTGAAATCACCTTCATTAAATAGATATTTTAGCTTTATAAACAATAAAAATTAGGGTTTTGAGGTTATTTTTGGCCCTTATCTCCCCCTATTTATTCTTTGTCGACCTAGTCATTATGATGCCTATATCTTAGGGTTTAGGGACATTCTATACCTTTGTTATTTCAATCTTTTTCTTTTTCTTTTATTCTTTTATTTTGGCTTTTAATATAATATTTTGTACAATATTTACAGTGTAAATATTAGATATTATTTTATACAAATTAATGTTGTATACATGCATTTAGTTAGGGTTTAAAGGCAAAAATGAAAGAATAAAGGTGATCAAATGGAGATTCATCAGGTTCTTCATTTCATTTCCGTGGAAAGTCGGGAGAAGAGATACGATATAATGCTTCAGCTCGAAATGTCTGTGGATCAGAGGAATTTGGATCCACTCAGTTATATGGATAGCGTCAGGGTTATACATCTCTTTCAATGTGAGCTTGGGATGCTCTCTTACTTCTTCTTCTCCTCGGGGTCCATCTGCATGGTATTCTTCCCCTCATCCTCTATTCTCTCTATCCCTCCTTAATTCCACCAAGACCTCTTGGACGGTGGCCTGTGCATCAAGATGTGCAGTCAGTTGTCATTGTATCACATGTATGGAGGCAAGCATCTATTCATTAACTTCATTATGCTCTGCTTGTTGTCCCTTCACTTTCTAAGAATCCATCTCACAATCCGAGTCCGAAGATAAGATATCAATACCATGCCCTTATTCTGCAATAGGAAATACATCGTGATTAGTTTGGAAACAAGCATCAGATGTCGAGAAGAGCTCAGAATTAGGGTTAATTCTGAACTTTATTAGAGTTGGAGATATGTATGGAGTAAAATCAATATACATCCAAAAGGGAAAAAATTTGGGACAAGAGTGATCCTCATTTATTTGAGAAAGAATCAGGGAGCCCCGAGGGTGGTTCGCAAGAGTCGAACCAATATTGTGTCATCCTGAATTATTGGAGATGTCAATGTTGGGGAATCGATGTGGGTGTCTGATTAATCGTTAAATGCATATATTAATAAGTATTTGTTGTAGCACAGACACATAGGGTATCATGCATAACCGAATGAAAAATCTTTGTGAGTAAATTTATAACCTGGGAAGTCCAGGGTTGAACACAAGGATACGAGCAATTTGGAGAATGATTTTTAAGTGCCAAATATTTAATAGTGTATTTTATAGGATGTTTATCTTGAGCAGATGCACATATCACCACAAAATAATTTTTTAACACATTCTTTATGCAATTAAATTAGATGAAGACAATAATGAACACACAATATGATTATGAAAAACACAATATGATGAGACACACAATAGGCACCTTGGATTAATCACAAAAATACCCTGACTCTTTTCAGTATTAATTAAGGCATGAAAATAGGTCAAATGGTGACTTTAAGTCTTAATTAGTCTCAGAAGCAATTCAACAAAATTTTAACTTTTAATTTCACTTATTGCTCAATAGTTTCTACAGGCAATCAAAAGCAATTCAACATCATTTTAACTTTTAATTTCACTCTAATGCTCAATAGTTTCTGCAGGAAATTAAACCATTTAATAACTTGATGATAATGATTAAAAATAACTAATAATTAGTCATTAAGATTCAATGTGATTAATAGGTTCAATACCTTACAAAAAGTGCATTTTCAATTTCATTTAAAGATCAAAATAAGCACATAGAATAAAGAATAATTCAAGCATTATTTTTAAATCAAAATTAGCAACAAAGCATGCCAAGATATAGAGCATCAAATGAGATTTCAAACGAGAACCAAAATCACTTCATTTGGATATATAGATGAAAAGATATTCAATATTCAATCTAGGGGCATTTTTGAAATAAAAACTACATATTTTTATTACATAACAGTTTAAAATTAGACTTAAATGTAAATATAATAACCACAAGGGATAAAATGCAATTTTCACAAAGCGGGAGGACTTATCTACAAATATAGAAACTAGAAGGCATGTGTTGCAGTTTACCCAGTCACGTGCATAAAACATGTGACCCGGCGAAGCTCGGTGATGGAGGCTTGGTGACATGTGGACGCTTCTGCTGATTAACGTGAGGGTTGGATGCATGCTCGACATGCGAGCCTGATGGATGAAGCGCTGCCTCGGGCGAGCAATGTAGATCAATTTGAACCGTTGAATCTTGCCCAATTTGGGGAGATCAACGGTATCTGCTTCACGCATGTTCTTCGAATCTGCCGCAAATGGCGACCCTTGTGCTGTGCTCTGGCGAAGGCTGGAATGCTTCGCCTTGCTCCTCTGCCACCACTAAAGATCAACCAACTTTCGAGAGGGCTTCGCAAAGTCAAGGATGAGCAGAGGACAATAATGAAGTCCTCTTCTTGTCATGTTGATGAAGCGTTGAATAGGGAGTTAATGGAGATCGGAGCTCTGCCTCAATCTTCGATCATTGAAGTCCTTTAACCCTGCAACATTAGTCCAACCAAAATATGAAGCATATGCGAATCAACTAGTGAGAATGTGAGGTGGAACAAGAGGCATTTCGGTTGAGAAGGATCAAACCCAAATGGGTTCTTGTTCATGTGGAACAAGAACCTGGATTGGCATGGATACGAAGATGGAGAAGCAAGTCGATTGAACATGATATTACGCATTGTTATGTAGTGTATGGTGACGGAATCCAAGTCTTCAGATCGTAATTTAGAGGTAAAACTCAGATGAAATAAATCGGTAAAGGTTTGAGAAAAGGAGATTAGGAATTTTACCTAGAAACAGATGGATGAATCAATGGAGGAATTAAAGAATATTGAGGGCCTGAAGCAAGCTGAGTTGCTCCGAGTCTTCGCTCGAAGATTTGGGCTAAAGATTTGAGCTTGATCAGTCGTAGAAGTAGCTGAAACACGGTCGACTTGGCCGAGTATCTCGTCGGACGTACACAACCATCATCACGCTCAATCTCATCCTCGTACTATCACTGGGGGTTGGGGAGGCTAGGGTGTTGGTACAGGAATGGCAGATACTGTTGCTGAAGGTCTTTTGCTGGAGTGGAGGTTTGGAGGTTGTCGAATGAAGGTGGTGGTTTCAACCACCACCATCGGTTGGGGAAAAGAGAGTTGAACGGATCTAGGTAATTGGCAAGGACAAGGAGCGATGGGTGATTGGTGGTGGTTGCATGGGAGGATAACGTCGGAGGGAGTTGTGAACATGGCGAGAAGTTGAGGGGTGGTGAAGGGTTGTGTCTATTGAAAAGGGAGGATGGAGGTTGACGAATAGCTTACAGTCGTTAGATATGATGATCTGATGGTCCATAGCGAGGCAGAGTGAAGTAAAGAGGCAGGGCCACGTGGGCGGTCGTGGAGGCACCACGTGGCCTAATAGGAATTGAGAAACATAGAAAAATTAAAGAAAATAAAAAATAAATTAGTTAAGAGGTGAATTAGAAAAAATGATGAACATGAAAGTTGTAGATCTCGATGAGATCTACAGATCAAAGGTCATTTGTACATAGATCAAAATTAAATACATAATAAAACAATTTTCCTTTGCTTTTCTTTTGTTATTTTTATGGGTTTTATTTTATTTTATATTAATTTATTTATTTGCAAAATTATTCTAATTTTTATTTGGTTTTAAAAATAAATAAATACATGAAATATTAGCACAATAATAGGATTATGTTATATAGTGTAATTAGTGTCAATTATATACAACACACAAAATAATAATTAATGTTAATTATTAATGAATCTTGTTATTTTACTTAAGCAAGAGAGGTAATAAAGGTGATTAGTGATGATAAATACGGAATTTATCACTCCCCATACTTAAGCTAAGCTCATCCTCGAGATAAAACATATAGATAAGTTAAACAATTAGTTTAATTAGTGAGATCCCTGACATGTGCAAGTGAGTATACAAGACTTGATTTGACCTAGAACACTAGATTTTAGGAAACCTAAAACTCTAAGTTATCCAAGTATTAATCAAAAGGACTTCAACTCCTCTAATTGTCAGACTCTCAAGATACATATAAATAAGAAGTATGGCTTAGTGTTGACTGCATCATAAGACTAGAGTCGAAATTTCACAAAAAAATTCCAATCTCAGAAACTCTCCTAAGAACCCAACCCTCAACTCTAGAGAATAAATCTAGTCTTGCTTCAATCCACCGTCTCTTTATTCTTCAGACATCAAAGGTATAGGTGGAAGGCCATACTTATGGAGGATATAGGATTGTGTACTTATTTTCACTTCCTCTCATTGGAATAGGATTCTCTTAAGTGTCAATGCTCAACACATATTTATTTTTATTTTTCCAATCAGTGTGTCTGTAAAGAGATTGAGTCATCTATACTTCTTTTCCCAGGAGCACATCGGGTTGTGTCTTTTTAAGGTATCTAATATACCTGGACCTAGACTTTTAGCTCTAATGATGCAGAGCCCTTTTTAAGGTACTAGTCCGACTCATAAAAGCCTAATAAGTTGGTCCAAGTGGACACTTAAAGGTTGGGAGCGCTTGCCTTGAATGTAAGCTCATATGATGTAGATTTGTAACGTAATGAGCTTTTCATCATATTTTTTGTGGCGTAACTTCCCATTTTTTTGGCTAGCTCCACTTCTTTTAATAAGGATTGGCGCACACTGATCAACTTATTGATTTATTTCATCACACCCTTGCACTTTAGGTTGAAGTCAAAAGATAGTATGAGAACCATGTCCCATACTGGCTAAGATGCTGACATTCAGGTTTCATGAAGCTGTCATGAATTTTATTCCATCCTCGAACATCATATGGATCAAGTCCAAACTCAAGTTTCAAATCTCAGTCCCTCAAGCGATGCCTTGACTCATCTCAATCATGAATGCATTGGTGCATGTGAGTGATAGTCAAATTCTTGTAAGGGAGATTAAGCATGTAATATAGCACACATATCTTCTAACTAGGGAAGTATGAATTTTTAAGGCCAAGACCCTAATGATTAAGATTTTATAACTTTAATTATATGGACTCCTTAAACCCATTGTTAAAGATCATCTTAAGCCATAAGTGTAATGTGAAAGTGTCGGGGAAAGACACCAATTAATAAGTTAGCAAGATAGTTATTTACAAAAGAATTAAGGAATTATTAGTTTTAATAAAACAGAATGGGTAACCTTTGACATAACAACACAAAGAAAATATGAAGGACGTACTAATATACCCAACACAAAACTACAAACTTCAGCTCCTTAAAGATCAAGATTGGATCTTCGAGGTTTAAAATCACAGACGGTCTTATGTTTCAACTGCTTCTTCCTAACAGAGAACACTTCAGAATCTGAGTAAGAAGGATCTTCATCGACTTGGAATTTCAACCTTCTAGAATGATTCCATTCTTCCTCAAAAGTGATATTCATATCTACATGGAAAGCATCAAAATTCTTCACAATCATGGGAAGACAAATCAAACCTTGAAAACTTGCAATAGACTTTTGGGTTTTTCTTAGAAGAGAAAAACTAGACAAAGAAGGATGACTCAACTTACAAGAAATATAAGAATCTAAGAATTAAATATTCTCAAGAAAAGGTAAGGGCACTTCCATATCTAATTCTTCTATAAATAAGTCATCCTCCTTAATCGGCATCACTCTTTTCAGTGAAATCTTTATCAACTTGATCTTCCAAAATATAGAGTTGAAATTCAGACTTTCCTCCATGTAGGACTCTAAAAGACTCTAAGGCAAGACAACCTTATAAAGAATAAGGAAAAGACGATTCAGTGAATCGTCGCAACCTCTTAGAAACCTAAAATACTAAAGGAAACTGAAGAGACACACAGAATTAATGAATTTTTTTATTTAATTATGAATAATTTACAAGAGTTATGTTAGATCCAACACCCCTTTAGCCTTTGAAAAGATTTTTGAAAACCTTTACAAACATTGTCACATAGATATAGGTTTTCAAAATATTTACAAATGATTTCCAAAACATGTCAATCCACATTTCTACAAACCACGAAAAACAATTGAAAACCATGTAAAATTTGTATATAATTTTCAAAAATATTTTTCAAATCTTTTGTATAGAAATCAGTTCCAAAAATATAATACGATACCCTTAGCCCCAAAAAGTCTGAAAAAATTTAAAAATTATGATTTATGGCTAAAGTGTATATGTAATATATACGGTAGACTCCACTATACTTAGCTTTTGATATGTCCTCAAAACACAAAGTGAAATGAAGCCATAGCTCACCTAAGTATAAAATAATGCTAGGAGCGATGACCAAAATAATATAAGTGTGGGAATGAGGAAGAATAAGTCATAAAGAAAAGAAATGGATGATCCCCCCTATAATTAGGTTTTGAAAAACTTAAGTAAAGAAATAAAGATAAATACATAGGAGAGACCTCAGAATAAACATAAGAATGAGTAATGTAAAATGTATGGATGGATTTCCCCCTATACTTAGGCTCAGAATAGCCTAATCGGAGGTAGGAAAAAGAATCAAAGTCAAATGAAATTTATAAGAATAGAGTCAGAAGGGATATGAATCTGTTGATATTGAATCTTACGACGTGAATCTATCATGATAATTATGCCATCTCTGAGAAATCTAAAACGGAATTAATAAGCATGAAGTCAACCATCTCAACAGGAGTTAACCTTTCCTTGGATTCTACAAAATGCTTAAGTAACTACCCATTAACCAAAAAAGGAAGGAGCATTCTCTGAAAGCTTTGAAATCTCTACACTACCATTCTCATGCACTTCCTTAACTATAAAAGGACCCGTCCACTTTATTAAAGTTTCCTGTGGAAAATCTTTAAGTTCGCATTAAACAACCTACCTTTTGCCTCGGGATAAAGTTTGTGCATCTAATATACGCATCATGCCACTTCTTAACTTTATCCTTATAGATCATAATGTTATCATATGTTCGGTAGCGGATTTCTACTAACTCATTTAGATCAAGGTCTCTACACAATTTCCCTAAGTGATGGCTCCAGTTTATCTTCATTATTGCCCACTCAAATTTGTGAACTAACTCAGCGGGCAAATAACATGGCTTGTCGTAAATCATCCTAAAAGGTGAAGTGCCAAGAGTTGTTTTGTAGGCCATTTTGTAAGCCCACGGAACTTGGTCTAACAACTGAGATCGGTTCTTCCTATATGGACGGATTAACTTTTGAAGAATGCTCTTCACCTCCCTACTTGAAACATCTGCCATGTCGTTCAATTGTAGGTGGTAAGGACTAGTTATTCTATGCTCAAATCCATAGTCATTTGCTAAAGATTTCATCATTTCATTTACAAAGTGGCTAACCATCAGATATCAAAACCTTGAGCACCCCGAACTGTGAAATAATATGATCCTTAATAAAGTTGCAGACTATCCTACCATCTGCAGTTCGGGTTGGGATAGCCTACACCCATCATGACAAATAATCTACATCTAACAAGATGTACTCAAAACCTTGGCTATTAGGGAAAGGACTCGTGAAATATGTTCCCCAAGCATCAAAAACATCACAAAAAAAACACAGGCTACATGGGCATCTCATCTCTAGAACCAACAGTCCCTCCCATCCTCTGGCAAATAAGGCACGACCGTACAAAATCAGTGGCATCTCTAAACAAGTACGGCCAAAACAAACCACATTGTAACACCTTGTGAGTGGTTCTTTTTCTTGAGTGGTGTCCTCCAGTCTCAAGTGAATGACAATACGTGAGGACACTCTGGTATTCCTCCTAAGGAATACACCTTCTCCAGACACAATCCAGTCCCTCGACGAAAAGGAACAGATCCTCCCATTGACATTTCCTCGAATCCGACTTAAGTCGATCTATACTACTCCTAGTCCAACCATGGGGAACTTGCTTGGAAACAAGGTAGTTCACCATGTTGGCATACCATGGGAGTAAGTCAACAAGACAAATTGACTCATCTAGGAAGGTCTCTCAAATAGGCTCAGAATCAGGGGAATCTTTAATCTCAATCCTTGAAAGATGATCAGTCACTATATTTTTAACTCCAGGTTTATCCTTAATCTCCAAATCAAATTCCTGGAGTAACAATATCCACCTAATAAGATGCGCCTTCATGTCCTTTTTCATGAGATACCTAATGGTTGAATGATCAGTATAAACTGTTACTTTTGAGCCAAGAATTACAAACCTAAATTTCTCTAAAGCCCATACTATGGAAAGCATCTCTGTCTCAGTCACTGTATAATTTCTTTGTGCTTGATCCAAAACTTTGCTTGCATAGTGAATAGCAAACAGAATCCAATCTCGTTGTCGTCCCAATACAGCTCCTATAGCAAAATTTGAAGCATCAGTCATGATCTCGAAGGGAAGAGACCAATCAGGAGCCTACAGAATCGACGAGTAACAAATCTTCTTCTTAAGGAGCTCAAAGGCGTCAAGACACTTGTGATCTACAAAGAACTCGGTGTCCTTTCCTAAGAGCTCAGTCAGGGGTCGGACAATCTTACAAAAAATCTTGAATAAATCATCTATAAAATCCAACATGCCCCAGAAATGACCTCACTGACTTGATGTTGGTTGGTGGATCAAGTTTCTTGATTACATCCACCTTAGCAGGGTCAACCTCCATTCCTTTTTTGGAGATGACATGCACCAACACGATACCCTCCTTAACCATAAAATGACTTTTCTCCTAGGAGAGTACCAGATTCACCTCTCTACACCTTTGAAGGACTCGATCCAAATGCACTAAACAAGAATCAAATGAATCACCATGGATCGAGAAGTCATCTATGAAGACCTCCAAGAAATCTCCCACCATCTCGGCAAACATGGCAATCATGTGCCTCTGAAAAGTACCTAGGGCATTGCATAACCCAAAGGCATGTGCCAGAATGCATATGTGTTAAAAGGACATGTAAAAGTGGTCTTTTCATGGTCCTCAGGGGCAATGGCTACTTGATTGTAGCCCAAGTACCCGTCAAAAAACAGAAGAACTCTTTCCCTGCTAGAATCTCTAAAATCTGATCAATAAAAAGTAGGGGAAAGTGATATTTCTTGGTCACGGCATTCAGGCGCATGTAATTGACACAGACGCGCCACGAAGTGGGTGCTAGTGTCACAATCTCAACTCCCTCCTCATTGGTGACCATTCGAATTCCTGACTTCTTCGGGATAACATGTAAAGGTGCCACCCAGTTGGAACTAGAGATTGGGTAAATAAATTCCGCTCCACACCACTTCTCAGTCTCTTTCTTAACTACTACCCGTAGATTTGGATTAAGTCTCCTTTGAAACTCACGGGAAGGTCTCGTGTTATCCTCAACAAAAATATGGTGTGAACAGAATGCGGGGTTTATACCCACGAGATCCGACACCGTCCATCCTATAGCCTTGTGGTTCTTTTCTAACACTTATAACAACCTAGTCTCCTGCTTTACAGTCAACCTAGGGCTAATCATGATAGGAAACATATTCTTTGGTCCCGCAAGAAAGGAGTACTTGAGCGTAGGAGGTAGTGGTTTCAACTCTGGCAAAGAAGAATCATTAGGAACATCAAGCTGAACTACCACTGAATCTAGATCCGTGTTGGTAGTGAGGATGAATCATTTGTAATACTGTCCACCAACTGAATTGAGAATAAGGAGTCAGATCGCTAAAAAAACATGGTAATTCGGTCAAAGTTGCGTCCGACTCATCATATAATTCCCTTAGTCATTCCAACGGAGAAGGAACTGACAAGTCCAAAGCGACTTCTGAGTCACCAAGGGAATAGGGAAATGCAGATCTCAAGGACTCTGGCAACATCTCATCAACTGCTCTACATACATTGTCCTCTTTGGATGAGAGGGTCTTGCTCTGTAGTGTCGGGTTCTGAGACCAAATCCCAACTGTGCTAACACATTGCAGTCTACCTCTGAAAAGGAAGAGAAATCCATGCTAGACTCGGAATCTGGTCGCTGCCATTTCGTTTGCTTCATCTGTAATTCCACTTCCCCTGCCTGAAAAATAGAATTTCATCACCCTTGTCTAATAATTGAATAAAGCTCCAGCGGTCTTAAGGAAGGGCTGCTCAACGATAATCTGTGACTCTCTCCAATGATTGAGGATGTCCATGTCAAGGACAGTGAAGTCCACCATGTAGTCTTTCCCCTCAATCGAGATAATGATGTTCTTGACCTCACCCTTAGTCTTTTTCATCTATTTATCTGCAAACTGAAGTAACTCTCTAGATCAGCGTAAAGGTCCCAACTTTAGTTTCTCATATAAGGCAAAAGGTAACAAGTTGAACGAAGAGCCATTATCTAGGAGAGTGCATGCAAACGCTATGTCATCGATACGATCACCAGATAATGTGCACCTAAATCTCTCTTCTTCTGTGGCAACTTTTGGTTCTTGAGATAAAAGATAGTGGCAGCTGAGAGAACATGTGTCTTGACATACCTATTCAGTTTCTTCCTGCTCACTCTACTATGTGTGCATCTCACCTTCCAGTAATTTTGAAATGCATGATGACTGGCCACATACTCATCAAATAGCACCTTAACCATGATGTTATCTCTACAAAATCGTGCCATTTCAAGATCATCTTTTTGAATCTTATTGATGATGTGATTTCCTGTCATAAGAGTATGGGAGAAAGGGATATGCAAAGAAGGATGTGAAGACTCAGAATCATAAATAGAAACATGCACTTTATTATCCATAGAAATTGAGTTTTTCACACATGAATCTTTTACATTTGGAATAGCAATTGAATCATCTACATGTTGAGGAATGTTTGCTGAATGTGCATTCTCCTCAACCGAATGTGCAAGGTCCCCCGTAGACTCTGAATCTGATGCGTGCTGCACCACTCTCGTACTCTTCAATCTCCTCCTAAAGATCTCCGCTCACTAGTGATCTCTGTGAAAGGTACTTGGTGTCATCATCCTTTGAAGTCTCCTCGGGCTGAGCCTTGGAGTTGATCCTCTCCATATCCCTTGCCCGATCAGGTACAACCACAGTCCGTCTGCTCCTAAGAGACATATGATTAACACAATCAAACAGAAAGATCTCATGCTCAGATTTGTGAGAATCTGAGTAGTATACTTGATCTAATTGTTGTTGTTGTTGAGGTCTGTTTAGGCTATTGGGATTAGCCTGAACTTGGGCTGGAATGGATGTAGTAGGGGTAGTGCGCTCATCATGTAGATGGGAAAGACGGTTGAGATCAACCCTCAAATCATGTACTTCGTTCCTATATGAACGTAACTCCTTCAAAACCTACTGCTGGAAATCAATGGGACCTGAAGATCAATGTTGTTGCTGTGAAGAAGAGAAAGGCAAAGAAGAATGTGAAGATTGGCCCTGATGGCCATAGGAATGTTGTTGTTGCTGGGTATGATGCTGAACATGCGGGCCCTGTTGGCCCGACTGGTACGTCTGCTGACGCACGTACTGTTGTTGTTGCCTCGGTACCTGGTAAGGAACAACTCTAGAGCTCTGTGGTGCTGGAAGAGATGTAGAAGTAAACGATGTGTTATAGAAGGTTTGGAGACGCTGGTAGGAAAAATGGTCCCCAGAACTCCTTTGCATGTCAGGGTCATTGGTGTACCACACACCATTTACCTCCCACACTGGGGAAGGCTCCTCAGTAACTGTGTCTACAGATGGTGGTTGTCGTCAGCAAGAATGGGCTAGAGGTTGGTCCTCAACCCATTGTTGGGGTGGCCCTGACATCTGCTGCTCATGAATATGGTGAACAAAGTAAACGAGAGTTGAAGATGCAGTTATGGCAGGTACCCTCAACTTCGATACCTTTTCAGAAAGCTCTGCCATCTGCTTAGGAAGTTTGGATAAATTATTGTCCAACTCATCCATCTACCTATTGATCCTCTCAACCACTGTAAGTTTATCTCCTATAAGGCCCATGTCAAAAGGATCTACTATAGACTTCACTCCCCCGTTGGATAGGAATGGAATGGGGGTCTCTAACTGATCTCTACTCACGGTCTGGGCTCTACTCATCTTAGACATCCGCTCGAACACCTTCCAGATGGTGTATGCTCCTCGTGAAGTGTAGCTGCCTCCACAATTAGCACTAGCCAAACCCTGCACCTCAGGGTGAGACCGCAATAAACAGACTGAACTAGGATGGTAGGCTCTAAGCCATGACAAGGAAACTTCTCTAAGAGATCCTTGAATCTCTCCCATGTATCACAGAATGCTTCATTAAGAAGTTGGGAGAAACTCGTGATGTGTGAATGCATCAAGTTAGTTCTACTCAAAGGGTAGAACTTCTTCAGGAAGAGGTCCTTGAACTGCACAAAGGTAGTTACAACTACTCCCAAGTTCTTCATCCAATAATTTTCCTTATCCTTTAAGGCAAAAGGAAGGGATTTGAGCCTAATTTAGTCTTGGATAACCATAGGATGTCTATGGTTAGTACAGACAAACTCAAATTACCTAAGGAATGTGTAAGGCTCCTCGTGTGCATTCCCATGGAAATGAGGCAAACAAGCTAAGAAACTACGACTTCAACTCATATTCGACTTCAGGCTCTACCGGGCTCAACCAATTAGCCATCTAATATTTCCTAGGGTTGTATGTCACATCCATTGGTGCATCTCTAGCTAACTATAATTGGACAAGTTGTGCTCTCATGAGTGATTGGTTCTTCTTGGATTCTGCTTACCTAGCCAACACTGCATGCATTGGGTCCTCTCGTTCTTCCTCCTCTCTATTATGCTTTTAGGAGGCATCTCTTCGTCACCTTCATCAAACAAAGGATTGAATTGAGATCTATATGAAGATGATGAAATCAAATCGATCTTTCCTCAATGAGTAGAGAAGAAAAGGGGTTGGTTGAGATGTAACCACACCTAAGGAGGGAATCATGATACACCGGTTCGGAGAAAGGATTATTTCTGAACCGGTATTGTCCAATAGAAGAAGAAAAAGAGGACTGGATCAGTGAAGACATGATATTTGGGTGGTTCAATGACAAGACCACAAAATCCGAGCAAATATCCAACCAATTATCCATCTCCGAATGTCAAGAGATATGGAAATAGAGCACACGCTCGATACAAAAAGAACTAGTACTATTGGGCACATGAATATGCGGAGTTACTCACACAATACAATCAAGACAAACTCCTTTGAATTGATTCACCAACTCAACACTGAAGGATGGGATGATGGCCTTATTATCTTGTCAATTTTAGTTTATTGAGTCAAACAGTCTTGTACAATCTCATAGGTGCAGTACCTTAAGGTAGCTCAAGTTCAAGCCAGTGGAACACACCAACGGGAATAGGAATAAATCTAATGGTCTGAGGCAAGTGCTTGCAGCAATAACAGGACCATAAAAGTGACTCCAAGCGCTTAGAGCACAAGTCTAGGGATTTTTGGCTCTATTCCTTAGGGGCTACGTCCTTACCCACTATGTCTAGAGGTAAGTACCTGCAATCAATGAGGGTTTTACTACCCATAATACAAGGTTGCTTTTATTCCAGATTAATTTAGTCAACTTGCATTAATTCAGTCCCGATTTTAAGAGATTAGATTATCGCTTTGAATTAAGTGACCACAAACATCGCTTAACGTACAATCCCTTTTTCTTTTTCCTTAAGTTGATGAAAATTGAGAGAGAAAGCAAAAAATGGAATGCAATTGAAAATCAATGATGCATGCAGTCGTTTAGAGATACTTACAACGCTTCCCAACACTCTCAATGTGGATGCATAGGTTGAATTTTAAAATCTATCTAAATGATGCAAGTCAAAAAAATCGCACATAAGCAGGGGTTCTATTAGCGGTGAAGAAATAATTTTTAATTTGATTAAGTAGAAAGTATGTTATGTGCATCTATGAATCTCCTAAGATTTTTACAATTGTGAAATTATAAGATTTTGGCATGTGTCCTAAATTACGAAAAAGGTCAATCAAAAATGACCTACGATATGTTTAATTTGGTGTAGTGCTTAAATCTAAAATGATGCTCAAGTCGAGAACCACTCTCGACACAACCATCACATAGAAAAAATAAAGTCCACAGGCCTTCGTTACACTTGTGAGATCTCGATTGAGAACCGATGTAATAAAGAAATTAATTTCAAATAATTACAATATGATAAAAATGGACTTAATTAACTAAATTATTCTCTCTAATTAATTTACTTCGTGGGCTCTCCAGCAAGAAACTCCAAGCTCCTTGCCTATGCGGTCCTTTGAAAGTCGTCGGCTCCACGGGTCTACCACAAAATAATTGTTCATTAGAAAATTCTAGAAATATTCACAATAATTAATTAAGTAAAAATGACAAATCAACAAAAGAGACAATCCAACAATACATGCTCAAAGAAATGAACCTCAAAATAACTAAATAAATATTTGGACCTAAAACTGATCACTAACGTGACGCGTACCCGGCAACGACGCTATCTGATGAATCGCTAAATGCATATATTAGTACATATCAGTTGTAGCATGGGCACTTAGTGTATCATGCAGAACCGAATAAAAGATCTCTGTGAGGAGGAATCGGCTTAAATTTATAACATGAGAAGTCTAGGGTCGAACATAAGGACGCGAGCAATTTGGTGAATAATTTTTAAGTATCAAATATTTAATAGAGCAATTTATAAGATGATTGTCTTGAGTGGATGCACATATCACCATAAAACAAATTTTTAACACATTTTTATGCAATTAATTATATGAAGATAATAATGAACAAACAATACGATTATGAAAAACACAATATTATGTATGAGACACACAATAGGCAACTTGGATTAATAACAAAAATACCCTAAATATTTTCAATATTAATCTTGTTCAATCCACTCGCTTCTCCACCTTCGTATCACATCGATCCAGGTTCTTGTTCTTCAAGAACAAGAACCCATTTGGGCTTGATCCTTCATGATCGAAAATGCCTCTCCTTCTGCCTCACATTCTTAATAGTTGATTCACATATGCTTTGTATTTTGGCAGTTCTAACGTCGCAGGGTTAAAGGACTTCAATGATCGGAGATTGAAGCAGAGCTCTGATATCCATTATCTCTCTCTACAACGCTTCATCGACAAGATAAGAAGAGGACTTCATTATCATCCTCTGCTCATCCTCTACTTCTCAAAGCCCTCTCTAAAGTCGTCTGATCTTCAACGATGGTAAAGGAGCAAAGAGGAGTATTCTAGCCTTCGTAGCAGCACAACCTGAGGGCTATCGTTCGCGATGGATTCAAAGAACAAGCGTGAAGCAGATATCATTGGTTTCCCCAAATTAGGCAAGATTCAACAGTTCATATTGATCCACATTTCTGGCCCGAGGCAGCGCTTCATCCCTCAGGATCGTGTGTAGAGCATGCATCCAACCCTCACGCTAAGCAGCAGAAGCGTCCACGTGTCACCAAGCCTCGCCATGTCACGTGTTTTATGCATGCAACTAGGTAAATTGCACCGCCTGCATTCCAGTTTCTAGTAGTTGCAGATAAGTCCGTCCGCTTTGCGAAAATTATATTTATTTCTTACAGGTTATTATATTTATGTTTAAGTCAAATTTTATCCTATTGTGTAATAAAAATTTGTAGTTTTTATTTCAAAAATGCCCCTGGATTGAATACTGATTATCTTTTCATCTATATATCCAAATGAAATGTATTTTGTCTCGTTTGAAAGCTCATTTGATGCTCTATCTCTTGTCATGCTTTGTTGCTAATTTTGATTTAAAAACATGCTTTATTTATTCTTTATTGTAAATGCTTATTTTGATCTTTAAATGAAATTGAAAATACACTTTTTGTGAGGTATTGAATCTTTTAATCACATTGAATCTTAATGACTAATTATTATTTATTTTTAATCATTATCATGAAGTTTTGAAATGGTTAATTTCCCGCAGAAACTATTGAGCATCAGAGTGAAATAAAAGTAAAAATTATGTTTAATTGCTTTTGAGACTAATCGAAACTTAAAGTCACCATTTGACCTATTTTCATGCCTTAATACTACGTGTGGCTATGTAATGTATGGTGACGGATTCTAAGTCTTTAGATCATAATTTAGAGGTAACAGATGAGATAACTCGGTAAAGGTTTGAGAAAAGGAAGATTAGGAATTTTACCTGGAAATGGAAAGATGAATCAATGTAGAAATTGAAGAATATTGCGGGCCTGAAGTGGAGTTGAGTTGCTCCAAGTCTTCGCTCAAATATCTGGGCTGAAGATCTGAGCTTGATCATCCGTAGAAGTAGCTGAAACATAGCCGACTTTGCTGAAGATCTTGCCGGAGGTGCACAACCGTCGTCGCGCTCAATCTCTTCCTTGTACTGTCACTGGAGGTTGGAGAGGCTAGGTTGCAGGTCCAGGAATGGAGGATACCATTGCTGAAGGTCGGAGGGGTGATTTTGATGGAGTATAGGTTTGGAGGTTCTCGAATGAAGGTGGTGGTTTCAACCACCACCACTGGTTGGGGAAAAGAGAGTTGAATAGATGTAGGTAATTGGCGAGGATAAGGATCGAAGGGTGATTAATTGGGTTGTTGTTGCGAGGGAGGATAACGTCCGAAGGAGTTGTGAAACGGTGAGAAGTTGAATGGTGGCGAAGGGTTACGTCTGTTAAAAGGTAGGATGAGGTTGACGAAGAGCTTACAACCGTTAGATCTGATGATCTGACGGTCCAGAGCGAGGTGGAGTAAAGAAAAGAAGCGGAGCCACGTGGGCGAACATGGGGGCGCTATGTGGCCCAATAGGAATTAAGAAACATAGAAAAATCAAAGAAAAATAGAAATAAATTAGTTAAGAATCGAGTTAGAAAAAATGATGAACATGAAAGTTGTAGATCTCATTGAGATCTACAATTTTTGTGTAAACTTTCCTTTACTTTTCCTTTGTTATTTTTGCGGATTTTTATTTTATTTTATTTATTTACAAAATTATTCTAATTTTTATTCCATTTTTAGTAGAAATGAATACATGAAATATTAGCATAGTAATAGGGTTATGTTATATAGTGTAATTAGTGTCAACTATGTACAACACACAAAATAAGAATTTGTGTTAATTGTCAATGAATCTTGCTATTTTACTTAAGCAAAAAGATAATAAATGTAATTAATGATGATAAATATGGAATTTATCAGTGTCCGCAAAGTCTGGATTAAGCCATCCCTGAGTTGACATCTTGAGAGATAAAAAGAGGAGTAGAATATACGGGAATGGAAGAGGAATTAAGAGATGGCAATAAAGAAGAAAGGCTAAAAAATGAGCAAATAAAAAGAATGAATTAGAAGAAAGGTGGACAAAATGCGTAAGTACACGATGTTTTTGATCTTGACCCAATTGAACTAATCAATCAAACCTCAATATAAGGGTGAATTCACCAACTCAGCACAATGAGTCGTAAGGGTCCAACAATTATCTTGGAAATTTTATTGGTTCTAAAGCAATCTTTTCAATATTAGTCCTTATGGGTAACCCCATAGGAGAGTGGGTACACACCTGACAAGCGTCGTTTATTTTCCACTTCCTTTGTAATATGTAGCCTATTCTTTTTGAAGTCCTTGTTATCGAATCTAGGCCCACTACGTAGACAAATAAGTGGGGAAAGGAAGCTGATATAGTGAATCAAATACTTCCTCCTTGCGGGGTACTCGGATGTGGAACTATAAGAGAGGTATCTGCCATCGCAGCTTCCCTATGCTCAAGTAATTTAGACTAAGCCTGCAATCGAACTCAGCCATACTCGACCATGCATCGACAGATGTGCTAATACTTCATGGACCTAGACGATACATAAGGCAGAATCCAAGCTATGTTTATAGCTCTAATCCTTAGGGTCCGTGCCTCACTCTGTTTAGAATGTACATGAGAACAATGAGGGTTTTAAGCACCCAATACAATGAATACAATTAACAAATTTTATTTGGTCAAGTTTTCTTAGCAGCCCCTTTTTAATTTTTTTGCGTTTTCACTTGTTTTCGGTATTTTCATGCAACAGTTTAATGATTTCTCTATTTGCTTATTTTTTATGTGATCAAAATAAGAGGAAGAGAGCGGAAATGCAATGCAAGCTGAAAAACAATGATGAATGCTAAGTCAGAAGTGCCCACCTTGCTTCCATGCTCTCTCCATGTTGGATGGTAGATAGAAATTTAAGTTACTCTAAACGTAATGCAACAATGAAATTGCCCTAATGGATTGCTATTAATGTGAAGCAACAAATATTTTGACTAAGTCCAAGCATATCAAACTATAGGCATGTGAAATAATTAGGGCTTTGGACCTAATTTACTCGATCAAGCTGATCCTAAATCTAAAGACTCAATCAACGAAGACGTAAAATGGAAAATAAGGGGAAAATGCAAATCATGTAAAACAAATAAACATAAGAGGAAAATAGGGAGAATCAAAATATAAAAAGAGATGAAAACGGTGAGAAAACTGATCAGGTCCCCAGGTGAACAGACATCTGGTAAAATGTACCTGATAAATCCTGTGAGTGTACCAAGTTTGGTCCTATATTATTATAATTTATAATATCACTATCTCACTAAATAAAAGACAACCTAAGACTAAACTAATGTACTGAAAATAAATGCATCTGCCTAAATAGGTTCTGGTCCTCTTCGGCTCTCTCTCCTACCGAACCGTTAGGAAGGGTCCGGTCTCTGCCTTACCAGGATGATTCAAATCTCGTGAGTGATTCGCGAAACTCCACAGGCCCTCGTATGAAAAGAAACAAAACACAAGTGATGAATACCCATTCATATAACTTTATTCTTCCTATTTGGCTTTAAATCTCTAGCAAAACATGTGTAAATATCAATAACTTGTACAGATTAGCATTCATTATTCATATATAATTAGTTTGTAATTACTGTACAAATCCCTGTATTTAAATCCAAAATAAAATTATAGAGAAAAGAAAAGAAAAGAAAAACAAACGAAGTGTCAAAAGATACTGAATGACCCTAAACTCCAGACTGAGTCAATATTGACTAGGTCGACAAGGAATAAAGTAGGGGGAGATAAGGGCCAGATACAATACATAAATCCCTAGATCTATACATTGAAAATACCCATTTTCACATCATTTTATTCTTTATTTTACACTCTCTAAATAATAAAGTTTTCAACATGAAACTTGTGCTTAAAAATACAAAGGAAATTACAAAAAGAATTGACAATAAAAATAATACATAGTTCAACTAGGACACATAGATGAAAAGCCCACAAACTAGACTTTACATACTAATATCTTCTCCATATAAGCTCAAAATTCACCAACTCACCTCCATTGTATTTAAAATCAAATTATCTACCTAATAAAGATGTTTTCATTAAAAAAGTTCATATAGACCCTACTCACTTTTGAATTAATGTATATATAATTATCTACAAAATAAGACCAAATTCAAAAGAATCAGAGTTCATATGTTAAACTTGGATTTTGGGACCTCATTGTATATTGTATTTATTGACTAACTTTGACCTTATTATGTTATATAAAAATAACTCTTTTTAATTTATTTATTTTTCATTTATTTTCTTTGAGTTATGTTTTAATAAAATGTGCTAAGATATAAATCTAAATTGAGTTAAAAATCAAAGAAAATGAATCGCTATGAGTCTGTATATATAGTTTGTGTATAAGTCCCTCTTCTTTTATTTCTTTATATTCTAAACTATTAAAATACCAAAAAGATTATATTAAGATGTAAATATTTATTTTATATTTTATTTTATTTTGTTTTGCATTTTATCTTATTTAAAAATCAAAAAATTATAACCTAAAGATAATGTATTCTATGTACATAAAAGACCACCAAAAATATACTTTGTATAGATGATTTCATTTGATTTTAGCTCCATCACGAAAGTTGTAGATCTTGTTGAGATGAACAACTTTCATGAGCATGTTTTTATTTGATATCGTTTTCTATTTTCTTTTAATTTTTATTCTAATTTTTATGGGAGCACACGTGGCAGCTCTTAGAGTCGGCATGTGTCTCCCACTTAAACTCTTCATCTACCCTCTTATTTGGGTCGTTGGATTGAAGGGTCCTTCATCCAACGACCCAAATCTTATTCCCCTTTTTATTTTAATATTTATTTATTTTCTTTTATATTCCCTTTTTCTTTAATTTATTTTCCACTACCACGTGGCCTTTCTCGGTCATTCGATCTCAGTCAATTTAATTATCGAGACTCCTTATTCTTCCCTCAACCTTTTATGATCATCCGCCTTGCGAGCTCCGCTCCTACTCCCTTGTCGTACACCTCGCGCACCTCTACGTTTCCCACGACACGCTACCTCACTCCAATCATCTGCTAATCTATCTTCTTCCAGAATGAGAGAGAGAGAGCTTGAGGTGCGGCTGGTGACAACAGCCAGACCATTATGGCAAGGACCCACCTCCAAGCATGATCCAAGGTGCCCTTCGAGCTCCTTTCTGTTGTACACTCCACAAGACCAACATAACTTCAGTCCTCCATCGCCAGATTTTGAGGCGAAAACAAGAATCGGTTGTCACCACTCTGGTCCAAGGCGACCCGTTTATCTTCCTCTTCTTCTCCTTTATATTCTCGCATCGCAACCACACCTTCATTGTTTCATATTACCACACAATCAATCAACACTACCCATCTCCGATAAACCCCTCCAGTTCTTCTATATCCTGCATCCTTCTACCGAGCATGCTCCTCTCCAACGCTAATGAACGAGCTACCACTCCCCTTCTTCGTGCAACAAGTCTCAATTGAATCCATACCTCGAGCATCTCCTACTTGCAGGCATAGGAGAAGGAAGACGAAGGCTCGGGTCTAGGACTACAACCATCATAAGATCAAGAACACACCAAATAATTGTCGTCCATTATATCCCAAAATTAGACCGGTAGACCGAAGGAAGACCGCTCGACATCATCTAGAAGACTCGGATCTAAGCCTATTGCCTCGGGGAGACCAAAGCATTTAGAATCGCCATGCGAAGGTGTGAATACCAAGCCACACTTGTTGAGCCTTGCCTCATGGGCGTACGCAGGGTAAGAAAAAAACTACACCCAAGCCCTCCCTCGAATTAACAATTGCAAGAAGAACCCTAGTGATTGATTAATCTCCATTTCGTCAACTTTATTCTTTCAGTTTGACCTTAAATCCCTAGATAAATACATGTATATATCATTAATTTCTCAAAATAAATGCTCTATAAATTGTACAAAACATTGTATAGAATATTATGTAATTAATATATTTAATTCCAATAAAAAAGAATAAAGGAAGGACAGAAAAGAGATGAAATATCATAGGCATTTAATGACCCTAGACCCCAAGACCCAGTCGTCATGATCACTTAGTCGACAAGGAATAAACTAGGGGAAGATAGGGCAGAGAAATTATACGCAAACCCCTTAATTTTTAATTCATCAATAATAATATTTTTGGGACCTATTTTATTCAATTATTTTTACACCTCAAATAATAAAACTCTAAAAATGAATATTGTACATAAAAATAATAAAAATATAAAATTGATTTACTACAAAAAATAATGCATGGTGTACCCCAGATACACAAAAGAAAAGCCAAAATAAAAGCTTTACAAACATGTATATGTTCCATACTGTATAAAAATTGACCAAACTCACCTTTAATTATGTATAAAAGTTAATAAGTTATTTAATAAAGGTGGTTTCATCTAATTTGAAGTTAAGATGCAAAAGTTAGTTTTTGGGCCCTCATAGTGCAATTTTCTTACATAAAAGAATCAATTTATTCATTCTTTACATTTTTAATCTTTTTATATTTTTATAATTGGGATTTTTACCCGACAGACCCTAGAAACTTTGCCAATTACCTCCACGACCTTTGAAACAACCTAATTTCCCCCTCAACCCTGTAAACTTGTCAACTCTTACCCCATGAACCCTCTGGGTAATCTGTTTGAAGCTCGTGGGGGTTCTGGGGGTAATTTACAGGGTCGATGGGGTAACTACGTTACGCAAAAGGTCGTAAAGGTAATTTAAAAAGTTTACAGAGTCTGCCGGGTAAATATCCCTTTATAATTTTGTAGATACTATTTATAATACATGGACATTATTAAAATAGAATAAAAATATAATAAAATAAATAAGTATCCTAAAATACATAGATAAATATACTAATACTATACCTATATATTATATATACATATTTATTTAAGTGTACATATAACTTCAGAAAAATATAATAAATATATATATGTGTGTGTATTTAAATAATTAATAAATATATAAAATAAGTGCATAAAATAATAAAATTTGAAATACAAAATAAATATAAAATATACTATATATAGGTAAATATACTTATATTTGTACATATAAAAGTAATATATAATAAAATAATCCAAAAAATAAATAAAATCATAATAAAATACTAAGTAAAATACTAAACATTTTTTATATTTTAATTTTTATTTAATTAATTCATTACTATTTTATTTTTTTTATTTATTCTTTTTTATACTATTTTGTCTTCTAGCAGTCCGCTTGGACCAATAGAATCTCTCATGTCGTTGACCCCAGGTCAACTCCTCTGACTTCTTCTTTAGCATGTGCCAGACCTGGCTTGTCCCCCTTCTTCTCTGATATTTCGATAAAGAACCAAGGCTCAAGATGCCTCGAGCCCTTCATCTTTTTTGTGCACTACATGATCCATCACCTCGTCGTGCTCTGAAACCACTGAGACGAACACTCCATCTCCGTAAATCCCATTATCTTCAGAGGCTCTCCACCATGTATATAAAACCACCTCTAGATTTGTAATTTTGCCTTGTTTCCTTTCTTATCTCAGTCTTAGCCCCTCTGATCACCCTTGTGGTCATGTTGCTTGTGACAGGAGCAGCGAGTTATGGTTCGCAATGAGGAGTGAAGTATATGGGATGATCCTCAAGCGCATCACGAAAGCGTGTGGATCACATCGAATGCAATCGAGAGTGACTAGTCGTACTAGTCGCTTGATGCAGCGGAATTCAAAAATTTTAAATGTGTTGAAATCACATGATCCAAGAACCTTTCTCGTATCGTTTCATCTAAACCACAATAGATATAAGCGAGTCTCTAAACTGGTAGACCTCCTGTCTCAAGTCTGATCCAATGGAGGAGATGCTTGCGAGCGCGTTGATGAGACGCATCCTTCTTGCAATCCAAGTTGATGATTCAAGCGACGAATCTCCTGATCTCGTCACATGTGATCCGACATCTTCTTTACGAGCGAGGTGCATCGAAGGAGATGGAGATCCATGAGAAAATACTCTGGCAACATAATAACTATGTTGCGGCGATGGCGACTCTCTCTAAGGCTCCATGATGGACGGCCACAAGAGAGAGAGGAAGAGAGTCTTAGCGTGCAGAGAGAGAAAGGGAGAGAGCATTAGTTTACATTGTAAACATGTCGCATGAAGAGCAAGGGGTGCCTCTTCTTATATAGGGTTTTGGGAGTCCGTGGATCTCAATCCATGGACAACACACAATCAATGGTTGAGATTGATTTGTGTTTCTTTCAATGGCTAAGATATTGTTGTAAAAAACACAACAACAATTGATTTAATTTGAATTAATTTATATTGTAAATCAACATAATTAATCCCAATTTAAACCACTTTGACTAGAGAAGAGATGATGAGGAGATTAACCTCTTTCCCTCAGGGGACGACTACTCTTCTCCATATGGAGAGTTATAGCCGTCCATTCTTAAGTGGAATGAGTCTATATCCTCTAATTATTATGAGATCTCATTATCTTTTGATATCTCCTTAATTTAAAACACTTGTTGTAAATCTTTTCCACAAAAATAATTCACAATTATTTTGTGAAAAATTTCAATCAAGACATTGAAATAATGTGAATCTCATTCACAACCCAAAACAAAATGTAATTATATTTTCAATTAATCATTCAATGTGAATACAATTCACATTAAGTATTAATCAACAAATATAAATCATAATATGCTTTCTCTAATATATTATAAATCACATTTATAATATATCTAATTAATATGGATAATGCTATCCACATTATTCATATCCATGATAACTAAATCACATTTAATCATCTTGGATATCTTTTCTCATGTGCCCAAATAACATGAATCACATTCACATTATTCACATATTTGATAATTAAATCACATTTAATTATCTCAGATAACTTTCTAATAATATGAATCAAATTCACATTATTCGTGATAATTAAATCACATTTAATTATCTACTTTCTCAATGCTCGTATACATATATCAACAATGAAATTATACATGCTCTTTCAAGGATATTGCGCTTTCTCCGCGGATACTTGGAGATAAGGACATGGCGATTGTATTGACGTATAGTGACTTGGATATTGAGATCACATCTCAAATCCAGATCTCGGGCCTCCCATAGATGCATGATTAAATCAAGACCGAAAATCTAATCTTCTCATTGCATCTGATTCACATTCAAATCAATGTCCAATATTTAGACTAAGATCAGATTACTTTTCTATGAGAGGAGTCGCTAAAATCCAGACCTATTTCATCACTCTCTCGGAATGGAGGCATCATGGTTATACAATCATTTATGATCACATCACCCTCATGTAGTCCTAATATCTGTACATCTTGCATACTGGAAGACCCAGAATAAACCCAAAGTTTTAGATCTCTTTTAGATTGTCTCCTTCGAGATTTTATCTTTAAGTTTATCATTTGACTATTTGGAGTTGGTATCAATCATATACTTTCCAAAAACATATATCATACCCTGGTGTTGATCATATACTTTCCAAAAAATATATATCAAACATACAAATTTAGTCAAGCTTCCAAAGTGAGACGATCGTGCACGGAATTTGATTCTTCCCAATATCTCATGAGTGAGCTCATGTCTTCCAGTTCAATAAATGAACCTGTATGATCCCTTTGAGAGATATTACTCATATGCCCTTGCATGCACACTAGCGCGTCGGTGTATAGACCTTGGTTAGGTCATAAACCTATTGGTCTGCCAAATGTACATACTCAGACATATAGTAACACATCTATCTCTGGTCAGAGGATGCATGCCTATATCGTGACAGCATACGACATAGGTCTTTGGTTATCTCGATCTCGTTAAGTCAATTCTTTGACTTAACTAATTTGACACCTCTGAATCTCTATTCCCATGCAGAGGACTTGCATCAAGAGGTCGGTCAGATATCAGCCAAATGAGAAAGGATTGACATCTCCTACTCAGGCTAGAGATCATCTCTTAACAATCATTTGATGGTACTTGATGAGTCCTCAATCTAACTCTTTAGATATTTATCCAAGCACCAGCCTCTATGATTCAATAATTGAATCAATAGTTGTATGATCATTAAGATGGCCATGGTACATAACCCTATTGTACTAAGGGACCTATTATGCAAATTAGTTATTCTTCATTTCAGATCAGGAAATGATATTTGTAATAACATTTATTGCATAATGGCTCGTCGTGGGCTTGCATTTCCAACAATCTCCCACTAGCCCAAGGAGCCATTAATGGGCTAATCATTTAAACTCGCACTCATGTGACAACCATAGGCTATTTAGAAAAAATAGCTAGGTAAGATGATCAGTCACTCTGTTCCCAAGAGACTACACCAAGTCCTTTTACGGCACTTTCTTATCCCAGTAACAGTGCTTGCATCCAATGCAAATGTTGCATCTTATGCAACCAATACTCAATCTTGTCAGTTATAGTGTCCTTTGACACCACATTTCAATAATTATTATAACCAGTATGTTCATAATCCTTAACAGAATACCCTTATTCATGGAGATCTCTATCTCCTAAGGTATCCACAGTTAAGACCTTTTAGATCACTATCTGTAAAGTCTTAAGTTCTTGAAGATAAGACTTTGAGATCACTATCTCAAAAATATTTTCATCTTTGAAGATATTGTTATTACTGAAATCAAGTGTTTTATCTCCATAGTAGGATTAGTAACAGTTTACTACTCCCACTACATGGCAGATATCTGACTTTTGTACACATCTAATATACACCCGTCTTCTCATAACCGATGCACAAGGGCAAACACTTCTAGCATTCACTTCCTCAACCCTTTGAGGTGTTATCCCTTCAGATAGGTCAATACCACATCTTAAGGAAAAGAAGCCTTTCTTGGAATTTTCCAAAAAAATGGAATATGTCCAAGGTGTACTACTAATGCGACGTTTCCAATGCCCTCTTCTCTTTGCTTCTGAACACTTTCAGAACTAAGATCTTAAGAGGTATCCTTGAGATCATATCTCAAGGTATGGAATAGCCAGTCTATAAAACACATTATTATTATATCATTCCAAATGATTAGCATATCATATACATTTAGCACGATGAACACAATGGCACTCCTACTAAGCTTCACATGTTTCATTAAAATTCTATCTGAAATTATAACATTTATAATTTCATCAAATCTGATGTTCCAACTATAAGATGCTTATTCGAGTCCACATATGGAGTCATTCAGCTTGCACAGCTTGCTTTCCTCAACTATGATGTCGTTGGGCTACTTCATATGAATATCCTCGGAGAGGTATTCAAGAAATGCAATATTGACTTCCATCTTGAAGATGTCAAAGTCAAGTTGTGTAGCTATAGTTACTAATATTCCTAAGGGTTTAAGCAAGGTCACTGAAGAGCAAGTCCCATCGCAAGCAATGTCTTCTCTTCGTGTGTAGCTCATGGCTACGAGCCGTGCTTTGAAGGTCTCTAACTTCTCATCAGGTTCCCTCTTTCTCTTAAAGATCCATTTACACCTTAATGGGTCTTACCCATATAGGTGGATCTTAGAGGGTCCATATACAACACTTGTACATGAAGTCTACTTTAGATTTTATTGCTAACATCAATCTTTCCATGTCATGATCTTCAAAATCTTCATCACATGAAGTTCGATCAATGTCAAATTTCTCTAACACATGGAATCCATCCTCAAACTCATTTGAAGAGGTATTAGTGTTTCATCTTTAATTGTCTTTTAGTTTCCTATTTTAGGAGCCTCAATATCTTCTCAAGATTTAATGAGTTCCTTCACTTCATTTCATCTTGATTCTTAAGAGAGTCATCCTCTAAGAATCATATCCTTAGATATGGGATCTTTTAATAATCTCAAGATCATAAAGTAGGTATCCAATACCATCCTTTATTTTCCTAATGAAGTAGCACTCTTCGGTGCATGATTCCAGCATACTAGCATGGGACCTTTTTAGGGATATATATTGTAGTCTCTACTACATATATACATTGGAAACTAAGAGGCAATTATGATAATATTCATCATTGACAAAATCATGTCACACATGATCTAAATGTATCTCCCTACAACTCTATTGAGTTTAGATGCATTAGGAGGATTGAGACTGGAATGACATTCATATCTCCATAAGGTATTCCTTTGAATTCATCTAATAGGTACATGCTACCTAGATTAGATCAAATTCATTTCATCTTCTTTCAAACTTTGGTTCTAAACCAAAAATTATGAAATCTTTGAACATTTCCAAGCTTTCTTAGGTGAAGGGAAGAAATCTCATATCACAATTAATCATAAAATGATATCACATATCATCAATGTTTATTATGGTACAGATGATCCACACACATTAATATGTATGAGATCTTGAATACCTTGGCATCTAACACCATTCCCAGAGAAGGATGTATTGGACAATTTTTACTTTGAATGCAATATTCACAAGTATGTAAGATTTGAAATTCTAGACATTCTAAAGTTCATCTCTTACTAGTCTATTGATCTCATCAATATACATATAGCCAAGGTTTGATGCCAGATCATTGTCAAATGGTCTTTATCCTCCTATTGATCTTATAAGTATTAATTTTCAGTATTAGAAATGTTAATGAACCATTCATTAATTTTCTATTTAGTATAGTCCTCCAGATATCAGAATACTATCTAAAATATATCCATCATAACTCTTTATGATAGGTCTATTCCAGAATTCGTGTCTATTTCCAACATTTAGAAATAAACTATGATTGTTTTCTAATATTTAGTTAGCAGATACATTCTCTAAGACTAAGGGCTCTCCTACTGAAAATATGAAGTCTATCTATCCAACAGAGATTGTTGCAACAATTGCATCAATACTCATGTGGTTGACTATTAAACCTTAAGATCAATTTTTCTAGTCTTCTAAAACATATGCAACCAATTGCAAGTGTTATTAGAAGTATGAGATACAATTATTAGACTTTTAGTCTTATCCGATAAGAAAGTCAATTTCAATGATTAAATGTAGATTATTTCGATGCACTATCTGAGTTCTTCTCTAAGAATCCAAGATAGACTTGATAGTCATACTATCAATATATAGGCTTATTATAGTATTGATATTTATCCAACTCTTTGGATGTCATATGTATGGAAAACATAGAAGTACAGCTATGAGGATTGGGACTCCATTGCAGTCACAACTCTTTGACTTTCCTTCTAACTTGGGTCCGACCCATGCTTCCACTGCACTCCTTTGATCTATAGACAACCATTGCTTAAGACAAAGGTTCTCTTATGTTGAATTCAAAAGATTTCAATATAAGAGAAATTCAACACTTATACATACCTCATTCAATTCATACAATATGAATATTATGAAGCTTCATGAATGACTATAGCATAGATAGTAGAATGATGACACTCATCATATATATATACATCTTAACTCTTAAAGACAAGTTCAGATGGGTACTCAAATATTTGAATACATCATCTCTTATAGAGCCATCATTCTGCATGATGCAGTGAACCATGTCATTCATGATTAAATGTCGAGAGCACATATGTATGTCATAACGTCTTCTTAGATTTTTTATAAGGATTATTTGACAATTGCGATCTATCATCGACATGTCACTTCCAAAGTACATTCGAAGAGAGATCAAGACTATAGAGACATAGAAACCCTAGGTTGTTGTGTTATTGTTTATTTAATTTCCCTTCCTCATTATTATGAGGAAACTTGCACATTGCAACCGCATACAATATGTGTCCAACTGCAAGTATAATATCTTGATCATGGATCCAATCCATGATATTTTACTGGTTATTATTGAGTATAGTACTAAGTGGGTTTAATGAGGATTATCTGAAATAAGAAATTTGCATAAATACATATAAATATATATATATATATATTACTTTAATTTAGGAATTTTGTATCAAAGTTGTCTTTCCTTGTCAGCATTGAAAGTTCATTCCCTTAATCACTTTCAATTTAACAGATATACTTACCATTATATCTCAAACAAGATCTGGGATCTCCTTTCTTATCTTTGTCACATCCCAATAATATGAGAACCTATAACTCAGATAAAAAGAAGCGGGAACACACTCCTCCTTACAAGTCCAACTTGTATCTCCCAATTCGATCCTTAACACCCGGGCCCACCACCCCTAAGGTGATGTTGACCCGTCATTAATTGAACCAACCATCAACAGGAATACAACTCGCTATGCGTAATCCAATATCACCACAATAATATGAGGACCCGATATTGGGGTCACTACGCATACGTGTTTACTCTTCCGAGAAGCGAAGAGCCCGATCCAAATGGATTGTATGCAGAAGCTGTCACTTTGGACAAATGTTTCCTACATATAATATCTGGCGACAGAACCCTTCGCCTTGACAGGAGACCATGGATGTCACCTATGTGATCCTCCACCTCTTATTCAAATTTCAATTAATTATCATGAATAATATTCATATAATTAATTCTTCCAAGGGAAATACACATCTATTCATAATAGAGTGTTTTTAATTGGATATAATTATTTAATCACATTAAATCAATTATTATTCCAATTCAATCAATAAACTTGATTGTTACTTGAAAAATGATATTTTCTCAAAGTACATGTTAATTCGAAATTTAATAATTAGAAAATACACCATGATTTCTCCAGCATTATCGAGTCCCTACTCGTTGCCATGGCCAGTACCGACGGGAGTGGGACAGACCGCATACGGTGCAACCTGCTACCCCAACGCTCCCCGACTAGACACCATCCACCTCGGCAAAGGATAATGCCAAATCGATCATTGTGTACTTGAGATGTTCATCAGGTTTTCAATCGAAATTATACCATATAACAATAATCAAAATCATTTTGATTATAAGGAAATTCGCTATACAAATTCCCAAACCTAATCAAGTAACATGTTTGTTGAAAGTGTATCAAGTAACCAATTGGTGATCTAGATCAAATATAATCATTTCTTGATTGAGGTAATGTCATTTAAGGGAACAATTATCATTCAAATATTTTCCAAATATTATCCATAATTATTAGAGGAAATTAACCATTAATTTCACAAGTTTCTTAAATGACTATCACAAGGTTCATTATTAGGATTGCAATTTTCAGCAGTGACCCCCACTTACTAAAAAGAGCATATCTCATTCACTTTAAATCCAAATTATGCAAAATCAGTTTCTAAAGTTTGCTAACTTGATTTAAAACAGAATCTAGGTGATTTGCACGCATTTTCAGGCGTTTTAAAACGGTAATTAACTCCTTAATTACGTCATCATTCGCCATCCCCTAAACAGTGGATATATGGTCATAAAAAAGATCATAACTAGAGTTATCAGATTCCAAATCATGCAAACTCAAATTCTAATGTTTCCTTAATTAATAAGGATATCAAGTGATATACTCATATTTAAACATTTTAAATAGGGCCGAAATTAATCACAAAATAGGGCTGCAAAAATTGAAATGTGATAAATTTTTCACAATCCTTATGAACCCAAGTCTTCCTAGGTTTATGGATCACATCCAAAACTTCCAACCTAGCTATGATAGAACTTGAAGGATATGGGATTATCCTCAAGCATATCACGGAAGCGTGTGGATTGCATCGAATGCGATCGGGAGCGACTAGTCGCACTAGCTGCTCGATGCAGCGGAATTTAAAAATTTTAAATGTAATGAAACCACATGATCCAAGAACCTTTCTAGGATCATTTCATCTAAACCACAATAGGTATAACATTTACCTCTTGCAGCGTGGTTGCGATCGAGTCTCTAAACTAAGAGACCTCCTGTCTCAAGTCCGATCTGACGGAGGAGATGCTTGCGAGCACATTGATGAGACACGTCCTTATCGCAATCCAAGTTGATGATCCAAGTGGTGAATCTCCTGATCTCGTCGCATGATATCCGACATCTTCTTCACGAGCAAGTTGCATCGAAGGAGATGGAGATCCACGAGCAAATACTCCATCAGCATAACGACTATGTTACGGCGATGGCGACTCTCTCTAAGGCTCCATGATGGACAGCCACAAGAGAGAGAGGAAGAGAGTCTTGGCGTGTAGAGAGAGAAAAGGAGAGAGCATTAGTTTACATTGTAAACGTGTCGCACGAAGAAAAAGGGGTGCCTCTTCTTATATAGGGTTTTGGGAGTCCATGATCTCAATCTATGGACAGCACACAATCAATGGTTGAGATTTATTTGTGTTTCTTTCAATGGCTAAGATGTTGTTGTAAAAAAACACAACAACAATTGATTTAATTTGAATTAATTTATATTGATAAATCAACATAAATAAACCCAATTTAAATCACTTGGACTAGAGGAGAGATAATGAGGAGATTAACCTCTTTTCCTAAAAGAGGGGGGACGGCTAGTCTTCCCCATATGAAGAGTTGTAGCCGTCCATTCTTCTTGAGTGGAATGAGCCTATCTCCTCTTATTATCATGAGATCTCATTATCTCATGATATCTCCTTAATTTACAACAACACTTGTTGTAAATATTTTCCACAAAAATAATTCACAATTATTTTGTGAAAAATTTCAATCAAGCTATTGAAATAATGTGAACCTCTTCACAATCCAAAACAAAATGCAATTATATTTTCAATTAATCATTCAATGTGAATCCAATTCACATTAACAATTAATCAACAAATATAAATCATAATATACTCTCTCTAATATATTATAAATCACATTATAATATATCTTATTAATATGGATAGTGCTATCCACATTATTCATATCCATGAGAATTTAATAACATTTAATCATCTTGGATCTCTTTTCTCATGTGCCTTAATAACATGAACCACATTCACATTATTCGCAATTTGATAATTAAATCACATTTAATTATCTCACTGTCCTAATAATATGAATCAAATTCACATTATTCATGATAATTAAATCAAATTTAATTATCCACTTTCTCAATGCTCGGATACATATATCAACAATAAAATTATCCATGAACTCTTTCAAGGATAGTACGCTTTCTCCGCGAATACTTGGAGATAAGGACAGGGCGATTGTATTGTTCCACGTATAGTGACTTGGATATTGAGATCACATCTCAAATCCAGATATCGGACCTCCCATAGATGCTTGGTTAAATCAAGACCGCAAATATAATCTTCTCATTGCATCTGATTCACATTCAGATCAATGTCTAATATTTGGACTAAGATCAGATTACTTCTCTACGAGAGGAGTCACTAAAATCTAGACATGTTTCATCACTCCTTCGGAATGGAAGCGTCATGGTTATACAATCGTTTATGATCACATCACCCTCAGGTATTCCTAATACATGTACATCCCGCATACTGGAAGACCTAGAATAAATCCAAAGTTTTAGATCTCTTTTAGATTGTCTCCTGCAGGGTTTTATCTTTAAGTTTCTCATTTGACTATTGGGAGTTGGTATCGATCATATACTTTCCAAAAATATATTTTATACCTAGGTGTTGATCATATACTTTCCAAAAATATATATATCAATCCTACAAATTCAATCAAGCTTCCAAAACGAGATGACTGTGCACGGAATTTGATTCTTCCCAATATCTCATGAGTGAGCTCGTGTCTTCCGGTTCAGTAAATGAACCTGTATTATCCCTTTGAGAGATCGTATTACTCATATGCCCTTGCATGCACACCAACGTGCCGGTATATAGACCTTGGCTAGGCCATCAACCTATTGGTCTGCCAAATGTACATACTCAGACATATAGTAACACATTTGTCTCTGGTCAGAGTATGCATGTCTATATCGTGACAGCATACGACATAGGTCTTTGGTTATCTCGATCTCGTTAAGTCAACTCTTTGACCTAACTAATCTGACACCTCTGAATTTCTATTCCCATGCAGAGGACATGTATCGAGAGTTCGGTCAGATATCAGCCCAGTGAGAAAGGATTGCCATCTCCTACTCAGGCTGGAGATAATCTCTTAACAATCATTTGACGGTACTTGATGAGTCCTCAATCTAACTCTTTAGATATTCATCTAAGCACCATCCTCTATGATTCAATAATTGAATCAACGGCTGTATAATCATTAAGATGGACATGGTACATAACCCTAATTGTACTAAGGGACCTATTATGCAAATTAGTCATTCTTCATTTCAGATCAGGGAATGATATTTGCAATAACATTTATTGCATAATGGCTCGTCGTGGGCTCGCATGTCCAACAAGGAGGACCAATGATCGAAGGTGATTCCATCATCGACGGAGCTCCACTCCCAGTGGTTCTGTCTCTCCATTTTCTGGACTGGATCGAGGCTCTTTTCTTCACTTCTTAAGTAATTTTACTTCTCGCATTTCCTTTTGGAAATTTGATTTCATGTTTCCTAGTTGTTTTCGTGTTGATTCAGCCTCGTCATAGTACGTCAGAGCTTTAGAATCCCTGGCCATCGTTGGTTATCCATTGCATGTTTCGACTACCACCAACCATCCCACTACTCTCCCCTTATCTTTCTCTACCTTGCACATCATCTAGCCACCTTAATCCCCATCTGGATCAAGTCATTAAGGTCTTGCCCCGCACCATTCTCGGACCTCTTCACCGCATCTCCATTTCACCCTCCACCTTCACCAATAATGGCCCAACCACTTAGCCAGAGCACCACCTTTTTATATCTATAGGTCACGCAGCAGGAAGACCCCATCTGAGGGGGATTAGGTCCAAGAACAAGACCTCCAGGCCTCTGTGGTTTGTCAAGCTACTAAGACCTCTCTGATGGGTCCTAGTTGATTTTTAGGCCTTCAGCAGCTGCTGGTCTGTTCCAGGATCATTTTGAGCCACTTGGGAACACTCCAGGTGGTCGGACGTCAGAGATTCAGCCAAGTGAAGCTCATCGAGGAAGGCCTTCAACCGTGTTCGTCCAACACCCTTCACCAATGTTAGATCAGGAGGCCTACTCCAAGCAAGCAACATCCATTCAATCGAACCCCTCCAACACCGTCAGATCCTCTCTTAGATCTAATCCTAGCGCTCCATCGATGAAACGACATCGCATAACGAGGCGTCGATACACATCCAAGTAAGCTCATCCATACTATCTACTCGTACAATATTTTTAGGGTAATTGCATCAATACCCTGTCACCTATTTCATTTTCATTTTAGTCTTGTAATTATTTAAAGACTCCTTATATTTTGTGTACATTTGCAAAAGGGCCCTCATGATTTCTATATATTGCTCTCAGGTCCTTACCAACTCAGCTCGCGTGGCTTCCCACATGAGTTGGGAAATTTGTGAACATACCCTTGTGACTTTTGTAATTACAGTTTAATATATAAAAATTGAATTTCAGTTTAAAAACTTTAGTTATTTTGCATGTAACCCCCTGAAGTATATTTTAATTGCAAAATAGCCCTTACAAACTTGATTAATTTTTATTATTGCATTTCTATTTTCCATAAATACATTTCAAGCTCCAAAAATCATGAAAAAATAGATGGATATGTTTGATTAAATGCTCTTTCTTGCTGCATATTTTATTTAGCATTTTTTTCAATCATTTCCTATTTATTAAAAATCAAAAGTGCGTGTTTTAGTTCCTATTTGAATTAAAAAATATAAAAATTTATAAAAACTTAATTTAAAAATCCAAAAAAAATACCTATTGTTTATTACCCTATGTTATCATTAAAGACCGAAAATCACAAAAACAATATCAAAAGAAACCCCTTAAAATCGCAAACCTTAGCTAACCCTAAAAAATTTGCAAAATATTTTTAAAAACTCAAAAAAATAGTTTTCTATTCTATTTTATTATATATACTATTTACTATATATCAAAGTTAGTTTTGAGAAATTTTGGAACTATTTAGTATTTTTAAATCTCAAGATAATTTGATCTATTTATTTAATCCCTGATTTAGAATAATTTAAATTTCAAAAGTAGATAAAATTAGCAAAAACTCCTAAAAATTACCAAAATAGAAAAATATTTGAAAAACATAAAACTATTTTATTTTGTAAATTTTGAATATATTTTGCTATATTTATAATTAAAATATCCTATGTTGTATTATATACCTTTATATAGTTGTATATAATTTATTATTAATATTAAATGTTATAAAAATCTTAAATATATTTTAAATCGTTTACAAATAAAAGGTATTGTTCTTATTTATATTTTTTTATTTTTGTGCATTTATTATATATGTTCTATTATATATTACATATATTATACATATTACATTATATACATATATAGTGATATATAGACTTTTATGTATATTAAAAAAAAGAAGATTATAATCAGAAAATTTTAAAAAGAAAAAATATATAAATAAAAATAAAAATTAATATAAATAAAATAATTGAAAACAAAATAATTAGAAAAACCACAAAAACATTGAGTACATATTGTGCACAGATATGCGTTATTATTTATTTATAAATAATAATACTGCTAAACCGACTTATTCTCTGTGTTCGACACCCTACACCTACTTGTCCTCTATACACATTTAATTGTAGAATTTATAATAAATTTTGATCCACATTTTGCTTTCATTGCTTGATTATCCTATCTGTTGTGGGTTGATTGTTGAATTTACCGGAGTGCTTCACGTCCGACGACTCAGCGACTATGGTCCCGCCTTGTGTGGACCACAAGACTGCTCCTCTAGGTCATTTTTGGTATTTCAAATGGTACTGTTGCCGGGGAGAAATGGATCGTAGCATATTTTGTACATTACTTTGCTTATTTAGTCTTTCTTTTATTTCTTCTATTTATTTTGATAATTATTTTTTCTATTTTCGACCCATATTTCTTTGTTAACTTTCTTGTGAGGGATCATGTGGCAACGACTACTTCTTAGGTGGTGGATGCACCTGAGCCACGGGGAGATTGGAACTTCTCCTAGTGTGCCAATTGGAGAGAGCATGACAGAGACAAAGAGAGAAGGAGAAGAACATATTTAATAGCTTTTTATTTTTTATTTTGGTAGGAGAGTTTTTATTTTTATTTTTGTAAATTAATTTGTAATAATTTTGGACATTTGGACACTTCACTTCACGAGGTCCGTTGCCCAGGTGTCTGTTCACATGGGGGCCTCGTTGGATTTCCTGTTGTTTTCCGCCTTTCTTTTTATTTGCTTTGTATGATTGTGCCCTAGCATAGGATTGCTTAATCGATAGACTAGGTACACAACCCTAAATATTTCATGTACCTATATATTCCCTCTTAGACTTAGATCAAATTAATTATTGACTACTTGGACTTGGAATCGAGCGTCGAGCGAGACTCTACATAACGCTTTCAGGACCCATTGTGGCATGCATCGAAGAGTCTCCAAGATCAGGCTTTTGGGTTCCATTTTTTAGTAGTTGACATTTGGTTTTTCATTTTAATAGCAACTCCTATACTAGGGCAATTTCATCGGTTGCATCTACATATAGACTAGGTTTCAATTCTGTTGAGCATCCTGCATGAAGAGAGGTGGGAGCAAGGTGAGCATCCTTTGACTGAGCACACATCATTGATTGTCGCTTGCATTGCTTTTCTGATCTCTTCCTCTGATTTTGATCACCATATGATACTAAAGGAATCGAAACCTCGTTAGGCATCGTGCATTCAAAAACAACCAAAAGAGTGATAACCAATAAAATTAGGACTATTGATTCTACTCGAACCTAAAATAAACGCATAGGACAAATCATTATTTTGGGGAGAGTAACCCCCTCATTGTTTACAAATACTTTCTATACCGAGAGAGGCACGTACAATAAGGAATAGAGCCCCCATCCCTGGACTTGTGCCTTAAGCACTTGAGTTGGATCTTGAGCCATGTTATTGTTGGAAGCATTTGCCTCTAAATATAGACGAAGTGGTCACGATGTTTTAGTAGGTGTGCTAAGCCAACTGATCACAACCACTCTAGGTGACTGCACGTGTAAGCTTGTAAATATTTGTCTTCTCACCTAACACTCTAAAATTGATAAGATAAAAGATCGAGCTTTCACGGTCTTTACTGTGTTGAGTTAGTGAATTGAAGGGTTTGTTTTTATTTGTGTTTGTTTGTGTGCATACTCGGCCTATTCTGCCCATTTGTGCCTTTTTCTTGCATATCTTGATTTGATTATCGTGATTTATCCATTCTTGTCTTCTATTTCAGAGATGGCTAACTGGACTTATCTTTATCTGGACTTCATGGATTCTTCTTCCTCTCCAATCAGTCCACCTCCACTTTATCAGGAGGATTTTGCTCCTGACTTTTCTTTTTGTACATATTCACCTCAATCTTAGTTTCAGCCATCGGATTTTTACTTTTACCCATCACCACCACCACATTTCCCACTATCTCACCCAACCGAGACTAAGCTGTTGGAGTCATCTCTCGTGGACACCACTCTTGAGTATATGACTTGGATAGTGGAGCAAATGAAGAAGAGGATAGAAGACCTCACTAGTATAAATAAGAGCCATGTTGTCACTTCACCTTCTTGGACCATGGATTCACTAAAG
This sequence comes from Ottelia alismoides, assembly GCA_037367405.1. Lineage (NCBI taxonomy): Eukaryota > Viridiplantae > Streptophyta > Magnoliopsida > Alismatales > Hydrocharitaceae > Ottelia > Ottelia alismoides. The sequence goes on along the minus strand of JAZKJV010005489.1, from coordinate 503,960 downwards.
GACACCCATGAGACCTTGTAATTGCCCAAAATAAAAAAAAATGAGAAAAGGATAAAAATTACAAAAAGATGATAATGGGAGACACCTACTCCAGTCAGTTTGTAAGGAGAGGGCACCCATGCCATATTCCTTGCCCACACACACATCCACCACAGTTCCCACATTCTTCACCCTCGAGGATGACACTATACAAACTTCTCTTAGTCATCTTTATGTAGATGATGATTCCGATCTCTTCCCGTGTATGGAAGAGATAAAAGAACTTAAAAAAATGTTGACCAACCCTGAAGTGGTGGCAGTTATTCAGGACATTATTAAAGACCCACTTCAAAAGTCCATGAACCAATTGTTTGTACCCACACCCAAAAAGACAAAGCAAAGATGCAGAACCGAGCGACACCTTATCACCATGGCCACTACCCATGCCATCACCCATGTCTTCCCATTAGGAAAGGATGCACTAGTACACCCCTCGTGAGATGGGCCATTGCTGACCACTATTGTGATCATATTCTCCTTAACGGTAGTGCATCGATTAATATAATACCCTTCTCGCTTGTTCAGACTCTTAATCTTGGGCCTCTCAAGAAAACCAGGATGATTTGTTAATTCATTGATGGATCAATAAAGAGGTCAAATGGTATTCTTAAAAATGTCGACATTTAGATCCAGGACATAAGCTTCACTGTTGATTTTATTGTACTGCCCATGGAGACCTCCACCTCTGCGGAGCACACTCCAAGCATCCTAGGACGGCCCTTCCTCGCCATTGCAAGAGCTTTTATTGATTATGGATCCAGAGAGATGCGTTTTCGTTCTGACAACGAAAGTGTTTCCATTGAGAAGATCACTACACCCACTGCCAGCTAGGAACCCACATCTAATGAGAGTAGACCTGTGTCAGCCAACCTCGAGGACTATGACCTATCTGCAGATATTAGAGAGGTTTGTTTTATCATGGATGATAGTGAGACATGAGACTTCCTCTTCTGAGAGGAAGAATCAGAAAGCATAGACCTTGGAGTTCCCACTTCCTGTGTGTGGTGTTGTGTTGATGAGATCCTCAACATTTACACTATAGACACTTTAGTGCGGACGACAGATTTAGGAGAGACTTCCCAGTATGAACCTGACCACACTACTTCCACTGATGAGTTTGTGCCTTTTTGTTTTGAGATTAATGACAATCTATACCATGTCGATTCTGATCGGGAGGTGTCATCTGATGACCCTGATATCTACTTGCACCTTATTATATCCATTCCTCAGTGATCGTGCAAGAAGGTACACCTTTTACCTTCTTGATCATTGTATAGCCACCACTTTGTATATCAACTTTCATTTCTTTCCTTCCATCTACTATTTCCCATGTCCACCTCAATCTGTGTGTTTTGCCTTGCTTAGGATGCACTTTTTCCTAGGTATAAGGGAAGTGGATGAGTCGAGTGTTCTTTCTTCATTCCCTTTCATCACTCTTGGTGTTGCCTATACTTAGGGATCTTTTACCCTAAGTACACGGGGAGTGATGCGTACATTCTTCCAACATATTTTTTTTCTATTCGATGATTTATTGGTCCCCTTGCATGTCTCCTCTCGTTGTGATATTTCTGTTTATACTTAGGTATATCTTACCTAAATATAGGGGGAGACAGTCTGAGTTGTTGATGTGTTCATTCCCACCCTCGACCCTCCCTACCTGTTGTGTACAATCTCCTATACTTAGGATTAGTTGATCTTAGGTATGGGGAGACGGTCGAGTTCTCATTTATTCATTCTTTATTCTTTCAGTCATGGTAATATAGGCTTTTATATGCTCAATACAAGTTATGTCTTCTTCTATTCTCTCTCTCCCTGATCTATGAGGACATAGCTCAAGCTAAGTATAGGGGGTCGTATATACGTTGTATATACTTTAGCATAACTCCTACTTTTGTATTTTGATAAGGTTAATTAATAAAATGAAAGCACACATCAAAACTCTTTGTAATTACAATTAATAAATTGGTTTTAAATATTTTGCAAAATGTTGGAAAATTGGTTGGAAAATTCTTTGAAAAATCTCTTGTAAAACTATTTGAAAAGTATTTTGTAAAATATTTTCAAACCTTTGTAAAAATCATTTGTTTGTAAAAAAATCTGTTATTTGTTTGAATAAAATGTTTCAAAAATTTATTTGCAAATGATTTTGGAAAATGGTTGTAAAAATACTTTGTAAAATCTATACATAGTGTTTGAAAAATATTTGCAAAATGATTTTCAAGTTCTGTAATTATTTGCAAAACTATTTGTCAAATTATTTCAAAATAAAGTTTTCAAAATGTTTTTCAAAATATTTTCAACCTATTTTGAGAACCATATACATAATTCAAGCAAATAAAGACTCATTACAAACTATTGTATATAAAAACCTGTAAATAACCACTAACTTAATTTTTAAATAGCTAGTGTAAATTATTTCACTAAATTCTTATAAATAACAAGACACAATCCTGTATAAATATATGCACATAATTATTTGACTAACTCTTTTGTTTGTCAAAAATCAATAAAAAAATGGAAAACCAAATACCTATAATATTTTGCAAAATATTTTCAAAAAATTGCATAAAAAATTGTAAAACTTTTTAAACTCCATAAAATTTTCAAAATCAGAAAATTATTTCACAAAAATATTTTCTTGCATTGTACATAGCATTTGCATTTTTCAGATTGATAGTGACAATTGAACTAGTGTAAATAAAATCCGAAGGTTCGATCTTGGTTGGATATAATTCACTTAATCAAAGGAACCTTATAGGAATTGGAGTTGAGGCACTTCAGGTCTACTAGACTTAATTCTTTGAGATCACAATACTAAGTTCAGTGTTGTCTTGACTTCATAAGCAGAATACTTTGGAACACACGCATGACTCTTGTCGATAATGACCTAACTTGCACACCTTCACCTTACACATTGCTCACTCAGTCGAAGTGGTAGAGGGTTGGATTTGACAGCATGAGACACAAGCATATGGAAACATACGAAGTTGCGATACCATGGTCATTGTGCCCCAACCCAATCCAATAGCCATGAGGTATAATGACATGATGTTGTGGTTGCATTAATGCTTCAAAAGAGGGATAGTCTACTGGATCAAGAGGAAAAATTTCATATGTAAATGCTGTTGTATATAGTAAAAAAATGAAAAATCAAAAACTCAAAAAAAAAAAGACGGGCAAAAATCAAAGAAAAATCAATTTCCGTCGGAGTATGTATGTATTCAATAAGCAAGCTTGAGATTCAAATTCAAAGATACATGTGAGCATGCAGCTGAGTAACTTGGCTACACTTGTCAAGCATCCCAAGATATGTAGCTACATTGGCTACTGTCCATTCTCTTCTCCACCTCTTCTTCTTGACCAAGTTGTACTTGAACTTAGAAGTGACTACCCTGCTTCTAGAGGAAAGAATTATTGGATTGGGGAATTAGGGTCACCATGTTGGAGAAGCATGTCTTTTATTGCTTCAGCCAAGATGAGCTACATATCACTAACATTATACAAGATAGACTCATAGTCGTAAGGGACTACGTATGATGTCGACTTGTTCTGACCTAGATTTTGAGGAGACTTGGGTAGAGTCTTGTGGCTCTTGGAGGTTGTTGTGTATCAAATCCTGTTCCCAATATGGTTCCGACCAAACTAAAAATCCAAAGGTCCGACTGAGCTCCAAACTTTGATTTTGTGAGGACAAGTTTAAACTTTACAATCAATCAAAGTTTTTTCTTTTTATTTTCTTTATTTTCCTTTCTGCATTTATAGGCATAAGTGTTTACTAGGGACTAGCAAAGGCAAGTATAGGAGTAAGACACTACAGGAATTGCCCCATTTAGGGACGACAACTAGCGACGGTTTATGAGCGACCGTCCCTAATGCCTCTTTTTAGGGACGGTCATCAAACAACCGTCCCCAATAAACATACTCAATGGGGATGGTCCCTAAAGACCGTCTCCTCTTTCTTGAGTCACGCCACTGGATGTTTTCGACCCTTCTGGAAGGGCTTTGGGGACGGTCCTGACCGTCCCCATTGTGCCTCTGTTGGCGTCGCCTCTAGCGATTGGACCATAGAGGCCTACCAAAGGGGACGGTCGTCGGTGACCGTCCCTTCAGGTTTGACCAGGCTACTGGACGTTATCGACCTTCCTGTAAGGGCTTTGGGGACGGTCATGACCGTCCCCATTATTCCTCTGTTGGCGTCGCCTCAGCGATTGGACCAAAGAGGTCGACCAAAGGGGACGGTCGTCGGTGACCGTCCCTTCAGGTTTGACCAGGCTACTGGACGTTATCGACCTTCCTGTAAGGGCTTTGGGGACGGTCATGACCGTCCCCAATATTCCTCTGTTGGCGTCGCCTCAGCGATTGGACCAAAGAGGTCGACCAGAGGGGACGGTCTCAGATGACCGTCGCCTCTGGTTTGAGCAGGCCACTGGACATTTTCGACCCTTCTAAAAGGCATTGGGGACGGTCCTGACCGTCCCCATTGGTCCTCTGTTGGCGTCGCTTCTAGCGATCGGACCAAAGAGGTCGACCATAGGGGACGGTTATATTGACCGTCCCCTCGGCCTAGACCACGCTACTGGATGTTCTTGGCCCCCTGCAAGGGCTTTGGGGACGGTCCTGACCGTCCCCTTTATTCCTCTGTTGGCGTCGCCTCTGACGATGGACCAAAGTGGTCGTCCAGAGGGGACGGTTTTCACTGACCGTCCCCTCTTCCTTCTCAAAGGAGACGGTCTTTAGTGAACCGTCGCCGATCGTCTTCAATGGAGACGGTCATTACGACCGTCCCCATTGGTCAGATCGAAAAAAACCCCTTCGACTTGCGTTTTCATCCCCATTCTCTCATTTCCACCCACCGCCCCAAGGTCGCCCTCTCCGCCCCAAGGTCGCCTCCGGCTCCTCCTTCCTTTCCAACCTCGTTTATCTTCATTTCCGGTAAGTATAAACACTCCTTTGCTTTTATTCTTGTGTATTTTACTTGATAATCTTGTTAGAGTTGTCTTTCTCCATTGGATTTAGTTGTTTTGATTATGTGCTTAGGGATTATGCTTAGGGATTATGCTTAGGGATAATGCTTAGGGATTATGCTTAGGGATAATGCTTAGGGATTATGTATACAATAGGGATAATGCTTAGGGATAATGCTTAGGGATTATGTATACAATAGGATTTATGCTTAGGGATTATGCTTAGATTGTGTATACAATAGGTTAGGGATTATGTATACAATAGGTTAGGGATTATGTATACAATAGGTTCTCCCTAGGTTGTGTATACAATAGGTTAGGTATTATGATTTGGGTATACCATAGATTTATCTCTTAGCCTTTGTGCCACAACGAGCCCCGCAAAGCGCTTTCTCCTAAGCTCAAGTGTGTTGAGCACAGAGGAGGGGTGAGCCAAGACCGGACTTTTTGAGACTAGAGATGAATGATTTGTTTATACAATAGATATCCTAAAATGATAGTGAAATCATACAATAGTTATCCCCATAATGATTTGTGTATGCCTTAGCCATAGGAGTTGCTAGCTCGTAGGGTTATGTCCAAACACCCTAATTGATTTGCATGTACCTATAGTCCGCTTTGGACCTAGATCAAACTCTAAACAGCCGCTCATTTATCTCTTAGCCTTTGTGCCACAGCGAGCCCCGCAAAGCGCTTTCTCCTAAGCTCAAGTGTGTTGAGCACAGAGGAGGGGTGAGCCAAGACCGGACTTTTTGAGGCTAGAGATGAATGAGAGACTTGTGGTGCTTCATTATGGTTTAGGGTAGAAAACTTGTTTTCTATAATAACACAATGTTGGGTTTTATTCTGATTGTGCAGTAAAATGGATAAATCATGGATGGATAAGAGATACGATGATTTTCAACAATATAAGAGAGGAGTGATTGCGTTCTTGGATTGGGCATTTCAAATAGAGAGAGTTGATAAGAAATTTGGTGGTCTAAAGATTTACTGTCCATGTGTGAGATGCAAGAACATTAAATGGGATGTTAGAGAGGCAGTGTATAATCATCTCATCCTCAACGGATTTTGGTTACATTACTCCATTTGGACAGAACATGGAGAGGGTTTAGATGTGCGAATGGATGAGGATATGGGCGTTGATGCAGGAGTGACTACCCAAACTTTGAATAATGTTGATCACGAGTTATTTGAACTAATAGACGATTTAAGAAGACCTGAGGCACAAGACATTGGTTCAGATGATAGGTTCTCGAGCAGTTGGCCAGATGCAGAAGATATATTTGCTCCTGGGGTGGAAATGACACGTTTGCAGTTTTTGTTAGAGCTGTTTAAGATGAAAGTAAGGAACGGATCAACTGCAGCTATGATGACAGATGTGTTGGGTTTAATACGAAAGTTATTAAATAATCCTCAGAATTACCCTAAGGATTGGAAAGAGGCGAAGCAACGATTCCGATCGCTTGGTCTAAAATACGAGAAGATAGATGCTTGTGTTAATGACTGCATGCTTTTCCGAGGAGAAAATTCGGATCTAGTTCTTTGTCCATATTGTAATGCTTCCCGCTATAAAGAAGAAAAGAATGATTTAAAGAGAAAGAAGAAGTCAGTGAAAATTTTACGGTACTTCCCATTAATTCCAAGACTAAAACGTCTCTTCATGTCTGAAAAAACTACAAAGTGGATGACGTGGCATTCTCGTTCAAATAAACAAGATGCTAATGGAGCTATGAGACATCCATCCGATGCAGAAGAATGGATAAAATTTGATCAGAGATATCCGCAGTTCTCTAATGATGAGAGAAATGTTCGTTTGGGATTAGCCTCAGATGGTTTCAATCCGTTTGGTAATATGAGTCTGAGTTACAGCATTTGGCCCGTGATTCTGGTTGTTTACAATCTACCACCATGGATGTCAATGAGTTCATCATTTATGATGATGACGCTACTAATTCCTGGTCCTAAAGGTCCTGGCAACGCAATTGATGTGTACCTAGAACCGTTAATGGATGAACTAAAAGTCTTATGGACTACTGGAATACCTACATATGATGCATGTAGGAAAGAGATATTTAATTTACAAGCTGCACTATTGTGGACTATAAATGACTTTCCCGCGTACGCAAATTTGTCTGGTTGGAGTACCAAGGGAAAAGTCGCATGTCCGGTCTGTTTTGAAAAAACACATTCGACATGGCTGTCTGGAAGTATGAAGCATTGCTATTTGGGTCATCGTCGATTCCTTCCACCAAAGCATAGATGGCAAAGGGTAGATAATAATAAGAAATTCGACGGGACACCTTATGGACAACGAGTTGACTTAGCTCGTGTGAATGGCAACATTATTTGGGAACAGCAATTACTTGTACGAAGCAGTTGCCTAGGACGGATAAACAAGAAAAGTGCAGCCGGCGGTTGGAAGAAGCAAAGTATTTTTTTCAGAGAGTTACCATATTGGAAACACTTACAGCTTCGTCATAATTTGGACGTCATGCATATTGAGAAGAATGTATTGGAAAATATTTTGGGAATGTTAGATCTTTCGGGTCAATCAAAAGATAATTTAAGGACGAGACGAGATTTAGTTCAACTAGGTATACGGGAAGAACTACATCCAATTGAATTAGACAATGGACGGATTAGTATACCTGCAGCAATATATACTTTATCCAATGCTGAGCGTGATAAAATCTTCAGCTTCCTTAAAAGTCTGAAGGTATCTGATGGGTTCTCATCACAGCTATCGAGGTGCGTAAATGAAAGAGAACGTAAGATAACTGGATTAAAAAGTCATGACTGTCATGTTTACATGGAAGTTTTACTGCCATTAGCCCTTCGCGGAATTGTTGACGATGCTGTCCTCCAATCATTAACAGAATTGAGTGGTTTTTTTAGATTATTGTGTTCGAAGGTTTTAGATCCGTTGATCTTGAGAAAACTTGAAGATGATATTGTGATTACATTATGCAAATTGGAGCAAATTTTCCCACCAGCCTTCTTCGACGTCATGGTTCATTTAATAGTTCATTTAGCAGGTGAAGCAAGAATCGGTGGGCCGGTTCAATATCGTTGGATGTATCCAATAGAAAGATTCCTTCGAAAATTAAAAAATATGGTCTTTAACAAGGCACAACCCGAAGGATGCATTGTTGAAGGTTATCTTTGTGAAGAGTGTATTAATTTCTGTGAAATGTATATGGACGGTGATAGCGTGCGTTTTAACCGATATGAACGAAATGATGAAGGCGAGGTCGTGGAGGAAGAAGACGAATCTAAGTTATGGGTCTTTCATTCTTGTGGCAGGCATATATTCAGTGGTTTACGCCGCGTAATATCCGATGAAGATAGAGATCTCATACAATACTATGTCTTGATGCAGTTGTCAGAAATAGATGAATTCTTTGATGAGTACAATTCATTTTTTAATGAGACACATAATAAATCTGAATTCCTCAAATGGTTCCGTTCACGTGTGAAACATTTACGGGAAACGGCAGATGATAGGTGGAATATTAACCTTGACATTCTTGGAAGTATACCATATTCTCAAGTTATGTCTTACAAGGGTTATATTGTGAATGGATACAGATTTAGAACAAAGTCCGCCGACGAGATGAAATCGACGCAAATGTCGGGGGTTATAGTAAAAACAGATTTGCCTTCAGGTTTGGACGGCTATTATGGGGAAATACTTGACATAATAGAGATCAGTTTTAGTCATGAATGTCGATGTGTTCTGTTTATGTGCAATTGGTTTGATGTTGGTCGCGAGGGGATAGGATACCAAAGAGATAGAAATGGGATCATTTCATTGAAACAATCTGAGAAATTGCAAACAAATGAGCACTTTACACTAGCCAGCAGGTAGAACAAGTTTTCTATGTTCCAGACAACTTAACTGATGGATGGATCATACCCGTGAGAACAGTGCCAAGAGATTTTTTTGATGTCAACGATGATGATGAATTGCTAAATATAAACGAGGCATATCAAGCTGAAATACAGGAAAATCCAACAGAAATTGTAGATGCGGATTTCTAAAATGTAAGTTTACCATCATTTATTTACCAATTTTTTGATGTAATATGTGAATTATATCATTGTTGTTATATCTAATTCGAATGTTTTTTAATATGCAGATATGCCTCCACGTCTTAGACGCATCCGGGATGCACCGCCTACAGCACAGCGAGGGAGTGGGACCTCCGATCCTGACGGATCGAGTGGCTCGGGCACCAGACGTAGAGGCCCATCTTAGTGCAGAGTGTTGGACCGTCTGCAACCTAGTGAGACACTCAGGGTGCGGATCGTTGGAGGCGATGCGGTGGGGGAGAATTCGGCTGTTTTCCAGAGTTACTTGGGACAGGTCTGCAGAGCCAGGGTCCCTCTCCACATTACGGACTTCCGTTTAGTGGAGCGGTCAATAAAAGATGCCATTCTTCATGATTTGGAGGTATTCTATACATATTTCATTTGATAATACAAATTTTTTCTTCAATATATATACAAACTTATTTATGATTGTTTTGATTACTTTGCAGTCTAGTTTTTCCTGGGACCGTGACCCGGCCACTGATGCTCGGATTTTAGGCCATGGGGCGGAGATGTTGCGTAAATATCGAGGTCGTGTGAAGGCCCGAGTGAGTACTTTGCTTTTTATTTAAGTATAAACATTTTTCATCATGTAGGTATATAATTAATTTTCTTTACATTTTAAAGTACTTCGACCCCGAGCTACCATTGGAAGCCAATTTGGCAAGTTGTCCTCCGAATGTACCCGCTGACCAATGGAGGGCGATGGTTTATATTTGGATGGGAGAAGAGCATACGGTGAGTGATTTAAAAATGTGCATTCTATACAAATTTCATTTCGAAATCTTTTATTAAAATTCTATCTTCGTATAGGGCATCTCAAGGAGAAATGCAGAAAATCGAAGAAAAGGTTTCAAGTCTACACATAGGATGGGGAGAAGAAACACGAATCAACTGAAGGATGACTTTGTAAGTAATCTAGACTATTATATATTTATTAAAATGGTATCCTAAGTTACTAATCTTTTCACATTAGGAAGTGGAGAACGAGAGAATACCCAGACGAATGGAAGTGTTCGAGAGGTCTAAGAGCCGCGATGTGGGCGGGGAAGTTCATTGGGTGGATCCTGCTTATGGTCCAATTCATGTAAGTTATTCATAATATGTATATATATATGCATCTTTAATACAAATTAAATTAATTTGAACTTAAATAAATTTGTAGGAGGAGATGGTCAGGCTCACAACCACTGGCTCTGTAGACCCTGCTGGAACGAGTCATCCACCTCTGACTCCTGATGCGGCTTTCCTCCAGGCGACTGGTCCAGAGCATCAGGGACGCATCCGTTGTGGTGGTCGTGGTGCCACCATACGGAATTGGTATGGAGTAGGAACCGGCTCGACCTCTCAGAAGACGCAAAGGGAGAGGGAACTAGAGAGTCAGGTGTCTAGCATGAATCTGGAGATTCAGGATTTGCGCCAACAAATGGCGATATTCAATGCATTCATGCAGGCACATCAAGGTGGAGCGTCGACGAGCCACCCAACAGTTGATAATACCGCTGCGAGGCTAGGCGACGACGATGAGGGTGAAGAAGAAGATGATGCTGATGACGACGACGACGAGGACGAGGATGAGGACGACGAGTAGGATAGCTTACGTAGTTTGTATGATACTTTAGTATATTGTATAACTATTTTGAACAATTAATGTAGGATAATGTAGTATTTTGAATGCATGTGTTGTTGGATGAGTTTTTTAGAATTGTGGATTGCATTTTTTTGGTATGGTGATTGTAATTTATTTTATGTATACAGATTTTTTCTAACAGGGGAAAATGAGGATCAAATAGGGGGCAATGGAAATTTTTTTTGTTAGCAGATTAACAAAGGGGACGGTCATTGTGATCGTCCCCTTCGTACTTACCGTCTTCAATTTTTATCATTTGGGACGGTCAGGACCGTCTCCCCTGACATACTTTAAGGGACGGTCATGACCGTCCCCAATAAAATACTTTAAGGGACGGTCATGACCGTCCCCTATGGCTGACTTTTAGGGACGGTCCTGACCGTCCCCTATGTGCGGGTATTGGGGACGGTTACCAATACCGTCGCTTATACCAAATGCGACGGGACCTTTAGAGACGGTTTTACGACCGTCCCCATTGATCAGAGGGGACGGTCAACATATCGTTAGCGACGGATGTTGACCGTCGCCAGTTCTAGTCTTTCTTGTAGTGAGAAATCTCCATTTCATCATCTTTATTCTTTCATTTTGGCTTTAAATCCCTAGCTAAATACATGTATATATCATAAATTTGTCGAAATAAACACTCTATAAATTGTACAGAATATTGTATAGAATATTATGCAGTTATTGTATTTAATTTCAAAATAAAATAATAAAGGAATAAATGAAAAAGAAATGGAATACCATAGATATTGAATGACCCTAGACCTTGAGACCCAGTAATCATGATGAGTTGGTCGACAAGAAATAAAGTAGGGGGGGATAGGGCAGAGAAATTGTATATAAAATACACAAAAACCCTAATTTTTAATTCAACAATAATTGTATTTTGGGACCTATTTTATTCTATTATTTTTATACCTCAAATAGTAAAACTCTCAACATGAATATTGTAGATAAAAATACAAAGAATATTATAAAATTGATTTCACTAAAAAATAATGCATGGTGTGATTGGTACACACAAAATGAAAAGTCAAAATAAAAACTTTGCAAACATGTAAGTTCTCCATAATATATCAAAATTGACCAAACTCACTTTAATTGTGTACAAAATTTAATAAGATATTTAATTAAGGTTTCATCTAATTTGGAGTTAAGATACAAAAGTTAGATTTTCGGCCCTCATTGTGTAATTTGCCTATATAAAATAATAAATTTATTTATTCTTTATATTTTCACATTTTTATATTTTCGATAATATTGTAAATAGTATTTATAATACATGAAAATAGCTACAATAAAATAAAATGATTAAAAATATAATAAAATAAATAAGTATCCTAAAATACATAGATGAACATACTAATAATATACATATATACTATATATACATATTTATTTAAGTATACATATAGCTTCAAAAAAAATAATAAAAATATATATTTGTGTATTTAAATAAGTTATAAATATATAAAATAAATGCATAAAATAATAAAATTTAAAATACAAAAAAAAATAGGGGAAAATAGGGCTGCCCCTGGCAGCCCCCATCTCATTTTTCGCAAAAAAAATTTATTTTTTTGGAAAAATATCACAATGTATATTCATCCCTATATCCCTCCTATATTCCATTCGAATTTCGTCAGAAACAGAGACTCCTACAGCCTTCATCCATACGTCATTTTTTAATGGTCGCAGGATTTTTTAAATCGACCATGTCTGGATGGAGGCCGTAGGAGTCTCTGTTTCTGACGAAATTCGAATGGCATATAGGAGGGATATAGGGATGAATATACATTGTGATATTTTTCGAAAAAAAATAAAAAAAAAATTTACAAGAAAAGGGGCGGGGCAGCCACTTGGGGCAGCCCCATTGACCCCATAAAAACATACTATATATATATATATATGTAAATATACTTGTATTTATACATAAGTAACATATAATAAACTAACCCAAAAAATATAAATAAAAATCATATTAAAATACTAAACAATTTTATATTTTAACTTTTATTTAATTAATTCATTTACTCTTTTATTTTTTATTTATTTATTGTTTTTTATATTGTTTTATCGTCTAGCAGTCTGCTTGGACCAATAGAATCTCTCTCTCCATTGACCCTAGGTCAACTCCTTTGACCTCTTCTTTAGCCCATGTCAGACCCAACTTATTCCCCTTCTCTAATTTTCAGCAAAGAACCAAGGCTCGAGAAGCCTCGAGCCCTTCACCTCTTTTGTACACTACATGATCCATCACCTTGCCGTGCTCTGAAATTAATGATGCGAACTTCCATCTCCATAAATCTCGTGATCTTCAGAGGCTCTCCACCTGTGAAAAAAACACCTCCAGTCCTCAATTTTGCCATGTTCCCTTTCTTATCTCGATCTTAGCCCCTCAGATCACCCTTGTGGTGGCGTTGCTTGTGACAGGAGTAGTGAATCGTGGTTCGCAACATGGAGGACCAACGATTGAAGGTGGTTCCATCATCGTCGGAGCTCTTCTCCAGGCGATTATACCTCTCCATGTCCGAGACTGGAACGAGGATCTTTTCTTCGTTCTTAGGTAATATTACTGTTCACATTTCCTTTTAGCAATTTGATTTCATGTTTCCCAGTCATTTTCGTGTTGATTCAGCCTTATTGTAGTACGCTGGCGCTTTAGAAGCTTCGGCCATCATTCGTTGTCCCTTCCTGTTTTGACCACCACCGACCATCCCACTACTCTCCCCTTATGCTTCTCCACCTTCCGCATCATCTAGCCACCTCGATCCCTCTCTGGATCAAGCCAATGCGGTCCTCTCCTGCCCCATCGCTGGACCTCTTCACCGCATTTCCATTTCACTATCCACCTTCACAAATAACGACCCAACCGCTTCGCCAGAGCACCACCTTTTTTATATCTTTAGGTCACATGGTTGAAGACCCCATTTGAGGCGGATTAGGTCCAAGAATAGGACCTCCAGGGCTTTGTGCTTTGTCGAGCTATCAGGACCCCTCTGATGGGTCCCGGTCATTTTTGAGGCCTTAAGCAGTTGATGGTCTGTTCCAGGATGATTTTGAGCATCTTGGGAGCACTCAAGGTGGCCGGATGTTGGAGATTCATCCAAGTGAAGCTCTCCTAGGCAAGCCTTCAACATTGTTTGTTCAGGACCCTTCACCGCTGTCAGATCAGAAAGCCCACTCCAGGCAAGCAGCATCCGTTGGATTGAGCCATCCAGCACTGTTAGATCCACTCTCATATCTAATCCGAGCGTTCCATCGGAGAAATAACATCGTGCAACGAGGCAACGATACACGTCCAAGTGAGCTTATCCGCATTGTCTGCTCGTGCGATATTTTTGGGATAATTGCATCAATACCCTAACATCTATTTTACTTTCTTTTAGTCATGTAATTATTTAAAGATGGTTTATTGTTGTGTACAATTCGGAAAAGGACCCACATGCTTTCTGTATATTGCTCTAAGGTCCTTACCATATCAGCTTGCGTGGCCTCCCACGTGAGTTGGGCATTTTGCGAGCACACCCTTGTAGTTTTTGTAATAGTAGTTTAGTATATAAAATTTGAATTTCAGTTCAAAATTTTGGGTATTTTGCATGTAACCCCTTGAAGTTTATTTTAATTACAAAAATAACCCTTGCTAGCTTGATTAATTTTTATTATCCATTTCTATTTTCCATAAATACTTCCCATGTTCCAAAAATCATTAAAAATAGATGAATATGCCTGATTAAACGCTCTTTAAAGTTGCATATTTTGTTTAACATTTTTCATGCATTTTTTATTTATTAAAAATCAAAAGAGCATGTTTTATTTCTTATTTGACTTAAAAATATAAAAAAATATAAAACCTACATAAAAATTCCAAAAAAAATACCTACTATTTATTACCCTATTATATCACTGCAAAAAAATCACAAAAAATATCAAACGGAAACCCTAAAAATCACAATCCCTAACTAACTCTAAAAAAATTGCAAAATATTTTCAAAAACTCCAAAAAATAGTTTGTTAACCAATATTTTCATATATTTTATTTACTACATATTAAAATTAGTTTTAAGAAGTTTTGGACCTATTTATTATTTTTAAATCTCAAAACTATTCGATCTATTTATTTAATCTCTAATTTAGGATAATTTGAATTTAAAAATATATTAAATTTAGATAAAATTCCTAAAAATTACAAAAAAAAGAATATTTGAAAAACACAAAAATATTTTATTTTATAAATTTTGACTATATTTAGCTATATTTAAAATTAAAATAACCTATATTGTATTATATACCAATATATAATTTATTATTATTATTAAATATTATAAAACCGTAAATATTCTACAAATCCTTTAAAAAATAAAAAGGATTGTTATTATTTATATTTTCTGATTTTTTTACAATTATTATATATATTACGTTTATATATTACCTATATTGTACATATTACATTATATACATATATATAGTGATATATATACCTTTATTATATATTAAAAAGAAAAGGAAAATAAAAAATAAAAAATAAAAAATAATAAAAAATAGTAGAAATAAGAAATAAAATAATTTAAAAAATCCACAAAAACATTAAGTGAGTAATTAGTGTGCACATAATATACATTATTATTTATTTATAAATAATAATGCTGCTACACTGACTTGTCCTGTGTTTGACACCCAACACCAACTTTCCCACTATACATATTTAATTGTAGGGTTTATAATTAATTTTGATCCACATTTTGCTTGCATTGCTTGATTATTCTATATGTTGTGTCTTTGTTGTTGAATTTACCAGAGTGCTTCATGTCGGTCGCCTCAGCGACTGTGGTCCCGCCTTGTGTCGACCACACAACCGCTTCACTAGGTCATTTTTGATATTTCAGTGATGCACATTGCGTACATGACCTTGGGTATTTTGCGCCAATGCTCCCTATGTTCCAGGAAACTATGAAGATACCCATTCCTGGGGTGATTTACAGGAATGCCTTAGTAGCTTTGGCAAATTACAAAAAGGTCCATATAAGGGTATAATTGAGATAATTTTATTTAATTTATTTACATTTATGCCCTCGAAACTCTATTTGATCATATCTTGAGCATTATGTACATGATTCATACGTTCTTGGTGTTATTTTGATCCTTTTTGCATTGTCTATCATATAGAATACTCATACTTCTATTTAGAGACAGTATTTTACATTAGTATGTTTATTTGTCAATATTGAGCACTCATATTTTTTGTGATTGACATTTCTTACTCAATAAATTGTGGAAAATTGGGATAATTTCTTCTAAGACTTAATTTGATATTCACTAATCAATTATTTCTGAAATAAATGGGAGGGATTGATTAATTGTTTTACTTAACTGCTTACTCTTGACTTGACAGTTTGTATCTACACTTACACTTGTCATCTCTTGCATTGCATTCATCTTACATTCATCATTTAAAAATCACAAAAATATTGCATTTATTTATTTTCCACATAATATAGTATTTTTCTATTAAAAGATAGTTTAAAAATTCATGCATGGTATTTTTTAGCAATTAATTACATTTTGCATCTTTAAAAAACCAATAAAAATTGAAAAATATAATAACAGTAAAAGAAAAATTCCCCTCGAAAATCTAGTACCTAAACTACCCGTGAAATTAACCTAAGGGCACAGTGGATTCCTTGAGTTCAAAGGCTTGTCCAAATAAAATAAATTTGATCGCTTTGAATTGAATTGATTAACATTAATTAAGTAGTCTTTTGAGAAATTACGATTTGTCCGCCTGCAACGAAACGACACATCAGTTAATTCTCACAAACTAAGTGAGGGCTTATGCGTGTTTTTCAACTATACACCTCATATATCCTTGTATGAGCGCCGCCTCACCGATAATCTATCAGTATGCCAAATGAATACATCAGACATATAAAAGTGTGTGCATGCGTGCATGCATGCGCACGCGCGTGTGCGTGGGCATGTGCGTGTGCGTGTGTGTGTCAAAGGATGATTATCCTTGTCCTGACAGTTTACGACATATATGGGTCTTACTATCTCAATCTTATCAAATCAACTATTTAACTTAACTCATCTAACACCTTTAAATCTCTATTCGTGTACAGAGCATCAAGAATGTCAATCAAACATTAGTCATAGAGAAGATTGACATATTTTTCCAACTATAGATCCTCTTTAAATATCACTTTAAGATATTTATTGTGTCATCGGTCTAATTATTTAAATCAACAACTATATATCAACCTTTATGATATAACTCGTAAGATCGATAGTTGTATGATACCAAAGATGATCATGGTATGTATATGTATTCATATTGATGAACCTTCTCAATAATGCAAATATATATATATATTATACTTTTGATATGAAATGATGTAACTGCAACAAAATTTAGTGGATGATGGCATGCGAAGGTGAGCTCGAGGTCAAATGGTGGCAGAATGGGTTTGGCAAAGCACAACCCCTTCTTTGTGAGACACTCCCCTGGACTAGCAGGCCCCTGCGCAAGGATGACACACATAAATCGAGAAATGGTATCAGAGCGAGTTTCCCTCTGATAGTAGAAAGGCTACCCGAGAGGTGGAGCCACCCCTACAAAGAGATAGGAGGAAATGGCTACCCGGAGTGTGCAGCCACCACTGTCACTGAGAATAAGTGATGGGCCATGTCGCAACGAGGATGTTCCGAATATAAGTGGGGGATGTTGTAACACCCTTACCCCCAAACATAATCCCACATCTAAAACTCACAAAGTGTGAGAGTGGGTCATAAGTGGTGGGGATTACTACTTGAAAACTTGGTCTTAAGCATTTTGGGTGGTTGTCCAAGGATCCATTTGGGTCCGAACTCAAAAAGTTGTCAGGACCAGTTTTCCTCGATAACGGACCGGAGACCTAAGCCCGATACGTTACAACTAGTCTCGCTCTTCCTCTCTTTTCTGAATTTTGGATTGAACTAATTTTTTTAATTTTTATTTACAATAGAAAATCAAATATAACAATTTAACTAACAGTAGTTTAACTACAGTAATTTTGTAAAAAAAATCATAGTGTAACTATGAAATTTTTTGACTAATAGTAGTTTAATTAGGGTGAAATGCAGGATGATAAATATCATTGCCGACATTTTTCAGGGCCACGAATATAAGAACTTTCCTTAGAGCGTCAAAGATAAGTGTTTGACTCCCAGTAGGATTAAAGTATGATTAGATAAATATTTCAGAGGTGTGGCAAAAAGGTAATTACAACAATCAGTAGGAGTACAGATGCAAAAATCCCGTTATATTAAAGGTGCAGGAGTATGGGCGTAAACATCCCGGTTACAAATGGAATTAGTGCAAGGGAACAGCGTGCATGGGAGCGAAAAAGAGCGGCTGAGAGAGGCTGAAAGGGACGTAAGGCTGTTCCTCCTACGCTTTTATGAAACACTAGGTCGCCTTTCAAGAACAGTGGTCTCATCCTCCTGCTTTCTTCTCCTGGCCAATTCCATGGGTGGACATATCAACGTCTTTGCGTGGGGAGTACTGTAGCAAATAATATTTTACTTCTCTCTTAATTGGTTTCAGATCTTTGACTAACCCATTTTTAGTGGCATCTTCTATCTCTGCGTGATATCACGGAACCAAAAGTGCCTGAGAAATTACATCGATCATGTATCAACAGAAATCATAATCTCTGCTAACGACTTCCAGCCGATAAGATTAGAATTTTTTTTGTTTTTTTATTATCAACACAAGGACTAAACTCATCTATCGTATATGTAACGTAGACCAATAATACGAATAAATATAAATGGGCGTAATTTGAATCATATATCATATTTGCAATTCATCATCAAAAAATACAGTATAAAGGGCAGTACCTTCTACTATATATTAGCACAACTTTCTTTTTTTCTTCTTATTCATAACACCATTACTGCAAATTTGAAAGAAACAAATCTCGCTTGTTAGTAACATACATAAAATAATAAATATATCGTTGCCTTTGCATTTAGAAATAAAGCAGAAAAACTTACATCTAGTCCGCGTATTATTATAAGATGGATAAGAGAAGTGTAACTATCACTTCTGAGAGGGGCAAAACTGAGAAATCACTTCAAGATAAGTCAAAGAGTTGTTCGTCAGGAGGTCCATCGCTGTCGGTTCATAAAATCGCACTTCCCGATCCCCCGCCACGTCAGCATTGTGCGAAACTGCTATTGTCACGCAAAACGTGACCACTTTAAATACTTTTGGCGGGAAAATCTCCATACAAACATCCGTACCCTGTCACCCAGATACCCGTGATAGTGGCCGTCGGATCCGTACCCGCGGACGGCTAGATGCATACTCCGATGCTGGGCCCTAGTACCAGCTGGGAAAATGTTATCAAATAATCCACTGCAGGCATTAGATAACACGTCTGGAGTTCGAAACAATACTCGATCCAATTCGAGAGGAGATTTATTTCACGATCATTAGATTCATACCAATGCGTAACAACTGGCACATGAACTCAAAGAAGAAACATAACTAACGAAATTGCTTATATGCTCACTTCATTTTTTTTCTCCCAAATACTCTATCTTTGAAGATTTTTATTCTCATCTACGGTATCTATACTTCCTATACATTCACGCTCGATGCGGCGGCGCTTGAACGCCGGCTCCGGCTCATCGCAGGCCGACCGGGATCGGGCCGTCTCGCAGCTGGGACATGCTGTGGCGTCGAGCACCCCCACCGGGCTGCGGGGCACCGGAATCGACGGCTCGCGGTTTTGCCACATGGCCGAAGGGCACGTATCGACGAGATACGAGTCCATCAACCGGCAGCAGACTTTGACAGCTTCCTGCATTCCAGGAAACGGAAATTCATAAGGTTCATATGAACAGAACGTGGTTCAAAGTCTTTCTAACGTCGTTGGTCAATAATTACATTGTTCAATTCCTCGGCAAGAGCCGAGAAACTGTCGGGAGTCGGCGAAAACTCGTCACGGAATCCCTTCACAGCACATATGATTGCAGCTGCTGAAATCGCTGACGGTCTGAACTCCAGGAAATCCACAACTACATAAATATAAACAAATAAATCTAAATTCACATGTAAATAAATGACAAATAATAGAAATAACTATGATTAGTTATGTTACGGTTATATTTACGTAAAATACCACGATATGTCCCCAGAATTAGATCGGAAGCTCGAGCGCAGAGGTCTGGAAATCCGAATCTATCGACTTCAATCGAGGCGGCGAAGAGATCGACGTAGTCGAACGGCGTGATGGAGCCCATCCTCCACTGCAGAGCGGACATGAGGAGGAGCTCCATCCGCTGGACCGTCCTCGGGTCGAACACGAACCTTGGCTCGACAGCCTGGAGGTCGAGCAAAGCTGGCACATGGGGCTCCTCCATTTTTGCCGCAACGGAGATGCACGCCACGGCGAGGAGCTGCATCGGCCACCCTTCCGATGACGGGAGTGTGTGGCAGGAGAGGAACCGGTCGAGATAGCTGACGGCGAGGGCGGCCGTCGCCGGCTGGAAGCAGTGGAACCTGTTCACCTGCAAGGACACGACCGTGAGAGACCAATGTGCAAAATCCTCGGAAAGATGGGATCTTTGGAGGTGGGTTTGCCTTGAGGATCCAGTTGATGGCGTCCTGGCGGGAAATGGGGTCGATGGAGCGGTTCCTGAGGCGGGAGAGGTAGTCTGGTGAGGGGGAGAGGCCGAGCTCCGCCTGGAGGAGCTGCGAGATGATGGGTCCGTGCATGGTGGTGCTAATGGTAGTCTGCTGTGGGCTTCTTCATGAGGAAAGGGGGAGCAGTGTTATGTTGGGCTCCGCTCTCTATACTGTGGAGAAGTGTGCGTTTGCTGCTTTTGACGGCTGGTGGCAGAAAGGGAAGAGGTGCGTGGACCGCAGCTGGAAGATGTGAGTGGCTATTAAATGGAGATGGAGTGACAACAATGCCACTGGGTGGGGGTACGGAATCACGCGGCTGCATGGGTGGTATGATGTGTAAATATTGAGATGAACATGGGTTGATTTTATATGGGTATAGAGAGCATTTAATGGGTTTCAGGGAAGAGGGGACTTGACCGAAGACCTGAATTTTTAAGCGTGAGTCGGATTTACCGAGGGATGAGTAGGGGTAAATTGGGAATTGCGAGACGGGATGCTCAAAAGGATTAGCTGGTGATTAGTTGGTAATGAGTAATCACTCTATTCACCTTTTTTTAACAAATGGGTTATTACATTCACTAACTAAAAGTTGGAAAGACCAACCTAATAAAATATAAAAATATTGTAATTCGCTCAAAAGCCTCTCAAAATATACCCAAATCACAGGTAATGCGCCCAAAATTCTCTGGGTATCTAATCAGTATTCACAAATTCCAAAAAGTTTTGGAAATCTCCATTTAAGAAGCAACATGACCATTACATTTGCTATGGTGCCTTCCCCTAAGTAGATCTACAATTTGAATTGAATCATTCTAATTTGATTAGGTTCGTTTAAAAATAATTCGATTTGAAGTTAATAAATGAATCAAATATGAATTTCATTTGTGGATTCAATTTTCAAATGAATTGAATCAAATTGACTTGAATTCGTTCGATAACAATTCGATTCAAAATATACATATATACATGCATATATAATTTAATTTGGATCTATTATACACATGTTGATATATAGAGCATCTGTTTATTGACCTGAAAATAGGCCCAAGTTTAGGTATGAATTTTCATATACCCGCCCAATCCCGATCGTCCAAAAGCCCCCATCCTAAAACCTTACCAACCCACGATTGTGTTAGTAAAAACCTAAATTCCATCCCCGCCAACCATCATTTCTCCAACCACAGCATCGAATCACAGGCATTGCTATTGCTTCTCCCAAGCCCCAAGAGCACAAAGTGGTCGTCGGTTCTCCACACTCCCCCAATAAGTCAAGCAGTGGTCTCTGGTTCTCCGTGCCCTCCCCATCAGCACACAGTGGTCACTAGTTCTCCAAGCCCCAAGGTCCCTTGCATTCTCCCTTTCTAAACCACCGACTCCCACCGCCACAACACCCTATCATTGTTCTTATCATGAGATTGTTCTATTTTCTAAGGTGTGTTGTGTGCACCTTTATTGTATTTTTTTTATTATGGTATAGATTATAATCTGGTGCATGTTTTGTGGTAACTTTTTTGTTGTATAAGTTCAACCATTGGAACTTTGATTTGTAACAGTCTTCTTCAATCGGTGTGACTGATCTATATTCTTGTGAGTCATTCTCTTTTTAAGAAAAATATAAAAATCAATTACTTTTGATATCTGGTGATACATATTGCTACTGGAGTGCTGATGAAATAACTAAATCAAATGGAATAGATATAAAAAGCACGGATATAATTATTCAATATCTAGAATTGAGTTAACCATTATATTGATTATTTTCTTGACTGAGTTTGCTAAGATCCACTTGATTTAAATATTTCAAGTTTTGTAGTAGCTCTTCGATTTATCCATTGCAAATTTAAATGCATATAGCATGTAGATGTACAAAACACGTTTGGTAAAGCAATATATTATTTGAACTAAAGACATAGCATGTCCCCATCTTAGAGAGTGGTATTATTTTAAACATGATAAGATGATTTAATAAGCATAAAAGGTTGTGCACACGATACAGATTGAAAGCATATGTCATTTTCAGATTAGACCTTCATCCCAATTGAATGTCACTGAGAATATAATTTATACATTCTAAATCTCATGTTGCTTGTAAATTTTGATCTGCTGAATGATGTGTAGAGTTTTAAAGACGCACATGAAAGGATTGTTCCATCCTATGAAGAGATGAGTCTATGTTGAAATAAGTAAACAACAAATCCACCATTAATTCTCACTCCATCTTCTTGATATCTTTGTCACTAATATTTGATGATTAAAAGAAGGGTTCTTCCCGGCATCTTCTTACAATTAACTTCAGTGTGGATAGCAACCAACCATTCTTCATGTTATATATTGGCATCTAAAACTACTTTTTAATTCTCGAATACTTAGATAATTAATCATTGTTCATGTTATATCTTGTAAGATATGGATGTGGGTGTGTCACAAAGCACTTATGAGATAGGTGGGATTTAATTATTTTTTTACACGGATATCATGGAGATGGGTCATAATGAGAGGAGGGAAGATATGGAGGATTCTTCAAAGAAAAGTATAACACTATCTTCTGAGTATTGTTTTGGACATGTATATCTCTATCTTATTTTTCTAGAATATGGGTTTTTTAAATGTAGTATTGAGTATGTGTTTTCATTTGTTTTTAGAAGTCGAATACAAACATATCATCTTCTAAGATAGTGTCCATGAAATGGTCAATAGGCATGACAATGATAATATTAGAGAAGAAAAATTGGCAGAAGAAGGAGAAGTGGAAAAAAATCACATTTATAAACAATTAATAAGACTAATAGAAAGAAAAGATCCATGGTTTACCAATCATTTATGAGGGAGAATGTGAAAGTTGGTGGAGTGTTAGTTGAAAATTGGAAATGCATGGATTGTTATAAAAATTTCAAGGTAATGCATTGTGGAACTACTTCTCATTTAAAAAATCATATAGAGTGGTATCGTATCATGCGGGATTTAGGAGATAAGAAATAAAAGGACATTGTCTTTTGGTTCTTTGTCATACGAGTCCGAACATTTGAATGAAAACACATTATCATCTTCGAAGTTTTTGACCAAATGAGAGCAACAGAATTGATTGTCAAGTGGTTCATTTTTCATGAGCATGTTTTCAGTGTTGTGTAGGAATTTTGGCTTAATGCACTCCTAAAATATTTCAATTCCAGCTTTAGACAGGTTTCCAGGGCTACAATAACAAATGATTGCATAAAGATTCTTCTCAATAGAAAAGGGAAAAAATGAAAAAAAAAAGGTTTTCTACATGTGGACATGATCAGTCTCACGATTGACACTTGGATATCAAATCAAACAATAGGGTACATGGGTTTGACTGCACATTATGTAGAAGCAAAATGGAAGATGCAAAAGCATATTCTTTATTTTTGTGAGCTATAACAACCACATTTGGGTATCATTATTGTGGATGCTATTCTAAATTGCTTAGTTGATTGGGGGATTGACAACAAGATTGTCAGTGTTACACTATATGATGTTAGTACTAATGATGTAGTGGTAAGAACCTTGAAAGACAATCCATGGAAGGGGATGTTTGTTATTCAAAGGAAAACTCTTTCATGTGAGATGTTGTGCACATATACTTAATCTTATGGTTCAAGATGGCCTTCGCGCATTAGAAAATACTATGTCTAATATAAGAGAAAGTGTGAAGTACTAAAAAAATATTTTTTTCTTTTTTTATGTGGGTTTTTTGTTATATTTAATTTTACGGATTTTTTAGTTGTTTTATATATTTTTTTATATTTTTTTTCTTTTTTTAAAAAATTCTACAAATTTTAATTCCTTTTTATTTTTTTAAATAAGGTATATATTTATATATATAATAATGATGATATAATAAATAGTTTAAGTAATTTATAGTATATATAGGGTATTGTATTCTAAAATATAACAAAATACAATCAAAATATAGAAACAAAATATTTTTGTGTTTTTATATTTAATCTAATTTTGTAATTTTTATAGAATTTTGCTAATTTTTAGCTATTTTAAAGTAATAAATACAGTAAAATTGTGAACATATTAATTAGTCGAGATTGTTTTGAGTTTAATAAATATAAATATGTTTAAAATTACATCAACTATTTTTAATATATAGTATATATAATGTAGAAAATTCAGAAATTGAACGATATGTTTTGGATTTTTGTTTATTTTTTTGCTAATTTTTATAATATTTTTAGGATTATGTTATTTTTAAGTTTTATATTTTGTTTTTAGGGATATTTTTGGATATGTGGTAGTATATAATATAAGATAGATAATATTTTTTGTGAATTTTTTGAGATTTTTTTCTAATTTTTATGGGTTTTAATATTTAGAAATGGAATAAAATATTCTTTTTAGATTTTTAGTAAATAGGAAAATTAACAAAATGCTGAAATAAAAATTAGGTGATAACAAGAATGACAACATGCATTTATATTGATTTTCCTATGATTTCTTGATAAATAAAAATTTTAACATGATAAATATTCACAAAATACAAATCCACAGTTTAGAGGGACCTAATCGTAATGTATAGAAACATTAAATTCATTTACTAAGAGTGATGAATAGCCATTCATCTACGTTTATTCTTCCATTTTGACTTTAAATTTCTAACAAAACGCATGTAAATATGAATACTTGGTAGAAATTAGCATTCATCATTCATCTATAACCAGTCTACAATTATTATACAAATCCCTGCATTTAAATCCAAAACAAAAGAATAAAGAAAAGAAAAATAAATGAAGTATTGAAGATATTGAATGACTCTAAACCTTGAAATCAATTCAATATTGACTTGGTCGATCGAGAATAAAGTATTAAAAGATAAGGGTCAAATACAGTACATGCAACCCTAATTTTAAACACCAACAATAAACATTTTTTACACTATTTTATTATTCATTTTACATACCTCAAACAATAAACTGATCGGCATAAAACTTGTACATAAAAATAAATAAAATTATAAAAATTTTTACACATACAATAATTCGTTGTGCAATTGTAACACATATGAAAATGTCGCAAAACGAACTTCACAAACACTACCTCCATTGTATTCTAAATAAAATTATATATCTAATGAAGGTGATTTCATAAAAAACGAAGTTAAGATACAAAAGCCCGCTTTTTGGGGTCCCATTGTACTATGAAAATGTATATTTTATTCATATATTTTATTCTTTAATTTTGTACTCTTATTATATTTTTTAATAATTGTAAATATTATTTAAAATATATTAAAAATATAAACATAAAATAAAACAATTAAAATAGACTTGAAGCAATAATACATTACAGTATAGAGGTATATTATACCTATAGTATATGTACATACAATGATTTATATATAAATAAAAGTACAACATAAAAATAAAAAATCCAACATATAGGTAAATATACTTATATCTATACATGTAAATATTAACATCCTACAAATAAGGTTGTAAAAAAAATAAAACTCATAATACAATAATTTATAACAAATAATAAATATTTTTTTATGTTTTTAATTTTTAAATAAAATCATTTTTTATTCTTTTTTGAATTAACTTCTATTTTTATTCGATTTTATCCCGATACTGTTGAGGTGGACCAATAAGGGCACGCCATTTGTTGACCTTTGGTCAACTGTACCTACACCTACCGACGACCTGTCAAAGACACCTACCTCCTGAATTTTCCCAATTTCCATGCTTTGTACATTGCTCCACTCATCTTGATTCCTTCACGAAAATTGTTCACCACTCAACCCTCCATCACGCCATGCCCTTTGATCATCTAACCATACGCCCATCGATTCATAATCTCATGATCTTTGGACCCTCCTCGACTTTTCTATAAATAAACCTCCTCAGCCATTCTTGATCCCCTCTAGGCCATCTGTAACCCCAAAGATCGAACCCATGATGTGCCTCTTCGTGACAGAAAGCAAGGCCCCCCCGATCTGCGGTGAGGAGAAAGGAAGTCGGAGAAGAGATCCCCATCACCTAAGAATCTCAGGCTAAGGTCCTTCTTTCAGTTAACCCCTACCAAAGCTTAGGCTTACTTAACTTTTTAGAACCGCGTGTTAATCCTTTGTGTAATTCTAGATTTAGTTTAGCATGATCGCATATGCTTTCTAGTGATTTTCAATTTCTTTCATTCGCTAGACCACTAGGCTCCAGCCTCTTTCTACTATGTTTCGAAACAGTTTCAACCATGAAATCATGCCATTATCATTCCTCGTCACTTCTTCACATGCCAGATCGCCCCCGTCATCTTAATCTTGTGCAGATCATGCAAACCCGATCTCCTTCTCTGTTGCTCCACCAGAGACCTTCATTTCACTCCATACTTTTATCATTCCACCTAGTAACTGGTCGGGAGACATCACCTCGAGCCGTGATGAATTTTGTGCAGGACTAAGTGCATGAAAACCCCATCTGTGAGGCATTTGATAAAAGGCTTCAACCTCCAAGTAGCTCGACCTCCAGACCTCTCCTTAGCAAGGTTTGAACTCTTTTGAAGGTACTGCAGATGCGTATGGCCTCAAGGAATCCCATGACCCATCCTTGAGCCTTCAAGGGCCAACATTGATGGAGCAACATTGGATTGAAGTTTGCCCAAGCAGAATTCTTCGTCAATTCTTCAAGTCGCATGCTCTGCCATTCATCAAATCCAGCTCACCTTATGTGTCGTCCTACTTGAGGCATTGGGGTAATAGTAACTTTTATCCTAACTTCTTGGACATGTTATTAAATACTTTTAATGTTTCTATAAATTGCATTTAGATTCCTCTGAATTCTGCCTTTTATTTTTAGGTATATTTATCATTTTAAATATTTTTATTGCTTTGAAAATTGTAGGAAAATTAATGTAGACGCATGTTGTGATGCTTTACCTTACAAAATTTTGATTTGACATTTTAGTTAAATTTTCATTTATTAAAAATCCAAAAGATACATTTTCTTCTTGTTTAAATATTAAAACTCATAAAATTAGAAAAAACTTTGCCAAAGATTCCCAAAAATATATATCATCTATATTAATATATATTTTACCCCATATCAAAAATCACTAAAAAATACAAAAAAATAGAACCAAAAAATTACGAAACCCTAGTAACCTTGTAAAAATTAGTAAAAATAAAAAATAATATATATATATATATTTCCCATTTTTGAATTTTCTATATAATGTATACTATTTATTAAAAAAGCTTAGATTAATTTTGGACTTATTTATATTTATTAAATAAAAAACAATCTCAAAAAATTATTATATTCATTATTTTACTATATTTATTACTTTAAAAATACCTAAAAATTAGTAAAATTCTATAAAAATTATCAAAAACTGAGAAAAATATAAAAAGAACAAAAATATTTTTTTTGTATTTTGAATACATATATATATAATACCATGTCTTTGCTATATATACCATACATTACTTATAATACACATAATGACATTATTATATATACTTATATATTTTTTAAAAAATTAAGAGGAAATGAAAATTTTGCAAAATTGAAAAGAAAATAAAAATTTAAAATATAAAAAATATATAAAACAATTAAAACCCTTAAAATTAAATATAATTAAAACCCACAAAAATTATAAAAACAAAAGCATAAAAAGAAAATAAACAAGAAATTAAAATTAATTAGCAATAATTAATCATTTATGTCTGAATCTATATCGTTTTGCTCCTTGAGTTTGACACTCCATCGTACTTACCATATACACTTTTATTTTGAAGTTATAATAATGTTTGGCTCACATCTACATCGCATTGCTTTGTTCATCATATTATGAGTTAAGTGTTGACTAATTTGATATTGATTACTGCAACGATTGTCATTCCGGCATTGTTAGGAATGATAGGTCATTCTTGAGTTGTCAAATGTGACGTTGGTAGGGAGAAACATATAGATTGTACATAGATATCTATTTTTCTTTTTCTACTCTATTTCTTGTTCTTCAAATAATTGCTTATCTATTCTAATCAATCTTGTATTTACCTTTGTTATGTGGGCCCGCAGAGCAAGGGCGGACTTCCAAAAAGATTGGAGCACCACTGAAGCAAGCTGGGCTATTCAGCCTAACCGACATGAGAGAGCAGTGAAGGAAGACTTGGAGAGAGAGAGAGAGAGGAGTAAATTAGCATTAGTGTAGTTTTTTATTTCAATTTTTGATGAGAGGAGAGACTCTATATTATAATTTGTAGTAACATAGGACAATACTTTGGACACTTGGACT
Organism: Ottelia alismoides; assembly: GCA_037367405.1. Lineage (NCBI taxonomy): Eukaryota > Viridiplantae > Streptophyta > Magnoliopsida > Alismatales > Hydrocharitaceae > Ottelia > Ottelia alismoides. The sequence continues at coordinate 475,300 of JAZKJV010005489.1, read as the reverse complement.
TTACTGTCTATTTTGCCAAGTGATTGTTCTCGGGGACCTGTCGGTTTTCATGTTTTTTTACCTTCTTCACTTTTGCTCTCCTTATTTTTCCCTTTATTTTTATTTTTTATGCAATTTATGTTTTCCACCTTTTCTCTATTTTACACCTAGTCTGAACGAGCTCTTAGATACTTAGGATTTGCTTGCTCAGCAATCTATGTCCAAAACCCTAATATCTGCATGTTCCTATAGATTAATGCGATTGGACTTAGTCAAAATAACTTGTGCTTCACATTGATAAAAAGTCATATACATAAGGGTGATTTCATCAATGCATGTTCATATAGCTCAGTTTTAATTTACATGTGGATCATTTTGCATGTAGAGTGCCAGGGCAAGGTACACCTTCTATCCCGTGCATACATTCATTGATTTGACATACATCAGCTTTTTTGACTTCTCCCCTTGTTTTCTTGTAGTTAGAATAATTGAGAATCAGAAAATTCATTAGGCGATTACTATTGAAAAATACAAAAAAAGAAAACCCAAAATTTAAAACAATAGGACTGCTAAAATAAACGTTGGCCCTAATTAAAATCTGTGAGCCTACAAGCCGAATGACTTGGCTACACTGGTAAAGCATCGTAGGATAGGTAGCTACACTGGCTACCATCCATTCTTCTCTCTGTCCCCTCTTCTTGAGCCGGTTGTACTTGATCCTAGAAGGGAATACCCCGCTTTTAAAGGAAAGAGTCATTGGATTGGGGAGTTAGGGTCACCATATTGGAAAAGCCTGACTTTTACCACTTCAGCCGAGAGGAGCTATATATCACACACTATACAAGATAGACGCATAGTCATAAGAGACTGCATATGACATCGACTTGTTCTGACATGGCTCTTGAGGAGACATGGGCAGCGTGTTGTGACTCTCAAAGGTTATCATGTTTCAAGTCTTGTTCCCAACAAGGTTCCGACCAAACTAAAAATCTAAAGCTCTGATTGAGCTCCAAACTTTGATATTATAAAGACAAGTTCAAAAGTCAAAATCAATCGAAGTTCTTTCTTTTTCTTTTCTTTATTTTCTTTCTAACTTATAGGAATAAGCATTTGCTAATGATTAGAAAATGTAAGTATAAGGGATGATGAATCTCCATTTCATCACATTTATTCTTTCATTTTGGCCATAAACCCTTGGCTAAATGCATGTACATATCATTAATTTGTCATAATTTGTACAAAATACTATATAAAATATTGTATATTTTATTTAATTCTGAAATTAAAGAATAAAGGAAGAAAAGAAAAGAAATGAGACAACATAGATGTTGAGTGATCCTAGATCCCAAGACCCAGTCATCATGATGACTTGGTCGATAAGGAATAAAGTAGGGGAGATAGGGCATATAAATTGTACAGAAAAGGCCTAAAAACCCTAATTTTTAATTCATTTATAAGTAATTTTTGACACCTATTTTATTTTATTATTTTTACATATCATACAATAAAACCACCAACATGGATATTGTAGATAAAAATACAAAGAAAAATACAAAAAGTTCACAAAAAATAATGCACAGTGTGCCCAAGACATACATAAAAACTCAAAATAAAAACTTCACAGATATGTATCTTCTCCATACTGTATTAAAATGCCAAAATCGCCTTTAATTTTATCTAACTTTTAATAAGCTATTTAATGAAAGTAGTTTCATTTAATTTGGAACTAAGATGCAAAATTTAGGTTTTTGGCACCTATTGTGCAATATACATGTATATTATATTCAAAATATTCATTCTTTATATTTTCACTTCCTTTTATTTTTATAAAAGTATAAATATTATTTGAAACATGTATACATATATTCAATAAAATAACATCAAAGTAAATAATATATTTAAAGGTAAAGTATACATGTATATACCTATAATGTATATATATACCTAATTAAGTGTACATATAAACTCATAAAAATAAAATAAAAATATATAAATGTGTATTAATAAAATTTAAAATATATAAAATACCTGTTATAAAATAATAAAATGAATAATACAAAATAAAAAATATCCAAATACATGTATTTATACCTATATTTTACTTGCAAATATTAAAATTACAATAAAAGTCTCATAAATATATATATACTACATTAAATGACAAATATTTTCTCTGTTATAACAAAAATTTAATTAAACAATTTGTTATTTATTTCTGATTTTACAAGGTATTTCTCCAGGGGAATTTTCTGGTCGGTCCATATGGACCAACCAGAAGATTTCCCACGTTTACCTAGGTCAATGGCCACCTTCTTTCTTCCTCAAGCGCCAGAATGTTAGACCCCTAACTTCCTTCCTTTTTCCCGCTCAATCTAATGATGAAAATGCCCCATGCCTTGAACATCTTCTGAGCTTCTGACCTCCAAGATTCTCGCCCGATCTTTAGGTGCGATCGAACTTCCTCGATCCGATCTATATCATTGATCGAAGTCTCTCCTTCATTCAGCCTATAAATAAGCTCCTCCAGCTCCTCCGCCAAGTTTAATCCCTCTCCTAGTTCTCTTAGACCCTCAAAGTCACTCCATTCCATTCCTCTTGGTGACAGCTTGAAGATTGGAGTCTTTGCAGCGAGGAGGAGCAGCGGAAGAGCAAGGTCCAACCTATCGTCGGAGGAGCTTCGACGACTATTTCCACCTCCTTGACTCTGGTTGAGTCGAGGCCTCTTTCCTTCGTTCCTAGGTATATCTTTAGTTCTATATTAGTTTTCATCTTTTGATTTCTAGTTAAATAATGGCTTTCGTTGTAATTTTAAAAAATCCCCAATTGTCTAGAGCTTGAGCTCCAGGCCGATTCATCGCCCCTCAGTTGTTATTTTGCCCTGACTTCCTCTCCATTCGAACCACCTTCATCTACTCCATCGAGTCCTCCATATCTCTACCCAAGATCCATCGTGGATCAAGGAGTCGAGGCTCCCTCTGCTGCCCTTCATCGGAGCCCCCATCTCCATTCCATATCCCTGGGTGTTGTGCTTCATTTTGGGCTGATCTATTCATCTCTAGCCGCCCAACTTTTGGTGCAAGTCATGAAGCTTGGCATCCCATCTGGAGCGTCGAAGAGTACCTAGAGCACCTCTTGGTCATCTGGAGCTATAAGATCTCCCCGGGTATCCTCGTCTTCATCAGAGCTGACCACTGCACACGAAGGAGTCCGAGCAAGGTGTAGGCCTATCGGAGAAGAGATTCGTTGTCGGAGTAAGGAGAACCATCAAGTTGAAGCTTGCTGGAGTTCAGTTCGTCAGGAGTTCTTGTTGATCCCGTCACGACCATCAGATCAAGAACACGGCCTAGATGTATCTGGGTTTATGGTTCTCTTTGAAGGGGTGCTCAAGAAGGAACGTCAGATCGGATACATGGAGTGCGTACAACAGCTGGAACAAATTGGGACAAGTGGTAAAAATTGCAGACATACCTTCCGTATTTTTGTATTTTGTAAAAGGTGTCGTAATTATTTACTTAAGTACAAAACTTTGTGGACTAATTGCATGTAGGACCTTGAACCTCTTTATATTTGCAATTAAGTCTAGTGTCAAGTCACCTCATGTGGATCCCCACGTGAGTGGACATTTTGCAGGCATACCCCTCTAGGTCTTGTATTTAATGTTTGTACTTAAAAATCAAGTTTAAGTGAAATTTGTGGTTATTTCGATTGTGAACCCCTAGAATATATTTTATTTACAAATATACCCTTGTCAGCTTGATATAATTTTATGTATGCATTTATTTTTATTAAAATCAACTCATGTGCTCTAAAATTGCAAAAATAGGTGTAAGTGCATAATTGGTTGCTTGTTCACGCTATATATTTTATTTATTATTTTATTTGCATTTACTATTATTAAAAGTCAAATAAAGCTATTTTTATTCCATGTTTGACTTCGAAAATACAAAAAATAATAAAACCTTTTCTAAAAAATCCAAAAAAAATCCCTACTAATTTATGAGCCTATTTCTATAACTCTAGACCAAAATCACAAAAAATCTCAAAAGCAACTCTTAAAACTAGTAAATCCTTGATAACCTTAAAATTCATAAATTATTTTCTAAAAATCCCAAAAATAGTTTTCTTGCTCATATTTATTACATATATCTAATTCTATGTACTAATTTGGTTTTGAGAAAATTTGACCCCTTTTTGCTATTTTAAATTCTCAAATCAATTCGACCTATTTAAAAAGTTCCGATTTTACCCAAGGTTTTAAAAACCAAACCAAACTGGCCATTTCAACTGTTAAACCAAGAATCGGAAGAAAAACTATCCAACCACCTGGTTTTTATTCAGAAAATAAAAACTAGTCAAAATCCGATTGGATGTTTAAACACGGTTGAACCAATTGGACCAAACAACCGCTTCAACCATCTATTTTTGACAAAAAATATTTTATTGATAATTGATAAAATGTAAACATTTGAAAATTATTCATAATCTCATCTCATTCTAACCCGGAATATAGTACTCAGTTATCTCTTCTCCTTCCACATGTTTAATGATCCATTATCACCTTTTCCTTCCTGCCATATAAGCGTTGCCTCTCTTCTCATATATTACATGAGTTTGTCTACTTCCAAAAATAACAAAGGAAGATATGTTGTCATAGTTATACTACGAGAAGTAATATGTTAAAAACACTTGTTATTAATTAAAGTTTAAATAGTTTTAAAATTGTTAATTTTATACATCTCACACACATATGAATTTTATAAAATAGTACCTTTTTGAGTTTTTCTAATAACATTTATACCCCTGACATTTAGCAATGTCTTTTGCTCTCTTATATTCTTAAAAAATCCACAATATTATCCTTATGTTGGTATAATATAAGAGCACACATGTACTAATTAAATGTCACTATTATCCGTTTTGTAAAAATATAGGGGGCGCACAATTGTAAAAAAGGGAGTATATGTGTTATTGGAAAAACTCGAAGGATACGAGTATATAAATCCTCTAAAGATATGATGTACAATTTTTCATATTTATTTGTATGATACTACCGGTCCAACTCGGTTCGACCCAGTTAAACCATACGAACCAAACCAATAACACAATGGTTCATCTTTTCCAGTTTTTATGAACTGCCTGATGTCATCACCGGTTTGACCGGTCAGTCCCATGGTCCAACCATAAAAACCAAAAATCGTCATTTGCCCAGTTTGATGTCCGGTTTGATTTTTAAAACCTTGATTTAACCGTATTTCTAATTCTCAAAATACAAATTGCAAAAATTCCATAAAAATTCATAAAAATAGAAAAATATTCGAAAAATTTAAAAAATATTATTTGGAACTTTTTGACTATATATATTTATATTTGTAAGTCGTATATCCAATATTACTTATATATATCTATATAATACTATATACAGTTTATATTATTATTTTTATTAAATACTATAAATATATTTTAAACCCTTAAAAAATAAAAAGGATTGTTCTTTCGGATAAATTTTAATTTTTATATATTTATTATATATTCTATTGTATATTACTTACATTATATATATTACAAGGGGACCTTTCAAATGAGGTGGGGGCTTTTCTGAAATTGTAAAAGCCACTGCGAATTTAGTAGAATTTGTACAGTTTTGTAAAATATAAACTACACATTACAAAAAAATGAATTTAGTAAAATATAGCATCTAAATTCAAATCAATATTTCCATCCATTATAATAATATTTTCATAATTTTATTTCACTATACATGTTGTGTTAATATTTATTATTATATGTATGAAACATGAAATTGTAAAATATATTAGAAAGATGCCTAAATTGAGAATGGCTCACCATATATATGATGAGACCCCCCTCATTTGAAGTTTCTCCTATATAACAATACCTTTATATATACTCTTGTATACATACTTATATATTATTATATATTATTAAATTAAAAAGAAGTTTAAAATTAGAAAATTAGAAAAAAATATAAAAATATTATTATTATTTGTTTAATTAAAAACCCACAAAAACATTGAGTAAGTATTGTGCATACCTATATGCATACATACTTGTGTTATTTATAGATAATATACATTGCTACATCCCTTGTTCCCTTGGTTCGACAACCTACTCTGCTTGTCACTATACACGCATTTATTGTAGGGTAATAATAAATTTTGATCCACATTTTGCATTGATTGATTGACTACTTATCCTGTGGGTTGATTGTTGAAATCAGCATGGGATCTTTGCGAGAGGCCACTTCAGCGACTTCGATCTTGCATTGTGAGATCGTACAACTCTCTCCTCTTACTCTTTAGCTTTTCCAGTACTAATTTATTGACTAGATTCATGAAGTATTGGTGCTTATATCAATGCAGTGTGCGAGTAGGACTGAGTCTGCTAGAAGACTTAGTTTGAAGTACTGAGCATACAGAAAGTGCGACAATGGGTCCATATCGCATAGTGCCACGTCCGAATACCCCGCTGATGAACATCCATTTCAACGCCTTTATTATACCTTTCTAGCCTTAAAATCCTAGCTAATGCATGCGTATAGTATTATTTTGTACAAACTAACACTCATTATTTATTCCATTTATTGTATATAAAATATAGTTTTAATGCAAAATTTATATAATAAAGGAAGAAAAGAAAATAAAAAGAATAAAAATACCAAAGGTATTTTATGACCCTAAAGTCCGAGACCTAGGCATTTTGATGACTGGGTCGACAAGGAAATCACCAATAAATCCCATTTATTTATTCATAAATAATCCACTTTTGGAATTAATTTTATTTTCTACTTTTATACCTCAAATCAATAAACTTTGTACATGAAAGTTGTAGATAATAATATATAGAAAAATACAAAATTTATTTCATACAAAAATAATATATGATGTACATTTTATACTCAAAATAAAAAGTCAAAATCCCAACTTCCCAGACCCATATCTCATAAACAAACTCAAAATGTATCAAAATAAACTTTAATTGTATATAACTTTCAATAAGCTATTTAATGAAGGTGGTTTCATAATTTTGGAGTTAAGATGTGAAAATTAGGATTTGGACCCTTATTGTATAATATACATGAATAAAATATTCATTTTATTTATTATTTCTTATTTTTATAATTTTAAATTTTTTATAATTTTGTAAATATAATTTGTAGTATATGTACATATTTAGAATGGAATAAAAACATAAATAAAACACAAAAATAAAATAATGTACTAAAATACATAGATGAAATACCTATATTTATACTTGTATAATATACACCCCTATTTATTTAAGTGTAAATAATACATCAGAAAAATACGATAAAAATATATTTAAGTATATAAAAATAAGTTATAATTTTATAAAATAAAGAGAAACAAAATAATAAAATAAAAATACAAAATAAAAGTAAAATAAACAAAACATAGGTAAATATACCTATAAATGGAACCCTAAAATTTAACTTGTAATAAATAAGTTCAAAAAATCAAATAAAAATCATATTAAAATACTTTAAAAATATTTTTTATTTATAACTTAAAATTAATAAAATCATTTATTATTTATTAATCAATTTCTAAATAATTTCAGGCTAGATTTTTTCTAATTGGTTCATGTAGACCAACCAGGACGCTTCAAGGGTTGACCTCAGTCAACTCCTCTGACATCCTGCTACGCCTGACACACCTAGCCTTCGGCCTTGTTTCGCCCAATTTTGGGCTCGACCCTTTCACCCATTCGCCTCGAGTCCTCGACGACTTTTGTTCCTAGATCATTGAACTTACATACCAGATGCGTGCCTCGATCTATGGATCATTGTTTCGCTCGTTAGACCCCGTTCTTTGTCATCTTCCACCATCTGTATTTAACCTACCCTGTCACCTTCCTCCATTTTTTGAACCCCTTTAGCCCTGTTTTGGCCCCCTCTCTAGTGCTTTGGATTGAAGAGGCTGACAACTTCTTCTCCAGCCGATTGTAGCAGAGTCAGGCAAGGCTTAGGTGCATTCCACCCATCTCCGGCCACCTACACTACCGTGAGGGTCCACCTTGCATCTCTGGCTGCTCGAGGTACATTTCTTTGTATTTTTATGTAATTGTTATTCTTAGGTTTAATTTCAGCATTTTGTTTTAGCTTTTCATTGGGTGATTTAGCTTAGACAACCCAATTCGAAGTTTGTCGGAGGCTAGCTCTTGCAAACGATTTCACTATGCTCCGCCATTTCCCGCCGCGCTTTCCGCCCTCACCACTTTTCCTCACGCTTCTGCTTCACCCCACTGCACTCCAATCGACAAAATCCACTGTGGGTCTGGATCCCAGTGCTCCTCCTCCTCACTTCGTCGGAGTAACCGCCACCTCGACCCCCTTCGCTTCCATTCCCCCCTAATTGAGTAGAGGCACTTTGCCCTCATCCTAGTTTTCTTCCTGTACATGTAGTTGGAGCCTACAATCAACTGGAGGTGATTTTGATCCTCACCGGAGGTACCTGGACCTGCTCAGCTCCTCCTCCCGTGTGGGTGAGCTTCGGTGGTCCCACAATCTTTTTGAGCCCCCCAGCTTTTAGACGAAGCCTCCATGAGTCTTTTTAGACCTTTTGCAACGAGATAGAAGGTCGAAGGCCTATGCCTTTGTCGATCAAAGCTCGGAGGAATGGAGCTTCATCCCCGCTCTTCCCAACGCTCTAGATCATTCCGATCTCCTTCATCTCCCAAAACGCTCAGCCGCCATCCAATTTTGCCATGTCCATGATTGTTGATCTACCTCAAGTGATCTAATCCAGGCCACTCACGCACGAACCATCATCGTCGCACCTGATGGTGACACGTGTCTAAGTGACAGAATCAGAACCATCCGCCCGTGCCTCTTTGGGGGTATTTTGAACTAATAACCCCCTTAGTTTTTGTATTTAATATTTAGCATAGACAGTGTAATTGTTTTTATAAATTTGTAAAAAAGCCTCCGAACTTGTTATATTTGCAGTTAAGTCCAGTCTACGTCTCCTCACATGTCGTCCCATGTGAGGTGTCATTTTTGCATATAGGACCCTGTGGTTTTATGTATTTCATTTTGTTCCATATATTTTTATTCATTATATATTTTTGGAAAAGTTAAAGAAAGGTCCTCACTTTTATTTTAATTAAATATCTGCCCCCTACTAGTTCAGTATTTTTTACGTGTTTGTTCTATTTATTAAATATAGCAATGGTGCTCCAAAAATTACTAAAAAATAGGTTTAAGCTCCTGGTTGCACATAATTTCATGCCATATTTTTAGAAATTATTTTAAGACTTTTAGATTTCATAAAAATAAAAAGAACACATTTTTCCTTGTTTGTAGTATAAAATACCAAAAACATATTAAATTATTTTGAAAAATCCCCCAAAAAATATATATTATTTATTTAAGTATTTTAAGTCTTTAGACCAAAATTCAATAAAAATAGAAAAAGAAAATACCTTAAAAATTAAAAAGCCCCAAAAACCTTTATAAAAATCTAAAAAAATCTTAAAAACTCCCAAAAATTATTTTCTATTATATAATTTTCTTTATATTAGTATTTACAATTAAAATTGATTTGGAAAATTTTGGATATTATATGCTTATTTTAAGTTCCATTCAATTCAATCTATTTATTTAATCCCTGATTTGGGATATTTTTTACTTTAAAAATCCATAGAAATATAAAAAATCCTTAAAAAATCATGAAATAGTAAAAAGTAATTTTAAACCCAAAAATATTAATTATGTAATTTTTGTTTATTTTTAGTTCTATGTATATCTGCATTATCCTATATTGTGTATATAGTCTTATGTATATACTATATTATATATTCAAAAAGATTTTTTAGAAAATATAAAAAAGAAAATTAAAATATAAATTAAAACAATTAAAAATATGAAAGCAAAATTAAAATATATATAGCCCACAAAACACTTAAACAACAAGAAGCATACATTTTTGCATTTAATGCACCATTCTCATTCGCTCCCTATGTTCGACCTCTATAATACTTACACTATACATATATATGTAGAGTTGTAATAAATTGTAACTCCACATATTTTACTTTTCATTGCTTTATATATATTGTGGGTTAATAGTTGACGGAAGCAGGGTTTTGTTTGAGGTCACTTCAATGACCGTTGATGTACCTTGTGGATTGACAAGACCTTAGCAAAACCCTGTTCATCACCCGTAGGGGGGAAGTATTTAATTCTCCATCGTCTTTCTCCTCTACATCTTTGGTTGAGTAGTGGATCCAGACCTAATAATAAATATCCTTAAAAAAAATACAAGCTATAGGTTACAAAGGAAGTGGGAAGTACATGACACTTGTCTTGTAATACTCACTCTCCTATAAGGTTAAGAGATAAGGACTTGCTACAAGATTTTCTGAATAACAAACAATAAAAACTACCAAGATAATATTCAAACTCTGACAGCTTCAATTTTGTTGCATTGGTGAACTCAATTGCTTTAGTGTTTTGCTTGGATCTAGATTAAGGTCAAAGATCACAATCCTGCTCCATTATGCCTTTGCTTTTTACTTCTTGTATCATTCCTCTTACTTTGCTCATTTGTGACTTTTCTCATTCTATTTTCATTTTATTCCTTGTGAATCTCTGTGCTCATTATTTTCATCCACTCCATTTGTCTCTCAAGATCTTGGGTCTTGGATGACTTAGTCTGGACTCTGCAGATGACCACATTGATTCCATGACTCCGATATCTCCAATAATTCGAGGTGATTCGAATTTTGTGAGCCAATCACAAGACTCCAACTTCTTCTTTATCTCAAATAAACCCAGATCACTTTGTCCTGACTTTCCTCCTTTGTGGATGGAGATCGATTTCTCTCCATACACATTGTCTGATTCAAATAAAATTCAAAATTGACCCTAATTCTGAATACCTCTCTACATCTATTGTAAGATTAAAGTCTGATCGAGATTCCTTTCATATGTAGATCCGCAGCCTGATTAGGATTCCAATTCCTCTGAGTCTGATTTAGAGATGGCTCCATAGAAAGAGAAGGCACACCAAGTCGAGAGAATGAAGTAATGCTTAGATGCTCCCCATCTATATAGGTGATCTAGACACAACTGACTACATAGGCCGAAGATCAGGCCACCTTCCAGGAGATGCTAATGGAATTGAGGAGAGATAAAGAGAATAGAGTATGACGAGGAGAAGAAGAAGCACAGACAGGTGGACCCCTTGGAGGGAAGAATGGGAAAGCAAAGAGGCTCACAAGTCTACATTGAAAGAGACCTATAATCCTGGTGCTGACCAGATGACTGAGTTGATCCAGATCCCACCGATCCACTGACATTTTGAGCTGAAGATGCAACTCTGGTCTCTTCTTCCGCCATTCCATGGGAACACCAATGAGGAACCGTACATCATCTCCATCAGTTTGGCTGCATTTGTGACACTACTCACTACCCTAACATCATGTTAGGTGTAGTCAAGACGATTGCTTTCCTTCAACCTTCGGATAAGGCTTTGTATTGGATCAATCATTTAGGGAAGGTAGTGATGACATGGGAGGAGATCGAGTCAGCATTCCTCCATAAGTATTACCCTCTCTATCATTTGAATCAGATGTGTGCCTGCATCTCGAATTTCTCCCAAGGACTGCACAAGTCCATTCATGAAGCTTGGGAGAGGTTCAAGGATTTACGAGAGAAGTGCCCCCACCATGACATCCCTTGGACAATCCTGGTCCAACACTTCTTTGTAGACCTCATATAAGAAAGCCATAGGTTGATTGATGCTGCTTGTGGTGGATCTAATTTTAAAAAGGATGAAGATGTAGTATGACATATATTTGAAGAAATGGCCGAAGAGAGGCCACATTGACGTCATCCCGTGAGTACTAGAAGCAGCCCCAGATCAACCACAAGCCCATCAATATTGCAACATCTCATGATGAGGAAAAGGATGAGAACTCCAACCAAAGTATCATAGGGAGACACCTGTCTAAAGTGGACATCATCAAGAAATGATCACAAGACCTTGAAAAGTTACCTATGATCGAGTAAAGAATGAATAACCTGAACAAACTATACTAGATCACCAAGAAGCTGGAGCTTTTGGTAAGCATCGTCAATTCTTGCCAGTCCGCGAGTGCATCCACCATGACTTCTGCCAAGCTGAAGGAATCACCAGCATCGCAGAATCCAAGGCAACCATCATCCGTCCAACATGTATACTACGTGCAGGCACCTGACAAAGCACTACAGTCACCGTAGCTGTAACAATAGATGATTGTGTACCACCTTGAGCCCCAACCATCTTTTATAGAGTCGTTGTTCCCACCTCCACCCAATTCAAGAGGTGAATGACGTATGGAGCAATGAAGCACAACTGACCCATCCTGGCGGACATCAGCAGGGTCAGTCCAATGCCATTTAACAATACCATCAATCCCAAGGTGGGAAGATTGTCCAGAAACGGCCTCACCAACATCATCCCCCCCAAGCACACACATGGAAACAATCTTACCAACAACCGGTATACCACCATTAGCAATCGTATCACCACTGCCCGACTACTCAGTATAGTTAGTATCCCCATCCTTCTCATTATTATCAACAACAATATCCTCCTTAGTACTATTCACCGAATAATCATTGTAGCCTCCGCAATATCGCTATCAGTATTAGTGTGGTTAGCACGTTGAATCCTCCAAGGCCACATTAGTGAACCCTCCCTCAACTATTTGGGTCACTTGGTGAAGATCCTATCTGAGATGAGAGACAAAATTGATGACCTCACTACCACCAAGATGATAATACTAGCGTTGGTTGAGGCCAACACCAACAATTTCAAGAGTAAAGAGTAGGTAGTCAGTGATGTGTCCTCAAACTCAATGGGTTAAGTATCGATGATTATGTTATGTTATCTAACATTGTAACTCTCATGAGTAGTAGAAACCTGCAGTCATCTACCGCAATAAGGGGGAGAATAAAGCATCTATTGGTAAATCTTCATCTTCTACATTAGTAGATCCAACAGAAGGGCCACATGATGAAGGAGGAGGAGGAGGAGGATACACACAAGATTATCCAAAAAACCAAAAAACTAAGAAATTGAAAAAGATCAAAATAGAATAAGAGTCAAGGTAGAACTGATCCAGCCAAGGAGAAAGCCGCAACTAAACATATCCCGTACTAGTCGAAGAAGCTGAAGCTCCCATTTATTTTGTCTTTCCCCTATTTTAAATGGTTTCATACACTCTAGTCAGTCAATTCTAAAGAATGATTCAGTTATTAATAGAACAATGATTTCCAATCTATAAATATTCATTTTCCTGATGCAATGAAAAATTCCAAAAAATGGAAAATTGAAAAATGCATTGTCTGACCCAACAATTGTGGAGATTCTTCATAATATCTTTCTTGAGATGCATTTATTGAAATCATGAATACAATCCTTCTGTGAAGAAAGGACTGAAAGATGCATGCACATTAAAGCGTAAGCCTTGCGAAAATCGACGCAACAAATCAGAAAAGCATATATTCACCATGGCTAGAGTTAATGCGATTAGTGGCCTCCCAAAAAAGAAGAAATATAAGAGAGCACCTTTAATCAGATGTGACATATTTGATAAGATTTTTCAACAAACTCTTCTTGATGGTGGTTCCTCCATAAACCTTCTTCCCTCCTCATTGCTTCAAGAATTTGGAATAGGTCCGCTTAAACCCAAACACATGATCCTTCGGTTTGTTGATTGATGAATATGCATTCATTCACCTTTAATTATTTATTTTGTCTTTAAATCCCTAGATAAATGCATGTAAATATAGCTAACTTGTAAACACTCTGACCTTTGCCTTTACATAGAGCTTAAATACCGATATTTATTTACAAAATAAATGAATAAAGAAAAGAAAAGACAATAAAGTATTACAAATACTGACTGGCCCAAAGCCCCAACACTAAGTCAATATTGACTTAGTCGACAAGGAATAAAGTAGGGGGAGATAAGGGCATACAAATATATACGAAACCACACTGTCACCTAGAAACCCTAGGTGACTTGTGCAATGTACATTGCTGAAACTTATACTAATTTACAAACACTCATACACACTTCAAATAAAATATATTCCAACACCAAATATATGCATAAAAATACATATAAAAAGACAAAATTGATTGCATATAAAAACAAGGTACAATGTGACAAGGACACACAGGTGAAAAGCCGCAAACAGAACTTCACAGATCCATATCTTCTCCATATGAACTCAAAATTGACCAAAATCGCCTTTATTGTACTTTAAATTAAATTATCTATCTAATGAAGGAAATTCCATTATAATTGGAGTTAATATGCAAAAGATGGCTTTTGGGTCCCTATTGTATGATATAACTGTATATAATATTAAATGCATTCATGCTTTATATTTTTAGCTTCTTTATATTTTATATACTTGTAAATATTATTTAAAACATACTTAAACAATAGAATTAATAAATCCATGAAAAATTCACTAAATAAGTAGGGTAATAAAATACATAGCATACTACACCTATATAATACATACTAACAATTATTTCAAGTATACCAATAAAGTTAGAAAAATAAAATAAAAATACTCAAATGAATACTTAAATACACCACAAATATATAAATTATGTATAAAATAATAAAATTAGATATATAAAATAAAAATTAAAATACTCAAAATACAGGTATGTAAACAAATAATTATACTAGTAAAATTAACACACAATAAATGGATCTATAAGAATAAATAAAAAACACCTAAAATAGTACATAAAATAAGAATCAAATTTCATGTTTTGATAAAAAATTAATAAAACAATTTACTATTTTATTTTGCTTTTATCTTCTTTTTTATTTCTGTTTTGTCTTCTTGCGGCCGACATGGACCCAATCAGGGAGCGACCATGGTTGACCTCGGTCAACTCCTCACTCCCACTTTGAACCGATCCGTCTTGATTTTCCCCCCTTTTTTTCACCCCTTTGTCTTGATCAATCCAGAATCCTTCTGCCCCTGATTTGCTCTGGTGAAACCTTTACCTATCTCTGGTCTCTCATGTGGATCAAGAGTTGATGCCAGTCAATCATCGATGCGATTGAAAATCCTAAGTGGTTGGACCTCTCGGGAAGCTGATATATATATATATATATATATATATATATATATATATATATATATATATATATATGAGGATGGGGAGCTTGCACCAAGATGCATGAATGTAACTTTACATGCACCGGTGCTTATATCTTCCACATTTTTTTACTTTTTTGAAAAATACCACAATGTATATTCATCCATATATCCCTCCAATATGTCATTCGAATTTTGTCAGAAACAGAGACTCCTATGACCTCAATCTAGAACATGTAATTTTAACGGTCTTAGAATTGCTGTAATCGACCTGCTCTAGATGGAGGTCATAGGAGTCTCTGTTTCTGACAAAATTCGAATGACATATTGGAGGGATATATGCATGAATATACATGGTGGTATTTTTAAAAAAAGTAAAAAATATGGAAGATATAAGCGCCGGTGCAGTAAAGTTACATGCACTTTGGTGCAAGCTCCCCATCCTCTCTCTCTCTCTCTATATATATATATATATGAGGTTGGGGAGCTTGCACCAAGGTGCATGTAACTTTACATGCACCGGTACCATAAACACTCGTTTTTTTATTTTTTGAAATGAAATCATGTGAGATTTAGATCACCATATATCACAATGTTGTCATTAAAAATTCAACTTAATTCGAGACTCTTAAGCCATCCATCAAGATTGTGAAATTTTAACGGTCTCAGAATTGTTGAAACTTAGCTGTCCAGATGAACATGTTAAGAACGTCTGTTTTACACGAAATCTGAAGCACGTATTCCACTAATAGTTCTAAGTAGATCCCCTATAGTTTCGTTTAAAAAAAATGGACGTTTATGGCACTGGTGCATGTAAAGTTACATGCACCTTGGTGCAAGCTCCCCAATCTCTCTCTCTCTCTTTATATATATATATATAATTGTCTCCTCCCATTTTTGAAATTAATCCCTCTTATGTCAACTTTTTAGCCCTTGGTCGAGTTTTGTCCAACTGAAGGCTCCCCATGTGATCTCACTTCTTAGCCCCTCTAGGACCCCATCGATGGGTCCCAGACTGATTTGAGCCCAACATCAGGTAAGGAGGACCTCTAGCCTTGTTTTGGGCCCGATAGGAGCCTCTCAAGTGACTGGACAACAGAGTTATCCTCGATTGGAGGAGGACGAGCTCGACCTTCTTCCATGTTCTTCCTGAGCAGCAACAGCTGTCTGATCACCTTGCAGCTCCAATGTTGATCACATCCATTGGATCAGCATACATGCCATCCATCAAATAAAGACCCTGATCTAATCCACGCTACTCATCGTCGAAGGGGTATCGCCCACCCACTGCGCACCACGTGGATAAGTGGCGCCGATCCACTGTTCAATCACGCCTCTTTGTGTATATGTCATTTTCATCTTTGTATTTTCTATTTAGTCCATAAACTTTCATTTGTAGTTCAAATATTCTTGCAACATTTTCATTAAGGACCCTGAGCTTAAATCTATTTGCATTTAAGTCCAATACACATCATATCACGTGCATGTGTGCGTGAGGGGTTGGACATTTTGCATAGATACCCTTATGTGTTTATGTATTTATCGTTGGTCCCAAAACTTTGAATATTAATGTAATATTTTCTCGTGAATTTACATATTGGGCATTGATGTCCTTAAATATTGCATTTATACACTTATTAGTGTGGATAATGTTTTAAATTGTGGATATATTTCATGTATGACCCTCGACTTGTTTAATATGTTATTAAATACGTGGAAACTTTAAGGAAATTGCATTTATATCCCTATATTGCAGATCAAATTTTATAGTTTTATTTTAATTATTAAAAATAGTATTTTGCAACTAAAAATTATAAGAAAATTATCTTTGGTGTATGGAACCATAATATATCACATATATTTTTCTTAAGGCAATTAATTATTTTCCTACTTATAAAAATACGAAAAACGTTGCATTTCCTCTTATTTAGCGTTTAAAAATGCAAGAAAATTATAAAATCTATTAAACATTTTCTAAAAAATCAAGTTTGTATATTTATGTATGTTTGATTTTATGATCTTTTATTTTTGCAAAATATTATTAAAAATTCCTAAAAATTAAAAATAGAGAAAAATTATAAAAATTATAAAAGTTATAAAAATTATAAAAATTAACAGAAAAATTATAAAAATATGTTTTAAGTTTGTGAATTTTCTTTAGATTATCTAATATTCAGGAAAATTGAAATTGGGCTCAATATGATTAAATAAATATATATTAAGACCATTTGAAAGTCCATGATTTACTTTTTTTATTTATTTTGATTATTTCCTTATTTTAAAATAGATAAAAATTCTCAAAATTTATCCAAACATGAACAAAAATAGAGAAAATTTATAAAACCCTAAAAGATTTTATTTTTGAACTTTTAACTTTGTTCCCTATATTTAAAAAATCCAAAAAGAAAATTTTGCCCATTTCTCTTTATATATTTTCTATATACTTATATATCTATATATTTTATATCTATATATCTTTTATCTTACAAATCAAAACTAAAATTTGTAGTTAAAAAATTATATATATATATATATATATTAAAACCCCCTAAAATATTTAAGACAAAAAATACCCTAAAAATCCTAAGTTGTCTATCCATTTTTTGTTGCTCTACCCCGTGCTCATTTGTGGTTCGACCCCTACTACTTGCGTTCTCTACACATTCTTTGTAGGGTATAATAAATTTTAGCTCCCCAACATTTATTGGATAATCATTATTGTGGGTTAATTGTTGAGACTACGCTCGAGTTGATTGTCAAGAGAAGAGAGAGGTGACGATACTGCAATTGTCGGATCCGACTTGTCAGACATTGCATGCTCTCCAATACTAGATGTTAGACACCTCAACTCGAGTGTTATTTCAAATGGTGACATTGTCAGGGAACATCGATTTGTAGAATAGAGTAGACACTTAGCTTGCTTTACCATTGCTGCTTTCATTACACATTTGTCTCTTTATTCTATATTTATCTGAGAATATTCTAATCATTTCTTGTTTGAATTTGCTACAAAGGCTCAATTATCAAGGGAGGATTTCTTTAGAGAGTCGATGCACCCAAGAGTCGTGGAGACCGGTGGTTCATTGCCTACCAGTAAGAGAGTAGCAATGGACACAAGAAGCTATAAAGAATTATCTTAGTCTAAACTTAATTTATTTTTTATGTTAGAGAGAGTTCCATTTATTCATTAAAATTGTAATAAACAGGGACTTGGACTGTGGACACTTGAACTCTTCACAGGTTCATTTCATCAAGTGATTGTTCATTTGGGGGACTTGATCAATTTCCCACGTTTTCATCGCCTTCTTTCTTTGTTTCTCCCTATTTTCCTGTTTATTTTCCATGATTTCCTCCTTTTTGTTTACGTCTTGTGGAATGAGACCTTAGATCATTAAGAGTAATTGTTCGACTAGAATAGGTCCAATGCCCTAATATCATTTTTGTACCTATAGATCCTCACGCTTGGACTTAGTCAAATTGAATAAAGTTCTTCATGACAATAAAAGTTCATGTTCTTGGGTGATTTCCTCGTTGCATTCCATGTAGATTAGGTTTAAAAATTTTTCTTGCATCCCACATGAAGAAAGCTAGGAAGCATTGTAAGTCTTCTTACCGAGCATCACATTATATGATTTTCGAATTGCATTGATTTCTATCTTCTCCATTTGAATTTGAGCACATTGATCAAGAAAAGATTGATCAAATTGTTAGGCCTTTTTGCATGAATTTTAATCAAAACAAGTAAAAACCCATAAAAATTAAAAAAGGGTCTGCTAAGAAAACCTTGACCTAATTTAAAATTGATTAATTGAACTTCATTACCTTGGGTTCACAACACCCTCATTGTATTTAGGTACCTTCCAGACAGAGTGAGGCATGATCCTTAACGAATAGAGCCCAAATCCCAGCCTAGGTACTGCCTTGTTTATCGCTTGGATGCATAAAGAATTGGTGCTTCTATCGTACGTGGGTGAGTAGGGCTTTCTATGCCTATAGATCTAGTCTGAAGTATTGAGATTAGGCCATTTTCTCATTGGAGTGTCTGTCTCATCATTCCACATCCGAGTAGTTCCTTATCTATTTACAGACTTGGTCCGAAGTATCGATTTCGCCTATCAGCTTCCTCCCTCTACTTCTTTGGATGAGTAGTGGTCCAGATCTGATAATAAGGACCTTAAAGGATTATGTGATACTAGTTATGAAGGAAGCGGGAGGTACGTGATACTTTTTTGGCAGTATTTACTCGCCCAAAGGATTAGCCACTAAGGACTAATTGAAAAGATTGTCTGATACAACTAAAGTTGAAAAGATAATTGTCAAACCTTTACATCTCATTGTGTTGAGTTGGTGAATCGACCCTTGTTTTGTGGTTTGATTGATTAGATTTAATATTGGCCAAGATTAAAAATATAATGCCTTTGCGCCTTGCATTGCATACTTCTTTTGTCACTTATTCTTTTTGCCTTGCTTACTTTTGAGCCTTCTCTTCTCATACCCTCTTTACTTCTTCTTTTTGTATCCTCTATTCCTCATCTACCTCCCTTTTGTTTCTCGAGACGACAACTTAGGGATGGTTTAGTCCAGACTAAGTAGAAACCGTACCCGAGATTGACATCTCCAATAATTTGTTGTGATTTCAGAGAGCACAGTTTGGATCTTGCGAACCACTCTCAAGACTCCTCGCTTCCTTCTCACCCAGATAGGGAAAACCCTCTTCATGAGTTCTGTCCCTTTTAGATGGAGATCTATTTCACTCCTTACACCTCCCCACCCCTAATAAAATTCAAAATTAACCCTAATTCTGAGCTATTCTCATCATTAGGTGCATGCTTCCAGATTAATCATGGCATATTTCATATTGCAGGCTAAGAGCGCGATCTAGATATCAGTTCCTCAAAAAGCAAATCAGAGATGGCTCTTCAGTGAAAAGAGAAGAGATTGACTTCAGATGAGGTAGTAGACCAGAATGAGGTCAACCCGCAAGTGCTAGCATCCATCCATGCCATTCAACAATAGTTGACAGACTAGGCTCTTACCCAGGTCCCATTCTGAGAGATGCTAATGGAGATGAGGAGGGACCGTGAGAGGCGAGGAGGAAAGGAAGAAGAACATCATGGTGGCAATGAAGATAACCACACTACATGAGGACATGGAGGAGGAGCAAAAGAGGGAGGGCAAACCAAGAAAACACTGAAAGAAACATATAACCCTGGTGCTGGCCAGGTTACTGAGTGGAGCTGTATCCCAACGATCCACAAACACTTTGAGCTCAAGCTACCGCTACTCCCTCTGTTGCCGATCTTCCATGGCAATATGAATGAGGAACCTTACGTTCACCTGTAACAATTCAACATGATCTACAACACCATGTTCTACCCTAACATCCCGTTGGAGGTAGTTGTTGAGATAACTTTCACAGGGGTCAAAAATAATAACCCCACGGAAGATGAAGATAATATGTCATTGAGGCGACCGCTCACAAGAGTCAAATCGAAGAACAATCAACCCACGAAAGCAAGCAAGTGTGAATCAAAACTTATTATACCCTACAAATATATGTATAGTGGACAAGTATAGTAGGGGTCGAACACAAGAAACAACTGAGGGTAGATAATAAAAAATTGGCAAAGAAAGTCAATATATGGTTTTAGGTATTTTTAGGATTTTTAGAAATTTTTGTGGGTTTCTAATTATTTAATTTTTATGGATTTTTTATTATATAGTTTTTGTTATTTTCTTATATTTTTATTTTCTTTTTATGTTTTCTGATTTTTAATTTCTTTTTTTCCTTTTGAAATATATAATATAAGAATATATATATATATATATATATCTATATATACAACGTAAGGTAATATAATTATAAATATGACTAAAAATAATCAAAACATAGTAAATAATTTTTTTGGGTTTTATTTAATTTTTTTACTATTTTTGTGATTTTAGGGGAATTTTTGCTAATTTTTTTTATATATTTTTAAATTCAAAACATCCCTAAACAGGGATCAAATAAATAGGCTGAATTGTTTTGGAATTTAAAAATAACAAAAAGTGTTCAAAAATTTCCAAATCAATTTTAATATATATATATATATATTAAATAATATAAAGAAAGTTATGAATCGAAAATGAAATTTTGGGAATTTGGAGGATTTCTTTTACCTTTTTACTAGATTTTAGAGCTTTTTAATTTTTTATCTTTTCTTTTTTCTTTTTTTAGGGATTATTGTTCTTAAGTTATAAAATATAATAATTAACAAAATATTTTTTACGGATTTTTTCAAACATTTTTTTATTTTGTGGTATTTTATAATTCAAATAGGGACAAAAACATGATCTTTTGATTTTTAATAAATATTAAAAATGGCTAAAATGCAAAAATAAAAATATAATATGAATATGGATGCTAGCATGCACTTAATCGTATTTTTTTAAGAATTTTTGGAGCACAGATGGTATTTTAAATAAATAGAGATCATGCACAAAAATAAATAAGCTTACAAGGACATTTATGCAATAAAAAATAAAGTCAGGGAATACAATCCAATTTACCCAAAAATATTCAACTAATATTATAAGTTATATGACTAAATCAAAATTACAAAAGCCGTAGGGGATTTGATTCAAAATCACCACCTCACATGGGACCGTACGCGAGGTGATATGGACGGTTCGCATAGGACGGTTGAGATTAGATCTCTGGAGTGAGATCGATGGTGGAGAAGTGACAAAATCAAACGACACCTGTGCGTTCTAGGAGATGACCTCGATCAAACAACGAAAAGGATGCTCGGAAGAACTTGCAATAACACTAGCTCCCCCGAGCTTCGATCTGAAGTACCCACCACCTCGGACCTCCTCCTTCCGTGCAGAACTCCTCTATGGACTCCAAAGATGATTCCGCAGTTGTAGACCCCCTCAAAGTGGCTGAGGGCTTCGAGAAAATCTCAGACAAGGCCTGGGACCTAGAACATGTTCTCGAACCTTGAAACCCCTTGCAACGTAGTATTCTCTCTTTGTTTCCTATAGGGGAATGTTAGCAGCAAAATGACGAAGCTTCTTAAGGCTTCGGGTGTCGGAATGGATGAGAGATGGGGTGTGGCAGCGTGCCTCCGACGAGCGACAGCAGAGTAGGCATGATCTCTCGATATATGAAAGATCGAGGGGAACATGGATGCATGGGGTGATCAACACATGGAGGAGGATGCTATGGAGGTGATAAGTGCGACAGATACAATTGGAGATGATCGGGACAAAGAGGCGGAGATGAAGCTCTAATGAGGTGAAGTTTTGACTTTTATGAAAGATAAAATGAAATTAAACAAAACAAGATGGCTAATTACGCTACTACCAAGCTAATGGATGAAAAGACAAAGAAAAGGAGATGCTACTAGACTTACATGGCAGTGAGCAGAAACTCGGAGTAGAGAGATGGCGACGACCCAGACCTACCTCGATTCGACACCAAATGACTCATTAAGTCCTCCTAAGGTTTCCTGCTATCACCAGGAATAAGTAGCTGCTCGAGATTTTAGGGTTTCTTGGCAGAAGGGGGGGGGGGTCAGAAACTCAAGGAATGTGACATAAGGGTTTATGTACAAGGGGCTCTTCATTGGGACGAAACACTCGATTTAGAGGCACCTCGACCAAGATTTGATCTTGGCGTGAAAGTGATTTGATCGAGACACAAGTTTGCAGAAGAAATCGACCTGAAGGATTGCAATATATGATGGGTAAAATCGATGAAGATGGGATCTCTTCCTGACAACTGCAGGGTTGAGTGCGGAATGGGCAGTTGACCTGGGTCAACCAGGGTTGAGCTCTAGTCGGTATACGTCAACTACAAAAGGACAAAACCAACTTTAAATTTAAAATTAATTCAAAATAAATTAGTAAATTATTTTATTAATTTTTGGGTAAAACAAAAAAAATGTTTAGTATTTAATGTAGTATTTTAATACGATTTTTCTATATTTTTACAATTTATTTTGTTACAAATTACTTTTTACAAGTATATTTATATGTATAATTACCTATTTTGTATATTTTATTTTAATTTTGTATTTTCGGTTTTATGATTTTATTTTCATAATTTATATATTTTATAACTTTTTTGTATACACATAAATATATTTTGTTATACTTTTCTCATATATCTTGTACACTGAAATAAATAGGGATATATATGTATAAGTTTTGTACATTCATCTATGTATTTATATAGACTATTTTATTTTTGTGTTTTATTTATGGTTCGTTGTATTATAAATATGTACATATATTACAAATAATATTTACAAAATTATAAAAATATAAAATTATAAAAATAATAAATAATAATTAAAATGAATATTTTATTCATGTATACTGTACAATTGGGGTCCAAAACCTAGCTTTTGCATCTTAACTCCAAATTGGTTGAAACCACCTTCATTAAATAGATTATTAAAAGTTATATACAATTAAAGGTGATTTTTGATACATTTTGAGTTCATATGGAGATGATATGGGTTTGGGAAGTTTGGATTTTGGAATCTTATTCAGAGTATAAAATGTACACTGTATATTATTTTTGTGCAAACTCAATTTTGAATTTTTATTTGTATTTTTATCTACAACTTTCGCACAAAGTTTCTTTATTTGAGATATAAACAATAAAGAATAAAATGGATCCCAAAAATGCAATATTGATGAATAAATGAATGAGGATTTTATTGTCTTTTTGGCCCTTATCTCCCCCTACTTTATTGCTTATCGTCCCCGTCATCAAGATGCCTAGGTCTCGGGGTTTAGGGTCATAAATGCCTTTGGAATTTTATTCTTTTTCTTTTCCTTTTTCTATAATTTTGGATATAAAAACTATGTTTTATATATAATAAATGGAATAAATAATTTAATTTGTGTAAAATAATGCTATTTACATGCATTTAGCTAGGGGTTTTAAGGCCAAACTAATAGAATAAAGGTAATGAAATGGATATTCATCACCCCCTATACTTTCCTTTGCTAATCCCTAGCAAACACTAAAGCAATAAATGCAGAAAATGAAAAATAAAGAATAGAAAAAGAAAGAAAGTGGATTGTTTTTTATTTTCAAACTTGTCTTCACGAAATCAAAGTTTGGAGCTTAAGTCAAACCTTTGGATTTTTATTGCGATGGGAACCTTATTGGGTAACGGGTTTGAAACACAACAACCTTCGAGAGTCACAAAACTCTTCTCAAGTCTTCTCAATAGCTAGGTCAGAATATATCAACTCATAAGCAAACCCTAATGACTATGAATCTATCTTGGATAGTATCTGTGATATGTATCTCTCCTCGGTTGAAGCTGTAAAAGTCAGTCTTCTCCAACATGGTGACCCTAGTTCCCCAATCCAACAACTCTTTTCTCGAGAAGCCGTGTATTCCCTTCTAAGTTCAAGTGGCAACTGACTCAAGAAGAGGAAGTGGAGAGAAGAATGGATGGTAGCCAGTGTAGCTACCTATCCTAGGATGCTCGACCACTGTAGGCAAGTCATCCAACTATTGGCTCACAAATGTGACTTTGAAGCTCAAGCTTGCTTATTGCATGTACAAATATATAGACTCGACAGACATTTTATTGTCAATCAGACGTGTCCACTTTTTTGGAGTTTTTGATTTTTCCTTTTTTTGAATACTATACAATAACATTTACATATGGACTTTTTCCTCTTGAGCCAGTAGACTAACCCTCTTTTAAAGCTTTATTGCAACCCACAACTTCTGTCTTTAGACCTCGTTGCCATTGGATTGGTTGGGGTACAATGGTCACAAAAGTGTGACTTCCTATGTTTCATGGCTTGTGTCTCATGATGGCAAATCCATCCCTCTACCACTTCAACTGAGGTGAGCAAAGTAAAAGGTGCAGGTGTAAAAGCTAGGTCATTATCAACACGAGTCATGCGTGAGCTTCGAAATAATCTACTTAGGTAGTCAAGACGACATTGAACCAAGTCTCGTGATCTCAAAGAATTAAGTCAACTAGACCTGAAGTGCCTCAATTCCATTTCCTATAAGGTTCATGTGATTAAGTATATTTAAGGTCCAACCAAGCTCCAATCTTAAGATTTTATTTAGACTTGTTCAATTATCGATTTCAATCTGAAAAATACAGATGATAACATAATGCAGAAAATATTTTTGTGATGAAATTTTCTTGTTTAGAACTTTTTATATATTTTTGGAAAAAGTTTCGTAAATTGTTACACAATTTTTGAAAAAGGTTTTTGCACATGTTTTTGGGATTTTTTATTTTGCAATTTTTTAAGGATTTTTCAAAACAAAAGTTTTTGGAAAATAAATAGGTACATGTATTTACATGGGGATGCATCTTATATTTACAAGAGTTAGGTTTTTAGAATTTACAGGTTTATACAAGTTTATAGGGATTTTATTATGTACCCAATTCTAAAAAATAATTTGAAAAGATTTTTAAATTTTTTTGAAAACTTTATTTTACAAACTAATTTGACAAATAATTTTTACAAACATTCACAAAATTTGAATCATTTTGTAAAGATTTTTCAAACAATATATATACATTTTGCAAAAATATTTTTGCAATCATTTTCCTAATCATTTGCTAATAGATTTTCAAAACATTTTATTTCCCACAAAGAAAAGAATTTTTTACAAAAAAATAATTTTACAAAGGCTGAAAGCATTTTACAAAATATTTTCCAAACAATTTTCAAAATTTTTTCAAAGAGATATTCAAACCATTTTTTAGACATTTTGCAAAACATTTTTACCCGATTTATTAATTGGTATATCCAAAGAATTTTAATGAATTTTATACCAGTTTTTTAGTTACAATTAATTAATTGTATTTTAGCCATTCTTATTGAAAATACGAAAGTATGAGTTATGGCTAACGTATATATGCAGTATATAGGACCTCCTATACTTAGCTTGAGCTAAGTCCTCATAGATCAAAGAGAAAAAGAGAAGACATAACTCGTATCGAGTATAGAAAAGCCTATACTACAACGACTAAAGAATGAATGAATGAGAAGTTGACTGTACCCACTTATACTTAGGATGAAATAGTCCTAAGTATAGTAGATTGTACACAAGGCAAGGAGGGTCAAGGGTGGGAATGTACGAAATCATCGACTTTACCTAGCCCCCCCTTCTACTTTGGGTAAAATATCCCTAAGTATAGACATAGTATCAAAGTTGAGGGGACATGTAAAAGATCAGAAAATGAACAAACTGGGGTATACACCCCCTATACTTAGGACAAAGTACGTCCTAAGCATAACAATGTTGAAGCGGTGATACATTTTCCGAAGAAAAAGAAAATAAAGGGCAAAAAGAAGAAAAGAAGAAAAGAAAGATCATTCAAAAATGTTTTTGTCTACTTTGTCTGATTCTCAGCTGAGGTAATATTCAACTCATCTTCATATACAACTTGAATAGAGTCAACGACATACATGAAAGTATCATGCTCTAGGTAAGGTTTCAATAGCTATCCATTGACTACAAAGGGCTGTGCGCCAGCTGACAATCTAGATATCATAACACTACCATTGTCATGCACATGTTTCACTATAATGAAGGATATGGTTTAATCCTCAAGCGCATCACGAAAGCATGAGCGTCATATCGAATACGACGAAGAACGACTAGTCGTACTAGTTGTTTTGTGCAGCGGGATTTAAAAAAATTTCATGCGATGGAACCACATGATCCAAGAACGATTCTCAGATTGTTTCATCTAGAACCACAACAAGTATAAAGGAATACCTCTTGAAGTGTGTTTGATCGAGTCTTTATGAAAAAAGACCTCCTGTCTCAAGTCTGATCATTGGAGAAGAAGCTTGCGAGCGCGGGGATGTGTCGCGTGATCCTTGTAATCCAACGAGTTGATCCAAGCACGGTGAACTACTGATCTCGTCGTACGATATCTAATGTCTTCTTCGCGAGCGTAGCACTCTAAGAAGACGGAGAACCGTCGAAGCGACTACGTGGTGGCGAGGGCGTCAACAGCTTTCTCCTCTAGGGTTTGGTGGACGACCACCAAGGAGAGATGGAGAGGGTTGACGTGTAGAATAAGAGAGAGAGAGATGTGCTTCAAAAGCATAGCATTAGAGAGCATGGCATGCCTCTCTATTTATAGGGTTTTGGGATCCATGGATCTCAATCCATGGGACACATAAAATCAATGAATGAGATTGATTTATGTTTAATCCATTGGTCAAGATTGTTGTTGGTAAAATCCAACAACTAATAATTAATTTAGATCAAATATATTTGATAAATTGAATATAAATCAATCCTAAATTAAACCAATCAAATAAGAGAGATTAACCGACATGGAGATTGCATTCCATGCACCGTGGTGGACGGCCACCAATTTCCATTTTGGTTATGGTGGCCGTCCACTTGATTGCAAGTGGGAGCAATCTCATGAAATTTCATGAGATTGCATATCTCCTTGGAAATCTCCATTATTTAATCCAACAACTTTTGTTGTGATTTATTCTTCAAAAATAATTCATAATTAATTTTGAGAATATTGCAATCTTGCCATTGGAAATTTGTGAATCACATTCACAACCCAAAACAAAATATAATTTACATTTTCAATTAATTACACAATGTGTATCCAATGCATATCAATAATTAATTAACAAATATAAATTATAATTAGCTCTCTCTAATACATTATAAATCATATTTATAATATATTATGAATAATTGGATATTTCTATCCACATAATTCTTATCCACAATAATTAAATCACATTTAATTATATTGGATAATTTCTACATACATCAAGATAATTAAATCACATTTAATTATTATTCCCTTAATGCTTAGATATATTTCAATCATGGAATTATTCTTGAACCCTTTCAAGAATAATGCGATTTCTCCTCAGATACTTGGAGATAAGGACATAGCGATTGTATTGTTCCACGTATAGTGACTTGGATATTGAGATCACATCTCAAATCCAGATCTCATGGACCTCCATAGATGCTTGATTAAATTAAGGCCGTAAACCTAATCTTCTCATTGAATCTGAATATCATTCAGATCAATGTCCAGTATATGGACTAAGATTAGGTCACTTCTCTACTGAGAGGAGTCACTAAAATCCAAACCTGTTTCATCACTCCCTCGGAATGGAAGCGTCATGGTTATACAATCGTTTATGATCACATCACCCTCATGTATTCCCAATACCTGTACATCCTGCATACTGGAAGACCTATGATCATCCCGAAGATATAGATCACTTTTACACTGTCATCTTCAGGGTTTGATCACTAAGTTTCTCAATATTGGTCTTTTGGGATTTGGTATAGATTATATGCTTTCTCAAAGCATATATCTTACCTTCAAATTCATGCCATGCTTCCAAAGCATGACGACCATGCATGGAATTTGATCAGTCCCAATACCTCATGAGTGAGCTCATGTCTCCCGGTTCACAAGTGAACCTGTATGATCACTTTGAGAGATCGTATTACTCATATGTCCTTACATGCACACCAGCTCTCCAGTATATTGACCTTGGTTAGGTCATCGACCTATTGGTCTGCCAAATGTACATACTCAGACATATAGTAACACATCTGTCTCCGGTCAGAGGATGCGTGCCTATATCGTGACAGCTTACGTTATAGGACTTTGGTTATCTTGATCTCGTTAAGTCAACTCTTTGACCTAACTAATCTGACACCTCCGAATCTCTATTCCTATGTAGAGGACCTGCATCAAGAGGTCGGTCAGATATCAGCCTAATGAGAAAGGATTGCCATCTCCTACTCAAGCGGGAGATCATCACTTAACAATCATTTGATGATGCTTGATGAGTCCTCTATCCAACTCCTTAGATATTCATCCAAGCATCAACCTCTATGATTTAATCAATGAATCAAATGCTGTATGATTATTAAGTTGGCCATGGTACATAACCCTTATTGTACAGAGGGACCTTATATGCAAATTAGTTATTCTTCATTTCAGATCAGAGAATGATATTCACAGTAACATTTATTACATAATGGCTCGCCGTGGGCTCACGTGTCCAACAATCTCCCACTAGCCCAAAGAGCCATTAATGGGCTGATCAATTAAACCCGCACTCATGTGACAATCATAGGCTATTTAGCAAAATAGCTAGGTAAGCTGATCAATCACTCTGTTCCTGAGAGACTACGTCAAGTCCTTTTACGACACTTGCATATCCCCTAGTAACAGTGTTCGCATCCAATGCGAATGTTGCATCTTATGCAACCAATACTCAATTTTGTTAGTTATAGTGTCCTTGACACTACATCTTAATAATTATCATAACCAGTATTCCCATAATCCTTATCAGAATACCTTTATTCCTGGAGATCTCTATCTCCTAAGGTATCTACAGTTAAGACTCTTATAGATCACTATCTACAAGTTCTTAAACTTTTGAAGATAAGACTTTGAGATCTAAGTTTCATTATCTTTGAAGATATTGTTATTACTGCAATCAAGTGTTTTATCTCCATAGTAGGACTAGTAACAATTTACTACTCCCACTGCATGGCAGACATCTAGCTCTTGTACACATTTAGACCACACTCAGCTTCTCATAACTGATGCACAAGTACAAGAAGGTCTAGCATTCACTTCCTCAACTCTTTGAGATGCTATCCCTTTAGACATGTCACTACCACATCTTAAGAGAAGGAAGCCTTTCTTGGAATTTTCCAGAAAATGGAATATGTCCAAGGTGTACTACTAATGTGATGGTCCCAATAACCTCTTCTCTTTGCTTTTGAACATCTTCAGAACTGAAATCTAAGAGGTATCCTTGAGATCAAATCTCAATGTATGGAATAACCAGTCTATAAAACACATATTATTATCCTTATATCATTCAAAATGATTAGGATATCATCTACATTTAGCATGATGAACATAATGACACTCCAACTAAGCTCCACATGGTACATCAAGATTCTATTTGAAATCATAACTTTATAATTTCATCAAATCTTATGTTCCAACTACAAGAAGCTTATGTGAGTCCATAGATGGAGTTCTTCAGCTTGCACACCTTGCTTTCCTCAACCATGAAGCCATGGGGCTACTTCATGTGAATATCCTCAGAGAGGTATTCATAGAGGAATGCAATCTTGACTCACATCATGAAGATGCCATATTCAAGTTGTGTAGCTATGGTTAGCAATATTCTGATGGGTTTAAACATGGTCACTGAAGAGCAAGTCTCATCGCAAGTGATGTCTTCTCTTCGGTGTGCAGCTCATGGCTACGAACCGTGCTTTGAAGGTTTCTACCTTCTCATTAGGTTCCCTCTTTCTTCTGAAGATCCATTTACTCCTTAACGGGACTAACCCTTATAGGTGGATCCTTGAGGGTCCATATACAACATTTGTATAAGAAGTCTACATTAGACTTTTATTGCTAACATCCATCTTTCCATGTCATGATCCTCAGGAGCTTCATCACATGAAGTTCGATCATTGTCAGATTTCTCTGACACATGGAATTCATCCTCAAACTCATTTGAAGAGGTATTAGTGGTTCATCACTAATTGTCATTTTAGTTTCAGATTTCAGGAGCCTCATTATCTTTTCAAGATTAAATGAGTTCCTTTACTTCATTTTCATCTTGATTCTCAAGAGAGTCATCCTCTAAGAATCACATTCATAGAGATGAGATCTATTAAGAACCTCAAGGTCATAAAGTAGGTATCTCATACCATCCTTTATTTTCCTAATGAAGTAGCACTCTCAGGTGTTAAGTTCCAGCTTATTTGCTTGGAACCTTATTAAGGATATATATTGTAGTCTCTACTACATATATACCTTGGAAACTAATAGATAATTATGCTAATATTCATCATTGATCATATCATGTCACACATGATCCAATTTTATCTCCCTACAACTCCTATTGAGTTTAGGTTTATTAGGAGGAGTGAGATAGAAATGATGTTCATATCTCTATAAGGTATTCCATGAATTCATCTAATAGGTACTGACTATCTAGATTAGATCAAATCCATTTAATCTTCCTTCAAACTTTGTTTCTAAACCAAACTTATGAAATCTTTGAACATTTAAAGGTTTCTAAGTGAAGAGAAGAAATCTCATATCAAAAATAATCATTGAATGATATCACATATCATCAATGGTTGTAATGATACAAATGATTCACATACATCAATATGCATGGGATCTTGAATACCTTGACATCTTACACCTTTTCCCAAAGAAGGGTGTATTGGAAACTTTACTTTGAATACAATATTCATAAGTATGCAAGTTTTGAAATTTTAGACATTCTAAAGTTTCATCTCTTACTTGTCTATTGATCTCATCAACAGACATATGTCCAAAATATGATGCTAGATCATTGTCAAATGATCTTCATCTTCCTATTGATCTTTAAAGGTTTAATTTTCAATATTAGAAATCTTAATGAACCATTCATTAATTTTCTAATTTAGTGGAGTCCACTAGATGTTAGATTACTATCTGAAATATATCTATCATAACTCTCTATGATAAGTTTATTCCGGAATTCATAATTATTTCCAACATTTAGAAATAAACTATGAGTGTATTCTAATATCCAGGTCACAGAGACATTCTCTAAGATTAAGGGCTCCCACTGAAAAAATGAAATCTATTGATCCAATGGAAATTGTTGCAACAATTGCATCAATTCCAACATGGATTACCATTAAACCTTAAGATGGAATTTCTAATATTCTAATACATATGCAACCGATTGCAAGTGTCATTAGAAGATTGAGATACAATTATTAGACTTTATCTTATCAAATAAGTAAGTCAATTTCAATGATTATATGTAGATTATTCTGATGTACTATCCGATTCCTTCTCTAAGGATTCTAGATAGATTTGATAGTCATACTATCAACACACCAATATATTGCAGTATTGGCATTCATCCAACTCTTTGGATGTCATATGAAAGTCATAGAAGTATAATCAACTCTTTGACTATACTTCTTACTTGGGTCCAACCCATGCTTCCACTGTGCTCCCTTTATCTATAAGCAACCATTTCTCAAGACAAAGGATCTCTTATGTTGAAATCAAAATTTTCAATATAAGAGTATTTCAACATTTATACATGTGCTTCATTCAATTCATACAATATGAATAATATCAAGCATCATGAATGACCATATTATAAACAGTAGAATGATGACACTCATCGTATCTACATCCATTTAAACTCTTAAAACTTAGGTTCAGGTAGGTACTCAAACAATTTGGATACATCATCTCCTATAGAGCCACCATTCTGCATAATGCAGAGAACCATGTCATTCATGATTATATGTCGAGAGCACATATGTATGCCATAACATCGTCTTGGATTTTATAAGGATTATTTGATAATTACGATCATTATCGACATGTCACTTCATAAGTACATTCGATGAGATCAAGACTTATAGAGACAAACAAATCCTGGGGTTTAGTCCTATTGTCTATTTAATTATCATTCCTCATTATTATGAGGAAACTTGCACATTGCAACCACATACATTATGTGTCCAATTACAAGTACAATATCTTGATCATGGATCTAATCCATGATATTTTACTGGTTATTATTGAGTATATTATTGAGTGGGTTTAATAAAGGATTATATGAAATAAGAAATTTGCATAAATATATAAATATATATTTTACTTTGATTTAGGAATTTTCATATCAAAGTTGTCTTACCTTGTCAATACTGAAAGTTCATTACCTTAATCACTTTCAATGTTAGAGATATACTTACCATCATATCTCAGCAAGATCTGGGATCTCCTTCCTTATATTCGTTACATCCCAATAATATGAGAATTTGCAACTCCGATAAAAAGAAGCGGGAACATATTCCGCCTTGCAAGTCCAACTTGCATTCCCAATTCGGTCTTTAACACCCGAGCCCACCACCTCTAAGGTGATGTTGACCTGTCATTAATTGAACCAACCATCAACAGGAATAATACTCGCTATGTATAATCCAATATCGCCCCAATAATATGAGGATCCGATATTGGGGTCACTACGCATACGCCTTACTCTTTCGAGAAGCAAAGAGCCCGATCCAGATGCGCTTGCATATAGGAGCTGTCACTTTGTACAGGCGTCTCTTATATGCAATCCCTGGCGACAGAAACCCTTCGCCTTGACGGGAGACCATGGATGTCACTTATGTGATCCTCCACCTCATATTCAAATTTTAATCAATTATCATGAATCATATTCATATAATTAATTCTTCTAAGGGAAATAATAACTCTGTTCATAATAGAGTGTTTCAATTGGACATAATTAATTCAATCATATTAAATTAATTATCAATCCAATTAAAACAACAAACTTGATTGTTTTTACTTGAATATATATACGGTATTATCTCAAAGTACGTATTAATTCGAATTTTAATAATTAGAAAAATACATCATGATCTCTTAGGCATCATTTGTTCCTTACCCGCTGTCATGGCCAGTACCGACGGGAGTGGGACGGACCGCAACCGGTGCGACCCGCTATCCCAGCGATCCCCGACTAGACACCATATCCGCCTCGGGAAAAAATAATGACGAGTCAATCACTTTGTACTTGAGATGATCATCGGTTCTTCAACCGAAATTATACCATATAGTAATAATAAAAACATTTTTTGATTATAAGGAAATATGCTAGACAATTTGCCAATCCTATTCAAGCAAGGAGTTTGATGATTGTGTTTTCAATTATGATATAGATCAAATCTAATCAATTTATTTGTTGAGGCTAAGTCAATTAAGGAAATAATCATCATTCAATATTTCTCAAATATTTTCCATAATTATTTCATGAAATTAACAATTAATTTCACTAATTGACAATCACATGGTTCTTGATTATGATTGTAATTTCAGCAGTGACCCCTACTTACTAAAATTAACATATCTCAATCAATTTAAATCCAAATTAGACAAAATCAATTTTCAAAGATTGCTAATTTGATTTAGGACAGAATTTAAGGATATTTCACGCATTTTGAGGCAGATAAAAACAGTAATTAACTCATTAATCATGTTAAGATTCGCAGTTCCCTCAACAGTGAATACGTGTTCATTAAAACAGCCATATCTCGAGCAAACGGAATCCAAATTGCGTAAACTAAGATCCTATGGTTTTCTTTTTTAATGGGGAACGAAATCCGTGATTAATTCATGTTTAAATATCTTAAACAGGGTCGAATGTATTAACTAAACAGATGTGCGAAAATCAAATGCGGCCAAAACTTTCGCGACCTTAACGAACCCAAGTCGTCCTAGGTTTGCGAATCGTATCCAAAACCTTCGACATAAGGCTCTGATACCACTTTAAGGATATGGTTTAATCCTCAAGCGCATAACGGAAGCATGAGCATCATATCAAATACGACGAAGAACGACTAGTCGTACTAGTTGTTCTGTGCAGCAGAATTTGAAAATTTTCATGCGATGAAATCACATGATCCAAGAACGATTCTTGGATCGTTTCATCCAGAACCACAACAAGTATAAAGGAATACCTCTTGAAGCGTGGTTGATAGAGTCTCTATGAAAAAAGACCTCCTGTCTCAAGTCCGATCGTCGGAGAAGAAGCTTGCGAGCGCGGGGATGAGTCGCGTGATCCTCGCAATCCAACGAGTTGATCCAAGCACGGTGAACTCCTGATCTCATCGTACGAGATCTAATGTCTTCTTCATGAGCGTATCACTCCAAGAAGATGGAGAACCGTTGAAGTGGCTGCACGATGGCGAGGGCGTCGACGGCTTTCTCCTCTAGGGTTTGGTGGACGACCACCAAGGAGAGACGGAGAAGGTTGACATGTAGAATGAGAGAGAGATGTGCTTCAAAAGCATAGCATTAGAGAGCATGGTATGCCTCTCTATTTATAGGATTTTGGGATCCATGGATCTCAATCCATGGGACGCATAAAATCAATGGATGAGATTGATTTATGTTTAATCCAATGGTCAAGATTGTTGTTAGTAAAAGCCAACAACTAATAATTTAATTTAGATCAAATATATTTGATAAATCAAATATAAATCAATCCTAAATTAAATCAATCAAATAAGGGAGATTAACCAACATGGAGATTGCATTCCATGCATCATGGTGGACGGCCACCAATTTCCATATTGGTTATGGTAGCTGTCCACTTGATTGCAAGTGGGAGCAATCTCATGAGATTTCATGAGATTGCATATCTCCTTGGAAATCTCCATTATTTGATCCAACAACTTTTGTTGTGATTTATTCTTAAAAAATAATTCATAATTAATTTTTAGAATATTACAATCTTGCCATTGGAAATTCGTGAATCACATTCACAACCCAAAACAAAATATAATTTACATTTTCAATTAATTACACAATGTGTATCCAATACACATACATAATTAATTAACAAATATAAATTATAATTAGCTCACTCTAATACATTATAAATCATATTTAAAATATATTATGAATAATTAGATATTGCTATCCACATTATTTTTATCCACAATAATTAAATCACATTTAATTATCATTCTCTTAATACTTAGATATATTTCAACTATGGAATTATTCTTGAACCCTTTCAAGAATAATGCGATTTCTCCTCAGATACTTGGAGATAAGGACATGGCGATTGTATTGTTCCACGTATAGTGACTTGGATATTGAGATCACATCTCAAATCCATATCTCATGGACCTCCCATAGATGCTTGATTAAATTAAGGCCATAAACCTAATCTTCTCATTGCATCTGAATCTCATTCAGATCAAAGTCCAGTATATGGACTAAGATTAGGTCACTTCTCTACTGAGAGGAGTCACTAAAATCCAAACCTATTTCATCATTCCCTCGGAATGGAAGCGTCATGGTTATACAATCGTTTATGATCACATCACCCTCAGGAATTCCCAATACCTGTAGATCCTGCATACTGGAAGATCTATGATCATCCTGAACATATAGATCACTTTTACACTGTCATCTTCAGGTTTAATCACTAAGTTTCTCAATCTTGGTCTTTTGGGATTTTGTATAGATCATATGCTTTCTCAAAGCATATATCTTACCTTCAAATTCACGTCATGCTTCCAAAGCATGATGACCTTGCATGGAATTTGATCAGTCCCAATACCTCATGAGTGAGCTCATGTCTCCCGGTTCATAAGTGAACCGGTATGATCCCTTTGAGAGATCGCATTACTCATATGTCCTTACATGCACACCAGCTCGCTAGTGTATAGACCTTGCTTAGGTCATCAACCTATTGGTCTACCAAATGTACATACTCAGACATATAGTAAAACATCTGTCTCCGGTAAGAGGATGCGTGCCTATATCGTGAAAGCTTACGTTATAGGACTTTGGTTATCTCTATCTCGTTAAGTCAACTCTTTGACCTAACTAATCTGACACCTCCGAATCTCTATTCCTATGTAGAGGACTTGCATCAAGATGCCGGTCAGATATCAGCCTAATGAGAAAGGATTGCCATCTCCTACTCAGACTGGAGATCATCACTTAACAATCATTTGATGATGCTTGATGAGTCCTCTATCTAACTCCTTAGATATTCATCCA
Source organism: Ottelia alismoides (assembly GCA_037367405.1). Lineage (NCBI taxonomy): Eukaryota > Viridiplantae > Streptophyta > Magnoliopsida > Alismatales > Hydrocharitaceae > Ottelia > Ottelia alismoides. Next base: position 438,523 of record JAZKJV010005489.1, on the reverse strand, counting down.
AGCATCAGCCTTTAATCAACAGCTGTATTATTATTAAGTTGGCCATGGTACATAACCCTTATTGTACAGAGGGACCTTATATGCAAATTAGATATTCTTCATTTCAGATCAGGGAATTATATTCACAGTAACATTTATTGCATAATGGCTCGCTGTGGGCTCGCGTGTCCAACATGTAAATGGCCCAGTCCATTTGCTCTTCAATTTCCCTAGAAAGATTTTCAAATTTTCATCAAACAACCAAACCCTCTGACCTGGCTCCATAGAATTTCTGTAAATGTGCTTGTCATGTCACTTCTCAATCTTCTCCTTGTAAATCAAGCTATTATCGTATGTGTAATCTTTAAATTCAAGAAATATGTTAAGATCCACTTTTCGATTCTTTCTGGCTATCTTTGAGACTGAATTGCAAACATTGAGTGCCCACAAGGATTTATGAATCAGTTCCACGGGCAGATGGCATGGCTTGCCGTAAACAAGGTGTTAGGGAGACATTCCCAAAGGTGACTTGTATGTGATTTTGTAGGCCCAATGAATTGAGTCAAGCAACTGAGACCAGTTCTTGTGATTCGGATAAACAAGCTTCTGAAGACTTATTTTGATCTCCCGGTTTGAGCATTCAGACAAGCCATTGGACTGTGGGTGGTTGGGAGAAGTGACACAATATTCAATGCATAATTCTTGAGTCAGCTTCTTCACCTCTCTGTTGATAAAGTGACTACCAACATATGATATGAGAATCTTAAGAATTCCGAACCTTGAAATGATGTGATCTTTTAGGAATAGACAAACAATATGACTATTGGCAGCTCAGATTGGGATAGCCTCCACCCAACGACTAACATAATCGATAATAAGCAGAATGTATTCATATCCATGTCTGTTTGGAAATGGGATCATAAAATCAATGCCCCAAGCATTGAATACATATGAAGTCTAGATAAATTTCAGGGGTATTGTATCTCTCATTATAATGGTTCCAACCATCTTCTAGCAGCCAGTGCAGTGCTTTACATAGTCTTCTGCATCTTTGAACAAGGTTGGCCACCAGAGGCCACTTTGGAGTACTTTTGATGTCGTTCTTTTGCATGAGTGATGTCCTCTAGCTTCCTGATCGTGAAAATACGCGAGGACACTGGGAACTTCTTCCCGAGGGATACTCCTTCTCCATATACAATCTACCCCCTCACGAAAGAGATATGGATCCTCCCACTAATAAAAGTGGATATCAGACAAGAATTTGTCTACTTTCATCTTGGGCCAATCTTGTGGAGTTCTTTTGGACACAAGACAATTCACAATATTGGCATAACAGGGGAGAGAGGGGACTGACAGAATTGCCTCATCTGGAAAGGTCTCAGTGATAGGATGCAGGTTCGGCTCAAGAGCTGCATGCTCAGGAAGTCTAGGCAAATGATCGGCCAGCACATTCTTGACTCCAAGCTTATCTCATATTTCAAGGTCAAACTCCTAGAGTAGAAGGATCCACATGATGAGATGTGGTTTGGTGTCCTTCTTTTGTTGTAAGTATCAGATGACTGAGTGGTTAGTATAGACAATCACCTTGGACCCAAGAAGATGTGATCTGAACTTTTCCAAGGCAAAAACTATCGGTAGCATCTTTTTCTCTAAAACTGTGTAGTTCTTTTGAGCTTCATCTAGATTTCTACTAGTGCAGTGAATTCCAAATGGCATGTTATCTTTCCTCTGTCCCAATATTGCACCGATGGCATAATCTGACGCATCTGTCATTATCTCAAAAGGAACCGTCTAGTCGGATTGTTGCAAAATGGGGGCCTGAGTGATCAAATCCTTTAGTTGATTAACGGATTGGAGTACATGATCATCAACAATGAAATTTATCTCCTTGCCTAACAATTCATTCAACGAACGAGCCAATTTGTTGAAATCTTTGATCAAAATAAATCCTCGTTAGAAACCGACGTGTTCTAAGAATGCCCAAACTTGCTTGTTTGTAGTCATTGGTTCAAGTTTGGAAATCACCTCCACCTTGGCTAGTCCAACTTCCATGCCATATTTTGATACAACGTGACCCAACATGATTTCTTTGGTCACCATGAAGTTGCTCTTCTCCCACGAGCGCACAAGATTAACTTTGCAACACCTCCGCATAACTCGGTCCAAGTAATCAAGACATTGATTGGACAAATCTCCATAGATCGAGAAATAATCCATGAAAACCTCTAGAAAACTGCCCACCATGTCGGAGAAAACTACAAGCATACATCGTTGGAATGTAGCCAAGATATTGCATAGCCTGAATGACATCCATCGGAAAGCATACGTTCCAAATGGATAGGTGAACGTGGTATTCTCTTGGTCTTCAGGCGTAATAGCCACATGATTATATCTGGAGTACCCGTCCAAGAAGTACAAGTATTCCTTCGCAACTAGTCTCTCAAGAATCTTGTCAATGAAGGACAATGGGAAGTGGTCTTTCTTGGTGGTGAGGTTCAATCTTCTGTAGTCAACACACACTCTCCAAGAAGTGGGTACTCTGGTTAGAATCTCCTCTCCTTTGTCATTTTTCACGATGGTGATCCCTGATTTCTTCGGCACGACATGCAAGGGACTCACCCAATTGCTGTCGGAGATGGGATATGTGAACCCCACATCACACCATTTCTTAATTTCTTTCATAATGACCTCCTGAAGGTTTGGATTTAGTCTTCCCTAGAATTCACAGGAGGGTTGTTGTTATCCTCAAGGTAAATGTGATGCGAGCACAATGAAGGGTTTATCCCATGGAGATCTGAAATTTTCCACCCTATCGTGTTATGGTTACGTTCAAGAACCTCCATCAGAAGAGATTCTTGATCTTCAGTCAGATGTGCACTGATAATGATAGGGTAATTGTTTGGCTCTCTCGCAAGGAAGGTGTACTTCATGTTAGAGGATAATGGCTTGAGTTCAGGAGGAATTGGAGCTGCTTCACTAGTAACCTCAGAAATAACTGTAGGTGAATGTTCTTTTATCTGTTCAATGTCCACCTTTGGCGATTCAGCCTTTTCGATCGAGGGTTCTAAAACATTTTCAATCAGATCCACATTATTGCAGAAATCCTTGATAACCTTGTTTTGGACATCGAGGCTCATTAGTCCCGTAAGAAATTCATGAGACTCCTCAATAAAAATCTCTTCATTATTGAAAGAAGGGAATTTGATTGCTTTCTCCATTCCTTCCTCATGGCAGAGAAATTCATGGATCTCAATGTTATCCATGAATAAATTTGTATCCTGAATTTCAGCTAGAAAGCCGCAGTCTTCAAGGCAGTGAGATGCACGCACACTTACTTCAGATGCTCACACTACAGGCTTTGACTCAGAGATTGTCTCTATCTGCACTTTATTGTTGCTGGAGCTGAATGTGATTTCTCTAGTGTCGTAGTTCACTACTGCTTTGGCTGTTCAAAGGAACGACCAACCAAGTATGATAGGGTTATAGAGTAGAGGTGTGGAGACGTCCATGTCTAGCACGACAAAATCAACAGGGAATTGGATCCCTTGAATGGTGATGATCATGTTCTCCAACATGCCCATAGGACACTTGACTGACTTGTCTAAGAACTGTAGTATCATCTTGGTGGGTTTGAGTATTCCGAGCCCGAATTCTATGAGTAGTGACATTGGCATTAAATTAATAGATGACCCGATGTCGAGCAGTGTTCGTTCAAATTCCTGATTGAACACCTGGCAATGGATGAGTGACACTCTCTTATCTTTCTTTTTGTTTTGGAAATTGTTGATGGCATTAATGGTGTCCATGGTGAGAATGTGTTTTTCATACTTGCCATCTTGACTTCTGGGATTGTAGGTATGGGGCCTGCGCCTTGTCGTACATGCATACTTAAGTCCCTTCTTCACAACATGAATGTACTCAAGAGCTTTCATCAAAGGCATAGTCTAGACTAAATTTTGAATAATCTCCACGATAGTAGGATCAGACAAAGTAAATTTCATTTTTTTGTGTTTTTTCATTGATTCTAGAAAAAGGAATAGTTACAGAATCTGAATCAGTATCATTAAAATTGTGTCCATCTCATTATGTTGGTAGATGGTTTGAATGTGCAAAATCATCTACAAGATGTGGACCAAAACTAGTTGGCTTGGCTACAAGGGCTGGCTTTGGGTCGGCTACTACTGCAGGTGTCTCCTGGGCCGGTTGGTCTCCTCGAGTCTATTGATGCTTCCTTCTTTTTGGATTTTCAGTTTTTCTTCATTTTTTTGGCTTTTTGGTTTTGGTGCTGCAAAAATGTTGCTTGGCCCTTCTACTAGCTAGGTTGACGACTCGCCATTAGATACAATGTTCTAACCTTTTGCCGTTGCCGATGGATGGAGTGTTATACTACTCCTGAGAGTAGTAACATTAAATAAAAAACAATTAAGATCAACTGAATTTGGTTGGACACTATCAGCCACTTGCTCCTCGTGATGAAAGTTATTATTCGGGTTTGCCTCAACCTGAGCTGGTATGATAGCCTTCGCAGCTGTCAGATCGTCGATTTTCTGGATCATCTCAGCCATGTTCTTGATCAGGTGAGCTAGACAACACATGGCTGGGTTGATTGGAACAACCTCAGAAGAGTCAGCATGTGTGGGCCTCTAGTACTACGAGGGAGGTTGATGTTGGTAACCTTGATGGTTCTGATAGTGAGGAGGAGGTATGAAGAATATTGAGGAGGACCAAAGTACTGATTTTTATAATGAGTAGACGGCTGCTATTGGTAGGGATGGTCATGGGCCGGGCTGGGTGATAGCCGCCCCGCACCCTTAGTTAATTCAGTCAGATTAATGTCCAAATTAATTAGATGTCGTTCGTTGCAGTCGGATACGAGAGGGAATATCAAAAACCACTTAAATTAGATTAAAGTCAATTTCAAGCGGCAACGTTTTTTACTTGGTAGTGTCCAAGGTCAAACTCAGGGAGGCATCTGTCTCCTTAGGTGAATTAATAGCAAAGTCCAATGTTCGATTTTTCAAGGAATTATTTTTTTTATCTTTTTCTATTTTCTGTGCAGACACATGCAACAATTTAGCCAATCCAAAGTTAAATCAGTTTGAGATATCAAATTAAGTTCAAAAATTATGAAAATTGGCCAGATGATGGATTATGATGAAACTAAGCTACCCTAATTTTTTTGGAATTTTTAGACACTAAATGAATTTACTGTGAATTAAAGATGTAGGCAGGGCGATTTTCACTAATTTATTTTTAATAAATATCAAATCACATTATTTTAAGGAAATAAAATTACTCTAGTAGATCTAATGATAAGGAATCTAAAAAAATTATCAAACCTTAATTTTACTGTGAATTGAACCTATTAAAATTAAACTAAGGAAATCACTAAAGAATTTATTCAGGCCTCGATATGTGTGCACATGACATGCAATTTTTATGCAAGGTTGAGATCGCTATCTTAGAGCTACTGTGAATTTTTGAGAATTTTTGGAGCTACAAAAAATTAATTATAAATTAAAAGGTCTCACTGGGCAAAATATCACACAAATCAACCAATTAATTCATTTAGAAATCTACTGCAATTACAAAAATGTGACAAGTGGCACAACAGATAGAGGACAAGTTACTCAATAATATGCAACTTTTAGAATTCAAAAATGATGCAAAATGAAACCTATGAATGCGTACAAAGATAGGGGTGTATTTGCAATACAAGAAAATAAAATTACATAAAAGAAATATGGTGACAGGGACTTAAATGCAATTACCTATAATGTTGGGGGTCTCAATGCAATTTCTCCACTGGTCACGTATTCCTCACGTGGGGGCTGCTTCACAGGGACCTTTTTGTAATTTCAAAAAGTCCCCAGGGCCTCTGTGCAAAATACCCAGGCATCACGTGCTCCTCACGTGGGGACCTAGGTTCGGGCAGCTTCGGAGGCTCGGGGCTTGGCTTGGGAGCTCCTGGAGGTCTGGAGTGAGGCTCGACTAGCCTCGGGTGATCCGAGCTTAGGATCGGGGATGAGGCTCGGGAGTCGTCGACGTGGCGTGTTGAAGACCCTTGGATCAAGATCGATCCAAAGGATGTCGGTGCGGACGCGTGGCGAGATCAGAGGCCGTCAGATCTGGATAGATCCAACGGCGCCTGAGATCCGCGGAAGGGGGCGACGTGGCAGAATGTTAACCGCCGGATCACAGAAGAATCCAACGGCTCCTGTGAGGCTCTAGAGGTCGATGACGTGGCGGGCTAAGCTCCGTTAGATCTAGAAGGATCCGACGGTGCCTGAGACCCGGCTGAGTGGCGACGTGGTGCGAAGTCGACCGTTCGATCGAGATGATCGAACAGTAGCTGGGGCTTCTCCCCCAATGGTCCTCCGCCGCCTGTGGAGGAGATGGCAGGGCTCCGGTGACTAGGCCTTTGATCCGCCCGTCCCTACAGGTGTCAGTGAAGCTCTCTGACGGTTTGGAGATGTCCCAGAAGGTGCGTGGAGGTGCGGCGATGGTGCTGGTGGTCTCAGGAGCTGGAGAAGGGCGTCAGAGCTCTATGGCGGCGAAGCTCCAAAGGAACTCCGGTGAACTTCTGACCAGTGAATGAGGAGGTACCTGCAAGTGTTAGAAGAATAGCTGAAGCTCGTGCGTGCTGCGTGGAGGTGTGAGGGTGGTCGGCGAGGCCTAAGGAGGAACATAGATGGCTGGCGATGGTGCTCCGGCCAAGTGGCGGAGCTGGAGCTGATGGAGGATGAAGTGCATCATCGGCGAGCGTAAAGGGTACCGCGAGGATGAGAGCTCCATCGCGGAGCTCGGCGGAGTAGAAGTGAGGCGTGAAGATGGATGTAGACGTCGAATAAAATCGGAGAAATCAAAAGAAAATTCAAATGAAGATCGGAGGAAGATGGAGGGGATTACCTGTGGTTTGGAGCTCGAGGTTGAGGTCCAGATCGTCGCTCGAAGGGGCGGTAAGTCCCTGAGCTCAAGCAGCAACTCGGAGGAGTGGCTGCGACACGGCGGTGCGTCGAGGATCTCACCGGAGAAGATGACCGTCTTCGCTCAAGGATTCGTGCAATCTCTGTCACCAATCGAACGCTCCGAGCTCGGGATATCTCTCAGGGGTGGCGGATAGGGCTGAAGTCGGCCGGTGAGCGAGTATTTATAGGTTGAATTAAAGGGCCGGCCTGGTGATGGAGCGGAGTTCATGGAGTTCATGGAGCGTAGCTGGCGGTCGACATGGGAAATGAAGTGGCTGGCGAGGATGAGGGATGAGTGGGGAAGGATGTGGAGGTGATGGTGGTCGGAGAGGGTGGCTGGAGTGCGGCCAAGAATATGAAAGAGCAAGCCCCTTGCGTACGGCTGAGAACGTAGGAGAGAGGGGCGCTGGAGGTGGAAGACGAAGTCCCAGCCGTTGGATCCCTTGATCCAACGGCCGAGGTTGAGGCGGGATGGAGCGGTAGGATGAGATCTGGGGTGAAGTGATCTAAGGGTCGTGATGGCGCCACGTGGAGTGAGCTGGGCGAAGTACGAGCGAGCGGCTAAGATCAGGTCAAGATGACGCGATCTAAGGGTCAGGCAGTCGACACATGGCGTGATGGGGCCAAGGCGCGAGCGGGCGGTCCAGATCAGTCTTAGGCGATCGATCGGTCGGTTGAGATTATTGGGGAGCCAACGGTTCAGATGGAAGGGCTGAGAATGCGATCGAAGGGCTCAAGATGTGATGCGTGGCGCACTGTGGGCGAGGCGCTAATGGATGGCCCAGATTTGAGGCGAGAGTGATCTGACGGTGGAGAGTTGAGGAGCACGTGGAAATCAAGTGGCTGTTGGATCAAGAGTGTCATCCAACGGCAGAGAGCAGAGGCGGCTTGGGCAAGGGGAGCGGGTCGCGTGGCGCAACCAGAGGGCGCCACGTGGCCATCTATGATTGGCTGAAATAAGAAATGAATTTAGGGAGAGGAGGAGGCCGAATTTGGAAAAACTCAAAACATGAAAGTTGTAGATCTTGATGAGATCTACAAGTTTCATGTTGACCAAAGACGGAGATGAGGTCAAATATGAGACAAAAATACAAAGATACAAATATACATATATGTAGTATACAAAGAAGCCCAAAAACCCAACTTTTTCATACGAGCTCCAAATTGGATGAAATCGGTCTCATTTTAAAGGTCTTTTAATGTGTATTAATCTGAAAGTGAGTAGACCTATTTTGGAGTTGGCATGAGGGATCTATGGGCATTTTATGATCCAAGGGCTTTTAGGGCTTTATTTGTGTTTTTACAAAGGGGGTTCCTCTCTCTCTTCCATATATTATTAACTAAGGTGTACACAACATAAGAAAGAGCTTATTTTTATGAGTGAACATTTTACAAGTGATTTTATCTTCTTATTTAAATGCAAATGGAATGCTAAAATGCATGTTTTATGTATGCATGTCTGAATGCTATTCATGCATTATAAAGAGAAATATGCCTCTATTTACTCGGGAACAAGGCTCTATTTTTAACTTTTAAAGTGATGAATCACAGATTCATCAACCCCTATACTTAAACCTTGCTCGTCCCCGAGCAACTAAATGAAATGCAAGAGTGAAATGATTTTGGGTTCCATACCAAGGTCATGAACAAAAGTTAAAAATGGAGCTTGACTCGACCTTTGGATTAATTGTGTGGCGGAACCTTATTTGGACCTGAACTTAAGACCCAACATACTTCAAGTTCCACAGGTCTTCTATTCAAGAACAAATCCTCAAACGCAAATTTCTGATGACTATGATTCTTACTTGTACTGTGTAAGTGAGATGTAACTCTCCACATCAGAAATGACTCGGAACCAGCCTCCTCTAACAAGGTAACTCAATAACCCGGTCCAGCAACTCTTTCCACGAGGAGCGGGGTATTCCCTTCTAAGTTCAAGTGCGACCAACTCAAGAGGAGAAGAGAGAAAAGAATGGATGGTAGCCAGTGTAGCTACCTATTCCGAAATGCCTGACCAGTGTAGCCATGTCATCCAGATGCATTTCTTTACTAATATACAGACTCCAACAGGTATTTTATTTTCACTTGGACCTGTCTGATTTTTTTGGAGTTTTTGCATTTTTTTTCAAACTCTTACATAGTGCAACATGTACATCAGGAGTTTTTCCTCTTGAGTCAGTAGACTATCCCTCTTTTGAAGCATTATTGCAACCCACAACATCCTGTCCTTAGATGTCAATACTACCAGACTAGGTTGAGATGCACTACCCTCCCTAGAGGAGGACGGATGTTTCCACCCATGTGCTACTCCAAGCTAAAGGATTCTACCTCCTCACCACCTCATCAATGAAGAGCTACGTGCATTGTGCTTGTCCAAGTTAGGTCATTATCTAAAAGAATCCTGCGTATGCACGAGATATTCTACTTAGACTAATCAAGATGACATGTGAACATAGACTTGCGGACTCAAAGAATTAAGTCAGTTGACCTGAGAAATCTTAACTCCAGTTCCTATAAGGTTCCTCTGAAATTAGGTGGATTAAATACAAATCAAGTCCATCCTCAATATCTACTCATAACTTGGTTTAGAACCCACTAGCTTTCCACCTTGCATATGCAAGATATGCAGATGAGATGCAGATGTCATGCTATGAAGATGAATGAAAATGCAAGACCTTTTTTCTTTTCTTTTTGGATGTAGGGATGATATGTAAGAATAAATAAGAAGCCTCTTTTTATTTTCATTTTTTTGGGTATACCTCCTATTTTACAACAATTTACAAGAGGTTTACAAGTATTATACACATTTTTTTCACTTTTTACCCACCCGCAATTATTGTAAAATATATACAAAAAATACACGAAAGTACGAGCTATGGGTAAAGTATATATGTAATATATACACACCCCCTATACTTAGCATGTGCTATGTCCTCAGAGCACGAAGAGTGAGGAAAAAGACATAGCTCGTGCTAAGCGTAGGAGGGCTAAAGAGAAGGAAAAATGTATAGAAATCGACCGACCCCCTATACTTAGGCTCTGACAGCCTAAGTGTAGAAGAAAGTCACAAAGTGGGGCGGACGAGGTCAAGAAGAGAAGTGGATGAATATACAATGTAGGCATCGGTCCCCCCATACTTAGGCTCAGGTCAGCCTAAGTATAGGATGGAAGTGAGTATGAGTACCAATGTGATCTGGAGAATGTACAAAGAACCGACTCAAGTGACTCCTCCCCTCTATACTTAGGATCTGGTCATCCTAAGTATAGTCCAAGATAGTGATCTAATGAGGTGGGGATGGGTTACTAGAGTCGCGTAGGAGAGAGGGTAGGATGTACAAGAAGAATGATGATATATACAAATGAGTCGGTCTGAATCTTTCAAGATGCTGTTGATGGCTGGAGCTCACTGTTGCAAGGTCTCATACACGGCTCGAGGTGCATCTGCTGAATCTGTCTTGCGCATGAATACAATCTCCTCAACATGAACTAACTGCTCATTGGATTCGACAAAGTGCTTCAACAGTTGTCCATTCACTAGGAATGTCGGTGCGTCATCTGCGAGATCTGAGATCTCGACACATCCACTATCATGCACCATACGGACGACAAATGGTCCTGTCCACTTGGACTTCAACTTGCCTTGGAAGATCTTCAGCCTAGCATTGAACAACCATACCTTCTGTCCAGGAACAAAGTCTTTCGTCTGATATATCTATCATGCCAACACTTCACCTTGTCCTTGTACACCAAACTGTTGTCATATGCACGGTTTCTAACTTCCACAAGCTCATTCAGATCCAATTCTCTCTGCTTCTGCCCATGGTGTGTGTTCCAGTTGACCTTCTTAATTGCCCATTCTGATTTGTGCACTAATTCTACGGGCAAATGGCATGGATTTCCGAATACCATTCGGAATGGGGAGGTTCCTAAAGGTGTCTTGTAAGCTGTCCGATACGCCCAGAGGACTTGATCTAAGATCTGGGACCAGTCCTTCCTGTCCGTGCGGACAAGCTTTTGCAATATAGTTTTCACCTTCCTATTTGACACCTCAGCCATACCATTGGTTTGTGGGTGGTAAGGGCTAGCGACATGGTGTTCAATGCTGTAGTCCTTCAGGAGTTTCTTCACCTACCGATTCACAAAGTGGCTACCCTCGTCAGATATCATCATTCTGATAAATTTATAGACAGTCCTGCTGTTTGCGGCTCGGGTCGGGATAGCCTCCACCCATCTGGATAGATAGTCTACCACAAGAAGGATATATTCGAACCTGTGGCTAACAGGGAATGAGCCCATGAAATCGATGCCCCATGCGTCAAAGACATCACAAATGATGACAGGATGCATAGGCATCTAATTCTTGGAACCGACAGTTCCTCCCATTCTCTGGCACACTGGACACGACTTCGCGAATGCGATGGCATCGCGAAACAGAGTCAGCCAATAAAAGCTGCCTCTAAGCTGTGGCATAAAGAAAGGACACTCTGGTATTCCTCCTGAGGAATACACCGTCTCCAGACACAATCCGGTCCTTCGAAGAAAAGGATCGGATCCTCCCCATAGTAGTGTCTTGCGTCCGACTTCAGTCGGTCAATTTGGCTCTTGGGCCAATCTTCAGGAACTTTCTTGGAGACAAGATAATTCACGATATTGGCGTACCATGGGAGTGAGTCGATAACAAAAATCGACTCGTCAGGGAAGGAGTCTCGAATTGGTGAATCCTCGGAAGTATTAAGATCTTCGTGACGAGAAAGATGATCGGCTACTACATTCTTCTTTCCAGGTTTATCACGGATGTCCAAGTCAAACTCCTGGATAAGTAAAATCCACCGAAGAAGACGCGCCTTCGCATCCTTCCTCTCCTTCAAATATCGTAGTGCTGTATGGTCAGTGAACACGATTACCTTGGATCCAATTAAGTGAGATCTGAACTTGTCCAAGGCGAACACTACCGCAAGCATTTCTTTTTCCGTAACTGTATAGTTACGCTGAGCGGTGTCAAGCACGTTGCTTGCGTAGTGAATTGCGAATGGAACACCATCCCTTCTCTGTCCTAACACAGCCCCAACAGCAAAGTCTGAGGCGTCCGTCATGATCTCAAAAGGTAGAGGCCAATCTGGGGCTTGTAGGATAGGTGCGTCCATTATCATTCCTTGCAATAGCTTAAAGGCCTCAAGACATTTGTGATCAACAACAAACTCCATGTCTTTGCCTAAAAGCTCAGTTAGCGGTCAGGCAATCTTAGAAAAATCCTTAATGAATCTTCGATAGAATCCAACATGCCCGAGGAACGACTGCAACTGTTTGACGTTGGTGGGTGGCTGGAGTCGTCTGATCACATCCACCTTGGCAGGGTCAACCTCTATTCCTCTCTTGGAGATGACGTGCCCCAATACTATGCCCTCCGTCACCATGAAGTGACTTTTCTCCCAGGAGAGCACCAGATTGACCTCACAACATCTTTTGAGGACTCGGTCTAGATTCCTAAGATAGGAATCGAAGGAATCACCGTGGACTGAGAAGTCGTCCATAAAGACTTCCAGGAATTCTCCGACCATTTCGGCGAATACAGCAATCATGCACCTTTGGAAAGTACCTGGAGCATTGCATAACCCAAAGGGCATGCGCCTGAAAGCATAGGTACCAAAGGGGCATGTGAATGTGGTCTTTTCTTGGTCCTCTGGAGCTATGGCTACTTGGTTGTAGCCCGAGAACCCATCCAAGAAACAGAAGAACTCTTTACCCGCTAGTCTCTCCAAGATCTGATCAATGAACGGTAGGGGGAAATGATCCTTCTTCGTCGCGGCATTCAGGTGTCTGTAATCCACATAGACGCGCCACGACGTGGGTACTCGCATCCCGATCTCCTCTCCGTCCTCGTTGGTGGTCGTCTGAATTCCCGATTTCTTCGGGACAACATGGATTGGGGCCACCCACTTAGAGTCGGAGATTGGGTAAATGAAACCAGCGTTGCACCATTTTTCTATCTCCTTCTTCACGACCTCTCATAAATTTGGATTCAAATGACATTGGAATTCACGAGAGGGTTTAGCTTCATTCTCCAAGTAGATATGGTGCGAACACAGAGCGAGATTTATCCCATGGAGATCGGAAATGCTCCAGCCTATCGCCTTGCGGTTTTTCTCCAGGATCTCTAGCAAGCGAGATTCCTGCTCCTCGATCAATCGCGAACTGATGATGACCGGATACTTCTTGTCCTGTCCCGCAAGGAAGGCGTACTTTAAAGTTGTGGGTAAAGGTTCGAGCTCAGGAATAGTGTGATCATCTAAGAAGTCTGGCTCAATCTGATCTGGCTCGGTGTTGTAAGTGGCTGGATCTTTCTCTGTGATAACTGCCACCAAGTTGTTCGACTCAGGAGTCGGATCGTCAAAAGTCTCCATGCAATCGGCAAAAGCCATGTCCGACTCGTCATCCTCATCTTCCGATTGTACTAAAGAGGGGAGGGACTCATCGGTGCTGGCTGGGTTCTGTCTCCATGGCCCAACTATGTCCACATGCTCGCAGTCTGCTTCGGTTGAAGAGTACTCGGTGCTGGATTCGGAATCCGGTCTCTGCCATCTTGTCTGCTTCATCTGGAGTTCCTCATCTCCGCGTGGAGTTTGGAACTGGATCTTCCCGATCTTATAATCGAACAAGGCCCCTGCTATTCTGAGGAAGGGCCTGCCTAAGATGATCTCGGAATCTCTCCAATTACGAGGGGTTTCCATATCTAGGACAGTTAAGTCCACCATGTATTCCTGCCCCTCGACTTTGATCACAATGTTCCTTAATTCTCCTTGGGACCTCTTGGTTGATTTATCAGCAAACTGTAGAAGGGCTCTATATTTCCTAAGAGGTCCGAGATTAAGTCGCTCATAGAGGGCTGTAGGCATCAGATTGATTGAGGAACCATTGTCCAGGAGAGTGCGTGCAAACGCGATGTCATCAACATGACTCTCCACATAGTGTGCACCCATGTCTCTTCGTTCCCTTGGAAATGAGTTCTTTATTGCACAAGTCGTGGCTACTGATAAAACGTATTTCTTAACATGGCTTTTGGTCTTCCTGCTAACCCTAGTAGGTGTGCATCGCACCTTAAGGTATTTTTGGAATGCAGGAGTCATCTCCACGTACATCTCAAAGGGGATTGTGACCTTGATGTGTTTGTTGCAGAACTCTGCCATCTCAGGGTCATCTTTTTGGATTTTTTTCATTTTCTTCTTTCCACCCTTGAGAGCTCAGGGGAAAGGTATTATTGACTCCAACTCATGTTCGGAAACTGAAAGATTTTCATTAACTTTTGGAACTGAGTTCTTTACATGACTCTAACTCTGAAACAAACTAGGACTCTGACTCTGACTGAAAAGAAAATGCTGTGGCGAAATCGATGATGCTTCTTCCGCGATTGCTGGACGATCCTCCTCAGATGGAGGTGCAGGCTCCTCATCAGTTACGTCGGACTCTATGCGGATGCGAGACTGCTGCTTCGAGGACTCAGACGTCCTCTTCTTCTGCCGGCGATGGTGGTGGTGGTACGGTGCTGGGCCCTGCTGATATGTGCACTGCTGCTGCTGATGCTGTTGAGGCTGGTACACTTGTTCTGGCCTGGACTAAAAGCGTGGTGCGGGGACGGAGCTGGTTCCTTGGTAAGCTGGGGAAGGTCGGTGATGCTGATCATTCCCCATCCCCGACTGTCTACTGACAGGGTCACGACTGTACCACAACCCGTTGATCTCGAACACCTGCGGAGGCTCCTCGTATCTGGTCTCTGCTTGTGGGGGTGCATGCTGGTCCTGCTGGGTGTAAGTCTGATCCTCCACCCAGCCACTGTGAGGCCCCAGTGCCTGCTCCTGCACAAGATGGACTCGATGCACAGGTGCAAGTGGTGCAGAAGGGGCAGGTAGCTTCATCTTGGCTACCTTCTCAGTGAGTTCCTCCACTTGCTTCGGTAGACGCGAGAGAGACTCAAGGTCAGTGACCCTCTTGTGGATCTGCTCGACCATGGTTAGCTTGTCAGTGATCATCCCCATGCTGGGGATGATGTCCTCTGTCAGATCCGCTATAGCCCTTCGGGTTGTCTCGTTGGATAGGATTGAAGGAGACAACTGGTAGGCCCTGGTGGCCTGCGACCTGCCGATTTCCGCCATATGCTCCAAGATCTTCCATACGACGTGCTCGTTTTTATTCAGATAGCTTCCTCCACAGGCGGCACTGACTAACCCCTGCATCTCCGGGGTTAGACCACAGAACAAGGTCTGGACTAAGATCGCCTTAGAAATGCCGTAGTAGGGACATTTCTGCACTAAGTCATTGAACCTATCCCATGCATCATGGAAAGGTTCACTCGGTCCTTGGGAGAAGCTGGCGATCTTCGTTCTCATCTGGTTAGTCCTACTGAGAGGGTAGAACTTTTTCAGGAAGAGGTCCTTGAACTGCATCCAGGTTGTACAAATCACCCCTAGGTTCTTCAGCCAATGAGCTGCCTTATCTCCTAAGGCAAATGGGGTGGCCTTCAGTCTAATGTAATCTTGGCCAACATTGGGATGGCTAAGATTGTTGCACACCACCTCGAAGTCACGGAGGAAGGTATACAGCTCTTCATTGGTATTCCCGTTGAACTTCGGTAGCCGACTAAGGAAGTGAGGCTTCAGCTCGAATGCTTCAGCAGGAACCGCTGGGGTCAACCAATTCTGTATCTCGTTTTCTGCTGGGTTCTAGGCATCGACCATTGGTCGGTCGATTCCTCCTGCTACTATGATCTGTCCCATCCAAGCCGTAAGATCTGCATTTCTTTGTTCGGCTTCAGCAAGGCGATTGAGAATTTGACGTAGTTGGTACTCATCCGGTGGTGGCTGCTCCGGTGGCATCTTGTCCTCTAGTCCTAGGTATGAATTAAGATCGGTGTCAGAGGACAAATCAAGGAAGGGGTTCTTACCGAGGCAATGGTCTTCCTCGGTAAGCTCATAGGAGATGAAAGGGTTGGTTTGAGAGTAACCACCTTGAGTATGAGGGAACCAAGACTCAAGAGGGTCATGAGTCCTGGGTGGTCCAAGGTGCGCTTGGGCCGATGAAGATGAGTTACGTGAGGGACTCATAGAGAGATCGATGAATAAAGGGTCGAGATCTCCCCAGTTGCTCATCTTGATATGGCAAGAAGAAGATAGGATTTTACTCCTACCTGAAGCAAACAAATCAATCCAAAACCTTGGGTTCACACTCAACACAATGAAGGACTCGAAATCGAGTCCAATTAATCTTGTAGATTTTAAGTGTGATTTTCAAGCAAGATAGCAAGGATTACGCGACCTATAGGGAAGTCGGCTCAGAGCCGGATGCGTCTTCCTTGTTTAACCTGTCGCATAAGATACCACCGATCCTTCCTTTCTTTGCTCCTATCCCAAGTCGATGGATTCAAAGACCACACCCCTATCTACCTGCAAGCAGGCGAAGGCCGACAAGGCCGGAACTTCACCCCGGGGGGTTATTGGCAACTTGTCGCAAAGTACCGCAATTTCGCCTCTATCTACCTGAGATAGGCGGAGGCTACTTGGTACTAGTCAGTGAATCTGAAATTATTCGACTTGTGATATTTGTTAGGATTAGTTGGAACGTGATATGGAAGGCAGGGATTTGGGCTCTGCCTTAAGGTGTTCACACACACTCAAGTACCCTCACTCAGCCTGAAAACAAGGTCGGGGATTGATCTCCCGCAAACAATTTTCAAATTTTATTCTCTTTTTTTGGTCAATAATGTTTAGCAGTCCCGATTTTAAGTTAGGTTCTCACTGATTAAGTCCAACCACACAGCACGCCTATCGGACAGTCCCAATTTCCTTTTAATTAAATGTGAAAAATCAGGGGGGGATCCTAGCCATAGCTGCACCGTGTCGATACCAGAGCTGCACCGAGCCTACGCATCCTAGCCATAGGCTCGGATCTACCGAGCCGTATCTGAACCTGCACCGAGCCAGAACCATCACCCGAGCCGACCCGAAGCAGCCCGATCCTCAGAGCCGACCCGAGCCTGGAGATCACGTGCACGTCATGTGTTTTCTGGGTTATTTTCATAGGAGCACCGCCTACTTCTCCAAATTGCAGAAAGGTCCAGATCACGTGCAACGTACGTGCACTGTGGGCATTTTGCACCTTGGCCCTCACGACTTTCAATATTTGCAAAAATGCCCCTTTGCGTGCGGGCAATTTACAGGGAAGGACTCGTACTTTTCATATTTATATTTTAGTCCCTCCCAGGGACCTTCCTGCAATTTAATTTCATGTTTTATTTCATTTATGCCCTTGTCTTCTTTATTTCATATCTTGAGCATCGTGTGTCCGATTCAGTCGATTTCAGTCTCATTTGAAAGCTTGTTCGATGTACTTTTTAATAACATACTTAATCTTCCATCTTAGAGACATGAATTTTAATGAAATATTATGTTAGCCAAGGGTCTCTTATTATTCACTTGTGCCTTGTTCACTTTGTCGATCAGTTCTGACACTTCAAATACATCTGAAATTGACTCATATTAATTTACTCATCATATTTATTCTGTTCTAAGGCATAATTTCATTGCATTTCATGGCAATTACTTGCATGATTAAAATATAAAAAATGCATGTTTTATTTTAATGCTTTGTTGTGCCTCTTTGCATGAATTTGACCTATATACTTTAACTCCACGCTTAATTAGATGGAATAAAATCCGACTAATACGAGAGAGGCTCGTGTCCCTTGCAATCTACCATGTGGCAGGGCTCGTCCCTGAGATCCGCGGAAGGGGGCGACGTGGCAGAATGTTAACCGCCGGATCACAGAAGAATCCAACGGCTCCTGTGAGGCTCCAGAGGTCGATGACGTGGCGGGCTAAGCTCCGCTAGATCTGTAAGGATCCGACGATGCCTGAGACCCGACTGAGTGGCGACGTGGTGCGATGTCGACCGTTCGATCGAGATGATCGAACGGTAGCTGGGGCTTCTCCCCCAATGGTCCTCCACCGCCTGTGGAGGAGATGGCAGGGCTCCAACGACGAGGCCTTTGCTCCGCCCGTCCCTCCAGGTGTCGGTGAAGCTCTCTGACGGTTCGGAGATGTCCCAGAAGGTGCGCGGAGGTGCGGCGATGATGCTGTTGGTCTTAGGAGCTGGAGAAGGGTGTTAGAGCTCTGTGGCGGCGAAGCTCCAAAGGAACTCCGGTGAACTTCCGATCAGTGAATGAGGAGGTACCTGCAAGTATTAGAAGAATAGCCGAAGCTCGTGCGTGCTGCGTGGAGGTGTGAGGGTGGTCGGCGAGGCCTAAGGAGGAACTCAGATGGCTGGCGATGGTGCTCCGACCAAGTGGCGGAGCTGGAGCTGATGGAGGACGAAGTGCGTCGTCGGCGGGCGTAAAGGGTACCGCGAGGATGAGAGCTCCGTCGTGGAGCTCGACAGAGTGGAAGTGAGGCGTGAAGATGGATGTGGACGTCGAATAAAATCAGAGAAATCAAAAGAAAAATCAAATGAAGATCGGAGGAAGATGGAGGGGATTACCTGGGGTATGGAGCTCGAGGTTGAGGTCCAGATCATCGCTCGAAGGGGCGGTAAGTCCCTGAGCTCAAGCAGCGACTCGGAGGAATGGCTGCGACACGGCGGTGCGTCGAGGATCTCACCGGAGAAGATGACTGTCTTCGCTCAAGGATTCGTGCAATATCTGTCACCAATCGAACGCTCCGAGCTCGGGGTATCTCTCAGGGGTGGTGAATAGGGCTGAAGTCGGCCGGTGAGCGAGTATTTATAGGTTGAAGTAGAGGGCCAGCCTGGTGATGGAGCGGAGTTCATGGAGTTTGTGGAGCGTAGCTGGCGATCGACGTGGGAAATGAAGTGGCTGGCGAGGATGAGGGATGAGTGGGGAAGGATGTGGAGGTGATGGTGGTCGGAGAGGGTGGATGGAGTGCATCCAAGAATAGGAAAGGGCAAGCCCCTCGCGCACGGCTGAGAACGTGGGAGAGAGAGGCGCTGGAGGTGGAAGACAAAGTCCCAACCGTTGGATCCCTTGATCCAACGGCCGAGGTTGAGGCGGGATGGAGCGGTAGGATGAGATCTGGGGAGAAGTGATCTAAGGGTCGTGATGGCGCCACGTGGAGTGAGCTGGGCGAAGTGCGAGCGAGCGGCTAAGATTAGGTCAAGATGATGCGATCTAAGGGTCAGGCAGTCGACACGTGGCGTGATGGGGCCGAGGCGCGGGCGGGCGGTCCAGATCAGTCCTAGGCGATCGGTCGGTCGGTTGAGATTATTGGGGAGCCAACGGTTCAGATGGAAGGGCTGAGAATGCGATCGACGGGCTCAAGCTGTGACGCGTGGCGCACTGTGGGCGAGGCGCTAATAGATGGCCCAGATCTGAGGCGGGAGTGATCTGACGGTGGAGAGTTGAGGCGCACGTGGAAATCAAGTGGCCGTTGGATCAAGAGTGTCATCCAACGACTGAGAGTAGAGGCGGCTTGGGCAAGGGGAGCGGGCCGCGTGGCGCAACCAGAGGGCGCCACGTGTCCAGCTATGATTGGCTGAAATAAGAAATGAATTTAGGGAGAGGAGGAGGCCGAATTTGGAAAAACTCAAAACATGAAAGTTGTAGATCTTAATGAGATCTACAAGTTTCATGTTGACCAAAGACGGAGATGAGGTCAAATATGATACAAAAATACAAAGATACAAATATACATATATGTAGTATACAAAGAAGCCCAAAAACCCAACTTTTTCCATACGAGCTCCAAATTGGATGAAATCAGTCTCATTTTAAAGGTCTTTTAATGTGTATTAATCTAAAAGTGAGTAGACCTATTTTGGAGTTGGCATGAGGGATCTATGGGCATTTTATGATCCAAGGGCTTTTAGGGCTTTATTTGTGTTTTTACAAAGAGGATTCCTTTCTCTCTTCCTTATATTATTAACTAAGGTGTACACAGCATAAGGGAGAGCTTATTTTTATGAGTGAACATTTTACAAGTGATTTTGGCTTCTTATTTAGATACAAATGGAATGCTAAAATGCATGTTTTATGAATGCACGTCTGAATGCTATTCATGCATTATAAAGGGAAATATGCCTCTATTTACTCGGGAACAAGGCTCTATTTTTAACTTTTAAAGTGATGAATCACAGATTCATCACTGGACCGAGCCTTAAAGGGCCCAGGCCCAAGCCCATCTAAAAAACTCGGGCCTTGGGTCGGGCCTCGGCCCGAAATTTTTTTGTAGTCCGGCCCAAGCCCAGGCCCTGCCTAATTCCTTTGGGCGAGGCTTGGTTCAGACCGACCCATCCTCAATTGTGTCATGCTTCTCTTTTATTGCTCTTGTTGTTGATGATGCATTTTCTGGTTGTTCCTATTCATGAAATATATACAGTTAATGCTCATTTGTTATATATCTCTAATAAAAATGTAAATTATGGATGATAATAAAAGTTGTATATATCTACATCTGCTAAATGCAGATGCAAGTCTGTCCCCAAAATAGTTGTGGACACCCTGATGTTTTTAATCACAATTAAATTAGTGGGAAGCGTGGTTTGTGACAATAAGATGTGCAGGGAAGATGAGGCATATACTACATTTGGAGAGATCATATATAAATATATGCTTGTAATTGAAGTAGTTTTGACAGTTGATTTTCATTCAAGATAAAATATAATGATATTTTATAGTAAAACTGAAGTAAAAATTGGTGGAGGCATAAATGATAAATACTAAAGATACTAACAAATAATGATTTACTATAAAAGATGGAGAAACATTTGGGAAATCAGAGTTGTTGCAGCTAAGACAGACCACCGTCCTCATGTAGGGGCTTGCCGTGGCTCTTCTTCTGCAGTGAGAATGTCCGATAGAAGGAGAGAAGTGATAGAGGGAGAGGATGGCCGGAAGAGGTGATGGACAAGGTTGCTGAGGAGGGACGACTATTGAAGAGAAGGGAGAAGGGGCGTAGGGAAGGGGAGAAGCGATTCCAAGGGAAGAAGGATGGTTAGTTGTGCAAGTGGGTAAATCTATTGGGCTACATATCGGGCCACCATTCGGGCCTTACGTCGGGCCCCTAAATGGGCCAGGCCTTAGGCCGGGTCGGGTTGGGCCGAGCCAAGCCCGAGCCCAGCCCAAAAAAATTTCGGGCCGAACATTTAGGCCCAGGCCCGGCCCGATGATATTTTGGGCTTGGGCTGGGCCAGGCTTTTTGGGCCAGCCCAGCCCAATGCCCACCCCTAGCTGTTGGTGGTTACTTTGTTGCATGCAATTGGATTTCTGCGGACCCTGCTAGTATCCTTGCCTCCAGTTATTCCCATAATGTGGAGGCTGCTGATGAGAGGGCTAGTAGGGTCTTCCACCTTGTTGTTGCTGGTGATAGGGCATGTTGCCCCATGTTCTGACCCTAGGCTTATCCCTGAGGATGGGTCGTGTGTGTTTCATTGTTCCAGACACCATTTATTTCTTGGATGAGTGGCGGAGGCGAACGGAACTACTCATGATAGGCAGGCTGGGACTCTGGTTAGTAAACAACCATCTGTGTCTGGGACCGTGGGGGCTGCTCCAAGGTCTGCACATAATATACATGCTGGATGGGTTGGGGCGGAGGGAGACTCAGCTAAGGAGGCTGTGTCGGTGTTGGGTCCTTCTGCTCAACGGGAGTTTCGACAGTGGTAGATACAGAATTACATGCATTGGCATTCAATGCCTAAATGAGCTGCTCCAGCTATTGGAAGATCAAATTGAGCTTCTCCAAGACCTGGGTCCTCTTCTCAATGATGGCTAATTTCTGTAGTCCCGAGACCTCTTCTCAGTGGTTTCGAATTTGGATAGGTGGCCCCCTATAATGCTCATGTTGGAGCTCCCACCCCCATCCTCTACATGAGCAACCATGTTGACTGGCTCGTGGATAGTTGTGGTCTTCTTCATGTATGCACGATATGAGGATTGAGCGGCCTCTCCTTCGGCCATCTCCTCAAAAATGTCCCAGACGACATCCTCATCCTTATTGAAATGCAAGCCGCCACAAGCGGCATCTACTAGCTTTTGTCTCTCCCACGCTTCATGGTTCGTCTCGTGGAGCTGCTGGATAAACTGGCGATGCGGGTGCGCATCTGATTCAGGTGGCCAAGAGGGTATAACTTATGAAGAAATGCATATTGAGCTCCTCCCATGTGGTCACTACCTTCCTCAAATGGTTCACCCAATAAAGAGCCTTGTCATGGAGACTGAAGGGGAAGGTAGTCATCTTTAATACCCCTAGAGGAATATTGGGGTAGTAGGTTGTTATGCAGATGCTGTCGAGTTGTTGTTGGTGGATGTATGGTTCTTCGATCGTGTTCCCGTGAAGGGCTGGGAGTAGAGACATGAATTGCGGCTTCATCTCAAATTGGACATGGATAGGTGGAATTTGAATCCACTTGGTGACATGGCCTGCCCTAGGGTTGCAGGTTTGCTTCAACTTGGGCTTGGATTGCGATGGTCTTGCCTCTCCCCCTTCATTACTGAGTCCACCTACTAACATGTAATTTTCTGCATCATCTCTATTAGGATCTTCATTTTCCCTGTGAAAACCACCCTCTCTCCTAGCATCCCTCTTGTCAGCCCTCATCCTCAAATCATTCAGCATGTCTTGGAAAGCAGCCTGGGCTAATCCTTGGTTCGTCAACTGTTGTTGGATGTCTTGGATTGATGCGAGGAGATGGCTGTTGACTTCATTCTGCAAGGTGAATCGTCATCCCCCTGATCTACCTGCTCGGATGGTTGGGGATGTGGTCCTTTTCCTCTTCCTATAGGATCCATCTGAGGATTTGATCGAAGTTCTGGCTCTTGATTGGGTTGATGATATGCATGATGGAATAAACCCTGATCAACCTCTTTCCAAGCACCAAATGTTGAGAGAAGTCTGGGATTAAGGTCAATCCCAAATGGTTATGAATGGAGCATAGGATATTAATTGAAATCAATCTCCATCCACAAGGGGTTGGTTTGGGGACAAGAGTAATCCTAGTTTATTTGAAGAGGGAGCACTAGATCGGGTTGTGAGTCCATCCCAAACAACGGATTTGTTGGAGAAAGTCAAGTATTGAAAGAAGAAAGGATCGGGGAGTCCAAGGAGAAGTTTACAAGGTCCGAACCGATTTATTGGAGATCACCCCCTCATTATTGGAGATGTCAGTGACACAAAATCGATGTGGGTGTCGGTGGAGTCCCTACTAAACCATCTGCGGGACAACATCTTGAGAGGGTCAAAAGGAGATAGATGATGGATGGAGAGCATGGAGATGAACAAGAAATAAAAGGAATGAAAGATAGTAGAAGGCTCTCAATGAGTAACGATCAACGAGGAAATATGCAAAATGTTATAAATGACGCAAATACACGATGTTTTTGATCTTGACATTAATAAAAGCTAATTAATCAAACCACAATATAATGGATTCACCAACTCAACTCATGAAGATGTGAAGGTTCATCAATTATCTTTGTAAGTTTTAGGTTGATTTTCAGGCAATTATCTTCAACGAGGTCTTAAAGTGCTAATCCTAAAGAAGCGAGAGTACTACCGGAAAAGTACCCCGTACTTGTCCTCCTCCTTTGTAACATGTAGTTTGCACTTTTTTGAGATTCTTGGAACCCTTCCTGGATCCCTAATCAACTAAAGAAATAAAAGGGAGGAAGCTGATAGTGAAAACACTACTTCAGACCTTGCTTGCAACGGAATCACCCATGAGCATGCAATGACCTACTCGGATGCAATATGATGAGACAGGCACTCCCATGAAGGTGTGGCCTAAGCTCAATACTTTGGACAAGGTCGACGTTCTACACAAGGAGAGAACATCATCATTTATCGGGCCCTACTCGTCCACGTACGATAGAAGCACCAATACTTCGGAATTCCAGGCGATACTCAAGGCAGTTACAGACCGTGTGTTTGGTTCTAATCCTTACGATATCGCTCACTCACTCGGGAAGGTGACCTTCCGCAATGGTACCTGAAAACAAATGTGTGTTTTGCTCACCCAATGCAATGAGTCCAATTA
Source organism: Ottelia alismoides (assembly GCA_037367405.1). NCBI lineage: Eukaryota > Viridiplantae > Streptophyta > Magnoliopsida > Alismatales > Hydrocharitaceae > Ottelia > Ottelia alismoides. The sequence continues at coordinate 414,545 of JAZKJV010005489.1, read as the reverse complement.
ATCAATTTTATTTAGGTCAAGTATATTTTAGCAATCCTTTTGTTAATTTTTTTTGTTATCACTTACTTTGAGTAGATTTAATACAAGCACCTAACATTTTTGTAGATTTTCTTTTTCTTGCCTATGTTGTCAAAATCAGAGGGAGAAGGCTTAAATGCAATGGAAGTTCGAAAACAATGATGGATTCTCAGATAGAAGACTCACAGTGATTCATGTCTCTCTCCATGCGGGATGCAAGGTAAATATTTTTAAACCCAGTCTATATGCAAATGCAATGATGAAATCATCCTAAGAACAAGCAATGCTATTAGCGCGAAGAACCAAAATGTTAATCCCTAGAATGATCTCCCAAAAGTCCGATCTTCGAGACAACTCGATGCCTGCCACAACAGGTCCTACACACAATGTATGTTGCCTCTCTCAGTGCTCGGGGATCAATCTAAGTTTTAACAATTAAATTTGTGCTATGTCCTATCGCAGAGTAATCTATAGGTACATGATTTTCCTTAGATGTGTGTGCCTAGCTACTGAGCAAGCACAACTAGATCTAAGGGTTCAATCACATAAAACAATGAAAAGAAAAGGCATAAAACTCAAAATGCAAGAAATAAAGGCGATAGAAATTGCGAAAACACGATGAGCCCCCAAATGAACAAACACTTGGAAATTGGACTCGAATGTCCAAAGTCCAAAGTACCTATATTATTACAAATTAGTAAGTGTGAAAATAAATTACTCTCTCACAAAAGAAATAAAAATCATATGTATCTCTCTCTCTTGCTCTCTCCTCTTGGTCCACAAGTAGGACTAACTCTCCTCAACTCAGGTGCTCCAACCACATTGGATATCACCGTCGTCTCAAAATTCCTCACAAGAAAAATCAAGGAGAATGTATTAGCATAAGTAAGCAAATATATCAAGTAAGAGAGAAAATAAATAAAGAAAAATAGAGAAATAAAATATGACCCAAAGTTCTGTCCTATGCGTTGCTCACTAGAGACGGTGCCATTTCTTGAGATGACTTTTACGAGGGTCTAAAATAATATCCTCACAGAAGGTGAAGATAATATGCCATTGAGGTGACCGCTCACAAGAGTCAAATCGAACAACAATCAACAAACAAAAGTGAGCAACTATGAATCAAAATTTATTGTACCCTACAAATACATGTATAGTGGACAAGTATAGTAGGGGTCGAACACAGGAAACAGCTGAGGATAGACAATCAAATATTGGCCAAGAAGTTAATAAATGATTTTGGGTGTTTGTAGGATTTTTGGATTTTTTTGTGGGATTTTATTTGTTTAAATTTTTTAAGGATTATATATATATATATTATTTTCTTATAATTTTTATTTTCTTTTTATGTTTTCCGATTTTCAATCTCTTTATTTCATTTTAAATATATAATATAAGAATATATATATTCATTTAAGATAATATAATTATAAATATGACTAAAAATAATCAAAATATAGAAAATAAAATGAATTTGGGGTTTATATATATATTTTTTACCATTTTCATGATTTTTAGGGATTTTTTATTAATATTATATATTTTTAAATTCAAAAATATAACAAAACATGGATTAAATAAATATGCTGAATTGTTTTGGAATTTAAAAATAGCGAAAAGTGTCCAACATTTCCAAATCTCTATTAATATATAATAAAAAATATAAAGAAAATTACAAATCAGAAATGAATATTTTTGGAATTTTTGGACATTTCACCTTTTTTTTACTGGATTTTAGAATTTGTTAAAATTTTATCCTTTTTTCAATTTTCAGGGATTTTACTCTAAAATTAAAATACAATAATAAACAAAATTTATTTTTTGGGGATTTTGTAAAAACAATTTTATTTTTTGGTATTTTATAATTTAAACATGAAAAAACATGCTATTTTAATTTTTAGTAAATATTAAAATGCCTCAAATGCAAAAATAAAAATATAGCACGAATATGGATGCTAGTTGGTACTTAAATCTATTTTTTGAGAATATTTAGAGCATAGATGATATTATTAATAAATAGAGATCATACACAAAAATAAATGAACTAGCAAGGGCATTTATACAATTAAAAATAAAGGTAATGAATACAATTACCCAAAAATATTCAACTAATATTATAAGTTATGGGACTAAATTGAAATTAGAAAATCCACCGGGGCTTCGATGCAAAATCACCAACTCATATGGGACGACACATGAGGTGACGTAGACAAGACCAATATGCAAATAATAGAAATAGTATGGGTTCCAGTGCAATTTTATCAAATGTTTTACACTAATTAAAATAATTATAGGACTTAAAATAAAAAGACAAAACTCGGGTTTAGAGGATGCGAATTACTCCCTCAAAGTGCGGATCCAACGATTCACAAGTGCTCACTTATCAACGTAGTGTGCACTGGTGACGCGATGATGCTTCGTGTCCGATGGTTGAGATTACATTGCTGGAGTGAGATCGATGGTGGAGATGCGAAAAAATCTGACTGCACTTGTGCGTTCTGGAAGATGACCTCGATTGGACGGCGAAGAGGATGCTCGAAAGAACTAGCAAGAACACCATCTCCCCGAGCTTCGATATGACGTATCTGTTGCCTCGGACCTCCTCCTTCCCTACAGAGCCGATCTATTGACTCCGAAGATGATTTCGCAGCTGTAGACCCCCTCAAAGTGGCTAAGGACTTCGAGAAAAGCTCAGACGAGGCTTGGGACCTGGAACCTGTTCTTGAACCTCGAAACCCCCTACATCAGTGTATTCTCTCTTTGTTTCCTTTAGGGGGGATGATGAATCTCCATTTCATCACCTTCATTCTATCATTTTGGCCTTAAAAGCCCTAGCTAATGCATTTAAATACCGTTAATTTATACAAATTAACATCCAATCTTTATTGTATAAATACTATATAAAATACTATTTTTAATGCCAAAATTATAGAATAAAGAAAAGAAAAGAAAAAGAATAATATGCCAATGGTATTTTATGACCCTAAACCCTGAGATCTAGACATCCTGATGACTAGGTCAACAAGGAATAAATAGGGGGAGATATGGGCCAATAATACAAAAAACCCCTTTTATTAAGTCATCATTTATTCATTTTCGAGACCCATTTTATTTTCCATTATTTATACCTCAAATAATAAAACCTTGACCATGAAAGTTCTAAATAATAATATATAGAAAAATATAAAATTGAGTTTATACAAAAATAATACACAGTGTTCATTTTATATACAAAATAAAAAGCCAAAATCCCAACTTCACATACCCATATCTTCCAAATAAAGACTCAGAATGTATCAAAATCACAATCTAATTGTATATAACTTTTTATAAGCTATTTAATAAAGGTGGTTTCATATTTCTTAGAGTTAAGGTGTGAAAGATAGGTTTTGCACCCTCATTGTACAGTATAATCGAATAAAATATTCATTTTATTCGTTCTTTATTATTTTCACAATTTTATATTTTTATAATTCAATAATTATTATTTATAACTCATGTACATATTAATACCAAAATAAAACCACCAATAAAACATTAAAATAAAATAAGTATATAAAAGATATAGGTAAAATAACTATGCTAATACTTGTAAATAAATAAAAGTGAAATCTATTCTTTTATTCATTTATATTTTTATACTCTTGTAAATATTATCTATATTCTATTAAAAATATAAAGCCAGAATAAAACCAAAGAAAACACCTCAAAAAAATAATATGGCTAAATACATAGATAAAATATCTGTATTTATACCTATATAACATATATACCTATTTAATTAAGCGTATATATTATATCATAAAAATATAATAAAAATATATTTATATACCTAAAAATAAGTTATATATATAGAAAATAAAGAATAAAACGATAAAATAAAACATAAAAAATAAAAATAAAATGGCTAAAACATTGATGAATATACCTATAAATATACTCTTAAAAATAAACTTGTAATGACAGCAATAAATAAATACAAATCATAATAAAATAATATATAAAATAATAAACATTTCTTATTTTATTTTTGAAAATTATTAAAATCATTTACTATTTTTAAATAATTATTTTCAAATAAAGGAGCTATTTTGTCCTGGAGCGGGCGGACGTGGACCAATCCCCTTCCAGGGAATGTTGACCCCAGTCAACTTCCTATCTTTCAGCTCTGACTTCTGTCAGAGCCTCGTGTCCCTCGTCTTTTCTCAACGCCGCCCGATTGATCCTTCGCCCTCAAACCCTTCATAAGATCTCTTACCTGATCATCCATGATTCACGCCGTAGCATCTGACCGATTGTAAATAGTCTCGATTCTCCCAAAATCACCCGTCAATAAAGGGTGCGCATACTTGGCTATAAATAAAACCCCCAACTTCCCTTCTCATTTGATCACTGTTCTGAGCCTTAGAGCCCTACACCTTGGTCGAGAGAGCATCCTCGTGATAGGAGGAGACCCCCTGAGGTATGGATCGGCTCTAGGAGGACGGAGGTGCACCCACGACGGCTCGCCGACCGTCTCTGCTCCCTGCCTTCACCGACAGGTATGAGCTGCACCATTCATTTTTTAGGTTAACTTTAGGATTAGCTTTCGATTTCTGCAATTAGTATGGGTTTTAATTGCGTATTTTAGTGTAAAACCACTCACTTGTAGTTCACCGGAGCTCAGCTCGATGAACCTTCCACCGTACACCCCCTATGTCTCCACTACACCCAAACACTCTACTTCATTCCCCTACATCCTCCCTTCATCCCACACATTTCCAGCCCAACTAATCTTCCCCAGATCAAATCCGAGCGCTCCACCGCCTGCGCCTCATCAAAGCACCTTCATACCGCTCATTCTTCGCTCATCCTGCCGCCCGAATCTCGCCCTAGCTTTGTCGTTTTTTTGTGGATTAACCCCTACAGGAAAAACCAAAGAAGGAGCTTCATTGAGGCTCATCGAGGCTGCAGGACACCTCACAGGTCTTCCTCTACCGCTATCCATTACCGGAATGCTCCTGGGCATTTTGACACTTCGATCCAATAAGGGAGGCCCCTGGGAGGCTATTTGGACAATTAACGGGAAGACGAAGCATTGATCAAGGAGATTTTGGAGCTTAAGTTCATCCAGACTGAGTTCTTTGGTTGTTCTTACTCCACGCGTCTTGGTCGTCCGATCATCTCCCATTCATACAAGCAAGCAACAATCGTCAGATATTTTAATCCCATCACCGTTGGATCTCGATTTGAGATCTAATCTCAAACGCCCGCTGCGAACCGGCATCGTCGCATGAGGAACCACCATGTGTTTAAGTGAAGGACCTGAACCGTCCGATGGTGTGCAAGAATGGGGTAAATTGTTAAATCTCACCCCTGCTTTTTGTACTTATTACGTAGTCCTGTAACTAAATTGTAAAGTGTAAATAAAGGTTAATTTGCGTGTAGACCCCGATGAAGCACTAAATGCATGAATTAAAATCGATTCGCTATAGCACATGCACTTAACATGTCATACATAACCGACAAGATAATCAATAACGAGGCTCTCAACTTAAATTTATAACCTGGGAGTCTAGGGTCGAACACAAGGATACGGGCAATTTATTGAGTACATTTAGAGATAAAAAGTTTTAGATAGCAATTCTTAGGTTAATTATGTTGAGATGATGCACAAAACACAAATATATATATTTTTAACACATGTTTTTATACAATTAAATTAAATGCAAACAGTAGTACACAAACAACATTAATATGACATCTACACTTAAATGCACAAGATAAATAACTTGGATCAATTATTAGAATACCCTGAATTGATTACAAGATAGGAAACTTAGCAATAAGTGAATTCAGACTCAAAACTTTATTCAACATTAGTTAAGAATTTCACTTGTAAGTTTTAATAAGTGTACCTAACAATAATAATATTGATTAAAAATGACTAACAATAGACCATTAAAGATTAAAGAATTTGTCATGATCAAATAATTGTTCAACGTGCAATTTTAAAGAAATAAAGATATGTAAACAACCATTTAATATAATAATAATTACGACGTGACTTTTAAACCAAATTTGTCCACAAAAGCCACAAGATAGAATGTCAAATAAGCTTTAAAACGAGATAAAAATCACATTATTTGGATTTCAGGATAAAAAGTTATTCAATAATGAATCAAGGGGCATAAATGTAAGAAAACTTCCAAATTTTATTATAAATAAGGACAAACATGAACTAACATGTTATTAAGAAAACATGTAGGGGCTATGTGCAAATAACAAAAAAGGCGTAAAAACTTATCTTTAATTATAGAAAAGCAACAGGGTTTCAATGCAAAAAGTCCACATCACGTGCGACAGGAGTGTGCGTCGAGGCTCAGACCGTACGTAGGCTCGGGCACACATGTGTTGATGTAACGCTTCGATGCTGGCTCGAGTCTCCCAAGTCTCAGGAGGCGAATCTATGCTTTGGCATGTAGCATGGCGCGCTTAAGACCGTTTGATCCAGGCTCCAGTTAGATAGATCAATGGTGACAGATATTCTTCATTCAACGAGCTCCTCCACAGGCGGCAGGGATATAGATGGGCTCTGACTACTATCTCTCTCCTCCGTTGCGCTCTAGTTTTGTCAGTGAAGATCTATGATGCTTTCTAAGGGTTTGATGAAGTCACCCGATCGACGAAGCTCTGTGATTGTCTAGGTCACCCGATCGATGTAAGGTAGTCGGAGACAGTGGGATTGAACTTCCCTCCGTTCAATGTCCGATCATTGAAGTCGATTGTGCACCTGTAGGAGTTAGCAGAAAAAACCCTCCAAAAGCAAATGCTTTAATGGATGGAAAGGGCTCAATCGAAGATGGTGGCTATGAGCCCTATATGGGTCTTTCCTCTGTTCAAGAGGGAAGAATGGATCGATATGAATACAATCATGAAGAAGCGTAGAGTAGCACTAGAAAGTACACATGGATTTAGGGATAGAATTAGTGATATAGCTCAGATCGGATGAATAAGTCGATGTTGTTTTGACTTGAATTTAAAAAATGGAAAATCAAGGAGGAAATGGTAGAAAGATTACCTGGAAATCGACGAAGAACAAGGGTAAACGAGGAAGATGTAGAATACAGGACTTGCGCAGAGCTTTTCAAGCTCCAGATCATCGCTCAATGCTTAGTCTTTCACAGAGATCAAACAACCAACCTGAGAAGGTTGTAGCAAGGGAGACACCCCTTGGATCTCGTCAGAGTAGATTCTCCGTCATCACACTAGTTCTCTTCGAGGTTCTGTCATAATCGAGGAAAAAAGGCTAGAGGCTACTCTCAAAGTGGACAGATAACTAGAGCAAGGAGTGGGGATGGCCTATTTAAAGATGAAATGGTGGAGGTTTCAAGAGCTTTTTAATGGAGTTTTCAACCTCCGCCATTGATTGGGTGGTTAGAGTGAGGATGAGATCGGAGGATGGCGGAAGCTGGGGTTGAATGGTTAAGGGATTAATGGATGTTTCGAGGGGAGTTGGTGTATACAAAGGTCGGTGAAATTGGCAGAAGTTACCATGGAATGATGAGTCGTGACGTTTGGGATGAGTGGGCAGGAGGTTGATGAAATCCAGATGCCATTGGATCATATGATCCAATGGTCCAAATTGGTCCGTTAATGAGCGGCCAGATACGCTTGATCAGGGAGAGATCAGACGACGTTGGAGGAATGGATGAGAACTGCTTGATCATCAGATCAAGCGGCTGAGAATGAGGCACGGTCTAAAGGATGAGATGAAAGGAAAAGAAGATCAAAAGATGAGGAGAGGGCACATGTGGTGTGAAATGATCGAGCCACGTGGAGCAATCTGAAGACACTACGTGGCCTAAACAGAATTGAAGAAATTTAAAAAATAAGTGTTAATTAGGAAAGAATTATTTAGAGGACGAACTAGAAAAAGTTTGAGCATGAAAGTTGTAGATCTCATCGAGATCTACAACTTCTACAACTTTCATGCAGAAGTCAAAGAGATCAAAGGTCGTCTAGACATAGTTAAAAATTAGAGAAGAATAAAAACAAATTTCTTTAATTTTCTTTTTATTATTTTTTTTGTATTTTTATTTTGTTTTATGTTTATTTTATTTATGGACAATTTTAATATAATTTTTATTTGATTTTCAATAAGAAATAAGTACATAAAATATTACACCATAATAAGATTATATTAATATATAATAATTAGTGTTAATTATTTACAAAATAGTAGTTAGTAATTAGAGTTAATTAGTCAATGAATCTTGTTGATTAACTTAAGCAAGAGAGTTAATAATGGAGATCAATGATGATAAATTTGGGATTTATCATCCCCTATACTTATGCTAAGCTCGTCCTCGAGCTAATAAAGAAAGAATTGGTTAAAGTTAGTTTAATTAGTGAGATTTCTGACATGTACAAGTGATTATACAAGGCTTAATTTTACCAAGAACACAAGGTTTTAGAAATTCTAAAACTTCTAAGTTCATTCAAGTATTAATCAAAAGGAATTCAACTCCTCTAATTGTCGGACTCTCAATTGTACATATATATAAGAAGTATGACTTAGTGTAGATTGTATCATGAGAGTAAAATCAATAAATCACCGAAAATTCCAATCTTGGAAGCTCTCCTGAGGACCCAACCCTCAACCATGAGAGTATGGATGGAAGGCCAGATTATGGATGATGTGGAATTGTGTACTTATTTTCTCTTCCTCTCATTGGAAAAGGTTCTTTCATGTGACAATACGCAACACAATTTTCATTTTGATTTTTAGCCAATCACTGTGTCCGTCAAGAGAAGTTGGAGTCATCTAGGGAATACACCAGGGTGTACCTTTTTTGAGTATCTAATATACCTTCTACACCCAGACTTGTAGCATTTATGATGCAGAGCTCTTTTTGGGTGCTAGCCTGACTCCTGGTTCTAATAGCAGTGGTCCAAATGGACACTTTGAAATGGTTGGGAGCACTTTCCTTTGATGGTAGCTCTTTGATATTTGACTTTGTAGGATGAGAACTTCTTTTTCATTATTTCTTTCTTTTCTTTGTTTTTGGCTAGCTCCACTCCTTTTACCAAAATATTGGCGTTGATAACGCAGTTCCGACATGCAGTTAAGATGTCGATGTAGAGAGAAAAGCCGTAGAGAGGGATCCGCGCTGATCAAACAAAAATACAATAAAATGGGAGAGAGAGAGAATGAATCATATAAAGTGCTTTTTCTCCTATTTTATCGTTCACTAATTATTTTACCAAGTAAGCATGCCTGGTTTGAACTCAAGGAGGCAGAATATTCAAACTACGGTTTTCGAAACAAGAATGAAATTCCAGAAAAATACTCTTTGTTCTTGATTTTACAAAGAAAGAAATTGAAAAGAAATCTGGCTCAAAACTAACTCGAGATGGCGAAAATCAAATCTACACAATGAAGCGACGACAAATCTTGGAAAAATAACAGAAACTTATCTCGGGTAGTTATCAGGCTACCCTAAAAAAATCACGGAAAAATACGGAAAATACGAGGTCCAAAAACCCCTACAAACCAGAGGCATAACTGCAAAGAAACGTTTATTGTTTTATTACATAATAGTCCCTGAAAAGGACTGCAAAGAAAATAAAACTAAAGGAATTACATTTATGTCCCTGCTCGGGGACCTAGATGTAATTTCTGGAAACTTCGGGGCATCCCGGCTGTTCTTGTTGTTCTTGAGCTCTAGCCCGCGGCTGACGATGGGGGCTTCTTTTCTGAATTTTCTCCGACGAACGATAACGACCTGGGGCCACTGGCGGGGCTAGAGGGGTGACACCTTCACCCCTTGAGCTCGCCCGTGGTGGATCTCCTCCAAAGGTGGCTGGAAGGCGATGTTCTCCATCGATGACAGTAGTTGTTTGACTGACTAAGATCTAATGCTACTCTTGCTTTGATTGTGAATTGCGTGAAGTTTAGAAGCTCCAAATGCTTTGAGGTCGCTCCAGATGAAAGATACACTGCAAGTAGTATTTTAGGTGCTCGATTCACTCAAGAATCGGCCAAAAGATTATTGATTTTGCAAGTTAAAGATGAAGTTTCCAGAAGTAGTGAAAAAAGGCGTGAGAAATAATGAAGAATGAGGTGCGAGTTTATTTGATATTGAAATGAATCTGAGAGATGAATTGGATGGGCGTCTAAGCACTATGATTAACCAACCTAATTATGCAATTATCTACCCTAATCACGGCACATATTTCGAGAAAGGAAATTGTGAAAGTGGGGGATTAGATCTGGGACTAGAGAGATGTATTACCTCGGATAACAGCTCGACGGTCGATCCTTCCCGGAGCTTGACGCGGTGCTGGGCTGCGATGCAAGGCGAGTGGTCGCCCTAGAGCTTCTCCTCCGACGTTCTTCTTCCTCGCGGGGCGGCGATTTGATGCTGTATCCACCGTAGATGGCCGACACGAATCTTGGAAGAAGTAGGGTCGGCACTGGAACCGGGGAGTTCAGGTAGTTGGAGAGATCTGTTCGAATGCGCCAGATTTAAGGGCTTTTATAGATGAAATGTCAAGGATCTAAGGTGGATCTAAGGGTCGGTGAAGGTAGTTAAGGGAAGATAATGGAGAGTTTGGATTGATCAAGGAAGTTAGAAAAGGAGCGGGAGAATTTGTTGAAGAACGATCGGTTGAACAGAATGATGCACCGGCTTCTTCGAGAAGAAGAACCAGGTGCTGACACGTGTCAACACCTGGTTGGTCAGATGTTGAAAATTCAGTATAAATTAGATAATAAATAATAAATATCATTATTTTAAATAGGTATAAAAATGAAAAATAAAGAGAATTAAATTATCTAAATTATGGTATATTTAATTTTTGTAAATAATAAATATTATTCGAAATGTAAATATCATATTAATAAATAGATATAAATAATACTTAATAAATAGGTTTTGAATTTTTAATTCAATAAATAATTAATTATATATTAATTATATATTTTCTTAATTATTAGAATAATAAATAATGCCTTTGTGAATTTTTGTGGATTTCAATAATTTAGTTTAGATATATTAATAAATACAGGTATAAGCCAGATAGTTCAATTTCATCTATAAATTAGGGTTTGGATTTTATTAAAATAATAAATAAGCTCCAAAAATTCTGAAATAAATCATGGTGAAAATACAAGATCATGAAAATAATTAAAAATTATAAAATTAATAGAACTATAAATACTGTGTTCTAAATAAAATAAATAGCCCAGAAACCTCTTTGTCAGTAGGTCCCAAAACTGACTTTTTGCTAACGGACTCCGATTTTTATGAAACCACCTCCATTAATTAGATAATATTATTTTATGAACTTTAAAGGTGAGTAGAGTGAAATTGGAGTTCGTATGAGAAAATTATGATGTTCGGAAGTTGAGAATTGGACAATTTAAAAGTTGGATTTCTTGGCATATATACAAGATAATATTTTTAACTTATTTTTATATTTTTATGTAAATTTTAGAAATAATTAGGAAAAGAGTTTGTGAAAAGTGTTTATATATGAATGAATTAAAAATCAATGAAGATTTGATATTTAATGAAGAGTCTGTGGAGTGTGTCTTTAATTATTTTTATGGTGTTCTTTCCTTATCTCCCCCTACTTGTTTGTTTGTCAACCAATCCATGCTGACTTGGTCTTAGGGGTTTGGTTATATAAATATATCTTGCATCTATATTTATATTTTCTGAGTAATATTGTACATATATATATTTACAATCTACCTTCTTTTCTTGTCTTTGTTTTTATTCTTTTATTTATTTACATGTTTTTGATGCATAAAAGTGCATTTTTATTCATGAATGGGGTTTTGATAAAAGATGGAAATTAATGAATATTTACATGTATTTGCTAAGGGTTTAAGATAAAATGCTACAGAAATGTTAAAGAATCATGGATTCATCAACCCTCTATACTTAAACTTTGCTAGTCCCTTAGAAAATAGTTATTTGAAAAGTAAGTGAAAAGGAAAGAAAGTTAGAATGAATTAGTTTTCCTAAACCAATTCATGTGAACAAAAAAGGACAAAGCTCGATCGGGCCTAAAACAAGCATTTTGTCGGAGCCTTAACTAGGATTAGGATTTTATCCTCAACAGTCCTCAAGTTCCACAAATCCTTATTTATGCTCACATCATCAGCTAGTTCAGACTCACTTATTCATATCGCAAACTCTATCAACCTTAAAGCCAATTTGTACAGTGTGTGAATTGATTTAGCTCTTCCTGCTTAAAGAAGCGAAGAAACCGTCCATCCCAGCTATACACTTCCATTGATTCCTCATCCACCTACTCTTTCCTCGGGGAGGGAGGTATTCCCTTCTGAGGTCAGTTCGTGCTATGTCCACAATCGAATATAGAGAGAAAGTAGAAGAATGAGAAAAGAACTGGAGTGCGACAAGTGTAGATGCATCTCCTCGTGAAGCTCAGTCGGTGTAGCTAAGTCTCCACTAAGATGTGCAGGCATTTTTGGTGCAAGCTTGGACCATTGTGGTCGTATTTGCATTTGGTGGCTTCTTTTTGGCTTTTTAATTTGCTTGCATTGCATTCATATTTTTGTGCCTCGACAGATATAACATCTTTTGTTCCGTCCCTTTTTTGAGGTCTTAGAAAAAACTGTATCAGCAGATCCTTCCCTCATCCGAAGCGACTATCGCAACCCCAATCTCTCCTGTCTTTAGACGTCAATGCTGCAAAGACAAGGATAGAAATGCACTGCCAAGATGTATTTCCCTTCGCAGCTCCATGCAAGTCGAGCGAAGTGCAAAGTGCATGTGTCCAAGATTGGTTCACTGGTGCAGAGTTGTACGGATGACACCAAGTATTCTACTTAAGCACATATGAGTTGATTTCTCAAATATGGTCTTATGGAACCCAAGGATTTAAGTCAAAGACATGAAGAGTCTAAATTCCAGATCCTAACTAGGCTCCTTACAAGGAAAGTTGAAGGCCATAATCAAGCTCCATCCTTCAGACTATTCTCAATCCTTAGTTCCAGAAGTCAAACTTATTCTGAAAAATGCGAATGCAAATGCAACGATGTTTTTGTGAAGTACATTTCCTGAATTTTACTCATTTTTATGGATTTTAAGACTTCTGTAATTTTATGAATTTTAGGACTTTGTATTTTTTTTTATGGATTTTATGATTTTTATAAACACGTATTTGTACAAGAATTTTACAAGATATATTTTATTTGAATTAAATATCTAATGTATTTTATAAATTTTATATATAGAGAATTTTACAAGGATTAAATGAATTTTACACATATTATAATAAAAAGGATTTTAAATAAATATTATACGTGTTAAATACATATTTTGAATACATATTTTGATTTAAACTTTTAAATAAAGATTTTAGATATATTTTACTTATTTACAAAGATTTAGTAAGTGATAAAAAAATAAATATATGGATTTTAAATTAACCCTCACCCACTTTTTATGGATTTTATAGATATAGAAAATACATAAAAGTACGATTATGGACAAAAGTATATATACATTATATACACACACACACACACACTCTATACTTAGCTTGTGCTATGTACTCATGGCATCAAAAGAGAAAAAGGAGGACATAACTCGTTCTAAGTAAAAGTGGGTGAAAAAGAATAAAAGAATAAAAGAATAAAAGTCAGTCGACCACCCTATACTTACGATCTGGTCATCGTAAGTATAATGGAAGAGAAAAAAATGAGGTGACTGAGGGAAAAGAATATACAACGAAGGAACAAGAGAAATAAAGAAAACATGATCATCGAAATCACTCGGTCCCCCTAAGAATGTACAATTGTTGTGAACTCCAAAAATCAAATGGCTCAAAAGTCTCAGCACATGATGAAATGAAGTGGAAAAGTAGTCATACATCCTTTACAAAGTAGAACACATCAACCTGGGTCATACTGAATCTTCTGCTTTTTATGCGTGTGCTGATCTCTGGCTGTCTGAGTAGAGATGCCTCCGTAAATGAACTCTGTACTTGGAATAAGCCTCTCTATTGAAATACGCGTCTCTAGAGTCAGACTACAGAAGGTGTCTATATGTGTAACCATCACATCATCCGACTCTCTACGCTGAATAGACTATATGATCTGTGAAATGTAATCAACCGACTCTCGCGCTGTAATATGTGTACTCTCAATCTGCAGCATTGAGATGTCTATTGCAAGTGACTGGTCATCTGAATCTATTATGGAATCTGCCTCTGTATGTGAACAATCAATTGTAGAACTAGGTACCATATGATCTACCCTATCCTTGTGTAGGATATCGTGGCTATCAAAATAAACGCTCTCAAGATCAAGAGTTATGTCTCATCAATGTGCTGGCAATCGTCTGCAAGACTGGTGTCCTTTGAAGTAAATGACAATACTGATCTGGGACTGCTACATCCTCTCTCCATCTCAATGTGTATCTCTTCATTGTCTATGCGGAATGATACTCTCCCAGCATCATAATGAAAGAGTGCTCTTGCTGTCTGCAAAAAGGGCCTCCCGAGAATGATTGGAGCAAGATGTAACTGTGTAGAGCACGTCATGTCTAGGACAGTAAAATCCACTGGAAACCGCAAGCCCTACACGGTTACAATAATGTTCCTCGGCACACCTCTAGGTCTCTTTACAGATCGATCTGCAAACTGAAGTATCGCTCGTGATTTGTAGAGAGGACCTAGCTTGAGCTTATCAAGCAAAGAGGATGGAAGAGAATTGATCGAGGAACCATAATTAAAGAGAGTACGATGGAATGCGACATCTTCAATCAGACAAGTGACACAGTGAGCTCCAGAATCTTTCTTCTTCTTGGGTACCTTGTTCCGAATAGCACACGAAGTTGCCTTGGTCAATATATGCTTCTCAACTCGTGATCTCTTCTTCCTACACGTGGTACATCGATTCTTCAACCGATTCTTGAGCGTAGGAAAGTGATCTAAGGCATAGTGAAGTGGGATCTTCAAAAAGATTGGATCTTTCAATAATCGCTCGGTCTCTGGAGTGACAACATTCTTTTTGGTGTTTTCCTTCCCTTTTCCAAACAGGGAATCGGGTTATTCATATTGGAATCAATGTGTACATCGAAAGTTTCAAAATTATGTACAAAACTCACTAAAATAGGGGAAGAAAATTTTGGATCAGGAGTATCTACATGGTCTGGCGTGATATCATCATCTGATTCACGTGTATCCATGTCAACTATTTCTGTATCGCTCCCTTCTCTCTGATCATCATGGTGGTCTTCATCAGTGTGTCGGTTCTCCTCCTCAGCATCAGAATGTGTTTGATCATGGATTGACTCTCGCTCCTCATCAAGTGCCCTCTCCTCTACTCTCTCAAGTGCTCGTGGTGATCTACCGCTCCTGAGACGAATGAAGTTAGGTAAAAATT
The DNA here is from genome assembly GCA_037367405.1 of Ottelia alismoides. Classification (NCBI taxonomy): domain Eukaryota; kingdom Viridiplantae; phylum Streptophyta; class Magnoliopsida; order Alismatales; family Hydrocharitaceae; genus Ottelia; species Ottelia alismoides. The sequence goes on along the minus strand of JAZKJV010005489.1, from coordinate 399,121 downwards.
GAGGAAAAGAGATCGTACCTGTAGTGATGTCTACCTGATATGGATGCCTCCTCTTGTTGTTCGGGTTCATCTGAGGCTGAGCTAGGAGAGTGGTCTTCGGTGCGGTTAACTTATCCAGACGAAGGTTAACCTACTCCATCTCTGTCCTATTGCACTATGGAGCATGCTCAACATATCCATGATCTGATTCAGCACCAGGGCCTGTAAAGACATCTCAGAACTGTGTGGTGACCCTGGCTATCTACTCTCTCCTGCCTTGGCATGTGCTGCTGTGAAGTGTACGGCTGAGGAGATCTCTGAGGTGTAAAGGAAGACTGCTGCTGCTGCTGGTAATGATGTGTCTGTGAATGATTAGCATGATACTGAAAAGAATGTGGTCTCTGATATCCATGTTGGTGAGACTGCTGCTGCGTGTAAGACTGTCGGTGCTGAAAGTGTGGACGACCATGTTGCGAATGACTATACTGCTGCTGCTGCTGAGGTACACTCGGTTGATGAATTGCTGTGTACCATATTCCGTTGATCTCAAGAATGACTTGAGGCTCAACATCAATGTCCACATAACTGGTGATCTGACCAGAATTGGCATGAGACTGGTCCTCATGCCAATCAATCTGCGGAGTCTCTGGCTTGCTCTGGACGAAATGTATCTATCGGGTGGGCGGAGTGGGTAAAGACCTCCGTACATGTTGTGAAGTCGAAGAAGCTTGAGCCTGCTGATACTGAAGTTGCAGTTCAGTTACCTTCTTCGTAAGATCACTCAGCCGTTGAGGCAGAGATGAGAGTTTCTCCAACTCTCGCAACGACTGTATGTCCTGAACTTATTTCTGAATAACATTTACCAATGTTAACTTCTCGATGATAAAACCCATGTTGGTATTGGCTTTAGAATCTGAAGTACTCGCCACCTTATGATGCTCTCGGTGATGTAGTGGCTGAGGGGCATTCTAGAATGCCCGAGTAGAGTCGACAACTCTCGAGTTTTCTGCCATCCCTTCGAAGATGGACCAGACAGACTCAGCATCCTTATTCAGATAATTACCGTCACATGCGACACTCATCAGCCCCTGAATGTTTGGTTGGAGTCCTCCAAAATAATTCTTTACCAGCACCTTCATTGGTATCTCATGATGCGGGCATCTCTCCGTAAGATCCTTGAATCGATCCCATGCCTCATGGAAAGATTCATTCGGTAATTACGTGAAGTTGGAGATCTAACTCCTCACCATGTTTGTCCTTCCCAGAGGAAAATATTTAAACAAAAATGTGGACTTCAGATCATCCCATGTAGAAATTTCCCTCCCTAAGTGACTCAACCAATAAAGCACCTTATCTTCTAAGGCGAAGGGAAATGCTTTAAGGCAAACAACCTCCCGCGTAACTCCTGGATAACTTGTCATACCACAAATCATCTCGAATTGCTGCAGAAAGGTAAACGTCTCCTCTGTAACGTTCCCATAGAACTTGGGAAGAAAAGAGATGAAGGACGGTCTCAGCTCGTATGGCCCTTGATTTAACGGTAGCCGAATCCAATGGTGTAGCGTCCTAGCTCTGAGGTCATACTCATCTCGTAAAGTAGCGGGAACCAATGCAGGTGGTAATGGATTCCTGGCTCCTGCTCTCAGCGCGACTATCTCAGCTCGCAACTCATTCTGAGTTCTGAATTGTTCTCCGATCTGGATATTCATCTGCTTTAATATGTCGAGAATCCCGATTGTAATATCTATAGTTGGATCCGGTCTTCCATCAGCATCGTGCTCCTCAACTGCCTCTCCTCTGCTGGTCCTTGTCCACGAGCCATGTGCTTCAGATCTTCTGTGAAAGAGAACTTCTTATAAGAACTCCACTAAAAATCAGCTGGAGAAAGTGATGATAGATTGAGGCAAGGGTCTTCCTCAAAAGACTGGTCGGGAGGTGAGGGGGTCTGGATCTGACTCTTCTCGAGATCAAATGGGACCAACTCGGGAAGAGGGTCCCTAAGTTTGTGAAAATGTGCGATGGATGGTGAAAGACCGAGATCTCACGTTGTCTGAGCAAAATAGCCATAGAGTCATCATCTTCGATGTCAAGAGATTAATCGGGAGAGCATGTTTATCGAGTCAAGAGAGATGGGAGATGTAAGAAGCTGCGGTAACTCACGCCCCACAAGTAAGCACAAAGCAAACCCCGTATACACCAACACAACCCGATGATGACCGTAAGAGTTTGGTCGTTTATCTTGTCGGTTTTAGGGTTGTTTTAGCATACAAGTACATTCTCCGATTATCGCGAGCTGATAGGTGCCCGGAATTTCCCTATAATACTGTCCCGAGTCTTTAAAGAAAATCACTTGTTCTCGGCAAATATGGGGGTAAGTACGGACCATTTTCGACGACCCGTATTACTTGAGGATGGAGCCTTACACAGTGTCCTCTAAACCCCCCACTCTGCTAAGTAAACTCGGACCGTTTTTGGCTACCCGAGCGTACCCACTGAAAACCAATGATTAGGTGTATAGACTAAGTAGTATTTTGAGAGAAACACAGACTTTGGCTCTATCCTTAAGGGTCATCTCTCACTCGCGAAATCTGACAAGTACCTGTGGGGCATTACTCTCCCAAATCAATTGATCCTTACATTTGTTTTATGTCAGATACTTAAGCAGTCCTGATTTTTTTTTGGTTTTATATTTTTTTGGATTTTTTCAGACAAGCATCTAACAAATGTCTTTATTATTTTTTTAGAAATCCTAAAATCATACACCTAGGTTGCGAGTCCTAAGACGAACTACGAGGGTGCAATCAAATAGGAAAAAAAAATGAAAACACCTAATCATGCACCTAGCCTCGTGAAAAGTCGCGGAAAACTGGAGATGCGAGGAAAATCATGGTGGGTGCCCTGATTCCCTGAATGCACGACACTTGATGAATCAGACCCTGAGAAAAAGGGGAGGGGAGGTACAAGTAAGTCGGGATGCCCTTATGGGGCCCCTTTCTACAAAAAACAAAAACAAGGGCAAGTGCCCTTTCTTTTTCTTCTTCTTTTTTTCTTTTTTTATAAAAATAAAGGAAAAATTACAACAATGACTCTAACTAATCTAGCCCTCAGCAACCTAAAATCTCGGTCTCTGCACTTTCAACTGCTTCGGCATCCGAGGAAGCCAGCTGAACCTGCATGCCCTACAAAGATTAGTTAGGAAAAAGAAATAAAAATACATGAAAAATTGTAAACAAAGTTCAAAGAAACACAAAGAACCATAAAAACCTAAGAAAAAACCGTAAATCAAAAATAGAAAGATACAAAATTTGAAAAATCAAGAATATGAGAGAATGACAGAAAATCGAGTCAAAAACTACTATAGAAATAATGCGTCCCCGACAACGGCATCATTTTGATAACGCGGTTCCGTCATGCGGTTAAGATGTCGGTGTAGAAAGAAAAGCCGTAGAGTGGGATCCGTGTTGATCAAACAAAAATACGATAAAATGGGAGAGAGAGAGAGAGAATGAATCATATAAAGCGATTTTTTCTCCTATTTTATTGTTCACTAATTATTTTACCAGGTAAGCATGCTTGGGTTGAACTCAAGGAGGCAGAATATTCAAACTTCGATTTTTGACACAAGAATGAAATTCCAGAAAAATACTCTTTATTCTTGATTTTACAAAGAAAGAAATTGAAAAGAAATCCGGCTCAAAACTAACTCGAGATGGCGAAAATCTAATCGACACAATGAAGCGACGAAAAATCTTGGAAAAATAACAGAAACTTATCTCGGGTAGTTATCAGGCTACCCTAAAAAATCACAGAAAAATACGGAAAATACGAAGTCCATACAGCCCCTACAAGATAGGGGCATAACTGTAAAGAACTGTTTATTGTTTTATTACAGAATAGTCTCTGAAAAGGACTGAAATGAAAATAAAACTAAAGAAATTACATTTAGGTCCCTACGCGGGGACCTAGATGTAATTTCTGGAAACTTCAGGGTGCGACTGAAAATCTGGAACTTCGCTGGGTTAAGTTTGCAATTTTCTACCGTTTCGCAGTGGACGGTCATGATTAGAAGATGAGACGCGATCTGGGCCATTCGTCCGTGCCACGTGTCGCACACCTGTGCGTCCCGACTGTTCTTGCTATTCTTGAGCTTTGGCGCACGGCCGACGACGGGGCTTTCTTCTCTAAATTTTCTCCGGCGAACGATAACGACATAGGGCCTCCGGTGGGGCCAGAGGGTGATGCCTTCACCCCTCGAGCTCGCCAGTGGTGGATCTCCTCCAAAGCTGGCTGGAAGGCGACGTTCTCCGTAGATGAAAGTAGCTGTCCAGCTGACTAAGATCTGATGCTGCTCCTGCTTTGATTGTGAATTGCGTGAAGTTTGGAAGCTCCAAATGCTCTGAGGTTGCTCCAGATGAAAGATACACCTTCAAGTAGTAATTTGGGTGCTTGATTCACTCAAGAATCGACCAAAAGATTAGTGATTTTGCAAGTTAAACATAAGTTTCTAGTAGTAGTGAAGAAAGGCGTGAGAAATAGCGAAGAATGAGGTGCGAGTTTATTTGATATCGAACTGAATCTGAGAGATGAATTGGATGGGTGTCTAAGCACTATGATTAACCAACCTAATCATGCAATTATCTACCCTAATCACAGCACACATTTCAAGAAAGAAAATAATGAAGGTGGAGGATTAGATCTGGGACCAGAGAGGTGTATTACCTCGTATAACAACTCGATGGTCGATCCTTCTCGTAGCTTGATGCGGCATTGGGCTGCGATGCAAGTCGACACGAAGCTTGGAAGAAGGAGGCTCGGCACTAGAACTAGGGACTTCAGGTAGTTGGAGAGATCTATTCGAATGCGCCAGATTTAAGGGCTTTTATAGATGAAATGTCAAGGATCTAAGGTAGATCTAAGGGTCGGCGTGAATGAAGGTAGTTAGGGGAAGATAATGGAGAGTTTGGATCGATCAAGGAAGTTAGAAAAGAAGCGGGAGAATTTGTTGAAGAACGACCGGTTGAACAGAATGATGCACCGGCTTCTTGGAGAAGAAGAACCAGGTGCTGACACGTGTCAGCACCTGGTTGGTCAGATGTTGAAAATTCAGTATAAATTAGATAATAAATAATAAATATCATTATTTTAAATAGGTATAAAAATGAAAAATAAAGAGAATTAAATTATCTAAATTATGTATATTTAATATTTGTAAATAATAAATATTATTCGAAATGTAAATATTATATTAATAAATAGATATAAATAATACTTAGTTCTTTGTCAGTGAGCCCGTCTGGGAGCTCATGTTTAAGTGGACAGGGGAGCGAGAAGCTCGGCTGTGACACATGCCCTTGCTTTCTGAAAGGTATCGCCCTCGCTGAGGCTTCCCTCTCCCGCCAGAAGTGGAAAGCAAGCCCTACCTTCAATCCCAAGGACGCTTGCAGAAGAATCCCCGCCAACTACTTCTCTATAGCGGAATACGTTTCCCTCTCACCTGGAAAGCATACTAGCTCCGCGCATCATCCCTGGGCTGTCGACTGGGCGGTACAGAGATCTTCTTGGAACTGGCCTTTCTGGCCTGGTCCTTGCATACCGGCTACTCTGACTCTGATACTAACCTTTCCTGGTCTTCTCTTTTCAGGTTAGGTTTCGGAGGTCGGCGGAGGTTGAAATCACGGTTCACTTATGGCCCTCCCCCTTCTTTAAAATAGAACATCATCTTCGTGCACTAGCTGGGTATTCTGACCCCGCATTGCCACATCTTGGCGGGTATGCGTAGACTACTGGTCCTTTTCCTTCTCTGAATCCCTCGCAGGATGTTACCTAGGATGGAGGGATCCGTGATTCAAATGGGGGAGTCTCGCTGACAGAATTCCATTGGCTTAAGACCATGTTACATGCTTGTAATATATATAAATAGGGGGCATTGTCATGATCATCCGAGCTTTCTAGCCTGAGTCTGATCTCCTTTAGCTTTCACCTTCGGACATTTGCCAAGACTGATTATGGCGAGATGCTAAATAGGTTTTGAATTTTTATTTCAATAAATAATTAATTATATATTAATTTTATATTTTCTTAATTATTAGAATAATAAATAATGCCTTTGTGAATTTTTGTGGATTTTAATAATTTAGTTTAGATATATTAATAAATACAGGTATAAGCCAGATAGTTCAATTTCATCTATAAATTAGGGTTTGGATTTTATTAAAATATTAAATAAGCTTCAAAAATTCTGAAATAAATCATGGTGAAAATACAAGATCATGAAAATAATTAAATTATAAAATTAATAGAACTATAAATATTGTTTTCTAAATAAAATAAATAGCCCAGAAACCTCGTTGTCATTAGGTCCCAAAACTGGCTTTTTGCAAACAGACTCCGATTTTTATGAAACCACTCCATTAATTAGATAATATTATTTTATGAACTTTAAAGTGAGTAGAGCGAAATTGGAGTTCGTATGAGAAAGTTATGATGTTCAGAAGTTAAGAATTTGATAATTTAAAAGTTGGATTTCTTGTCATATATACAAGATAATATTTTTAACTTATTTTTATATTTCTATATACATTTTTAGAAATAATTAGGAAAAGAGTTTGGTGAAAAATATATACATATGAATTAATTAAAAATCAATGAATATTTGATATTTATTTGATAAATAATGAAGAGTGTGTGGAGTGTGTCTTTAATTATTTTTATGGTGTTCTTTCCTTATCTCCCCCTACTTGTTTGTTTGTTGACCAATCCATGCTGACTTGGTCTCAGGGGTTAGGTTATATAAATATATCTTGCAGCTATATTTATATTTTCTGAGTATTATTGTACATATATGCATATTTACAATCTGCCTTCTTTTCTTGTCTTTGTTTTTATTCTTTTATTTATTCACATGTTTTTGATGCATAAAAGCGCATTTTTATTCATGAATGGGGTTTTGATAAAAGGTGGAAATTAATGAATATTTACATGTATTTTCTAAGGGTTTTAAGACAAAATGCTACATAAATGTTAATGAATCATGGATTCATCAGGCGCGCATTGATCAACTTATTTATTAATGTCATTACACCCTGGCACTTTAGGTCGAGATCAAGAAATAACATGAGGACATGTCCCATAATGGCTAACATGCTGACACTCAGGTTTCATGAAGCCGTCATTAATCTTTTTCCGTCCTCGAGCATCATATAGATCAAGTCCAAACTCAAACTTTCAATCCCATTCTCCTTAGTGATATCTTGACTCATCTCAATCGTGAATGCAGTCATGCATGTGAGTGATGATCAAATTCCTTTAAGGGAGATTAAGCACGAAATATAGCATGCATATCTTTGAACTAGGAGAGTATGAATTTTTAAGTCTAAGACCCTAATGATTAATACATGATAACTCTAAGTCTAGGGACTCCTTAAACCATGATTAATGATCATCTCAAGCCTTGAGTGCATCGTGCAAAATCTCAGAGAATAATACCAATCAACAAATTAGTGAATTAGTTATTTGCAAAAAGAATAAAGGAATTATTAGATTTTATTAGTCGAAGGTAACGGACTTGGTATTTTTGGACAATACATCATAAAGAACATTCTAAAATACCCAACACAACACTGCAAACTTCAGTTCCTTAAACATCAAGATTGGATCTTCGAGGTTTGAAATCACATGCCACCTTATGTTTCAACTGCTTTCTCCTAATGTAGAGAACTTTCGAGTCTAAGTATGAAACATATTCATCAACTTAAAATTTCAACCTTCTAGAATGATTCCATTCTTCCTCAAAAGTGATATCTATATCTACATGGGAAGCCTCAAAATTATTTATGATTATGTGATGATGAATCAAACCTTTAAATCCTACAACAGACTTTTGGGTTTTCCTTAGAAGAAAGAAACTAGACATAAAAATTTGACCCCACTTACAAGATAGGTGAGAATCTAAGGACTAGATATCCTTAAGAAATGGTAAAGGTAGTTCCATATCTAATTATTCTATCAATAAATCCTCCTCCTCAGTTGGCATCACTCTTTTCAAAGAACTTTTTATCAACTTGATCTTCCAAAACATAGAATTGAGATCCAGACTTTCCTCCATATGTAACTCTGAAAGACTCTAAGGCAAAACAACCTTATAAAGAGAAAGAAGAAATGGTTCAATGAACCATCACGACCTCTTAAGGCCTTAAACTCACAAAGGATACTGAAGAGACACACCAAGATTTTAATTTCTGATTTTTATTGAATTTGTTAGTCTCAATTTTACCCTTAGTTTTGAAAAGAATTTTCGACAACTTTTTCCAAACAATATCACATAAGTAGATTTTCAAGACATTTTACAAATGATTTCATGTCAAACCATATTTTTGCAAACCATGTAAGGCACTTGAAAACCATGTCAAATATGTATATATACTTTTCAAAAATTATTTTCAAAATATTTTACACAATACTCAATTGAAAATTATAATACGATACCCATAACCCCATAAGTTTGAACAAAAATATGAGATATGACTAGAGTATATATGCAATATATACTGTAGACCCTCCTATACATAGCCTTTTCTATGTCCTCATAGCACAAAGTGATATGACACCATAGCTCAACAAAGCATAAAAGAATTTATGAGAACTGATGATATAATTACAGGTGCACAATGAAAAAGAATGTGTTAGAAGAGAATTTGGACTCGGGCCCACCTAGACATAAAATGAGAAATATCTTAAGTATAAATATATGAAGTAAAACTAAGTGATCCGTTAGGAACAATTAAAATGACAAAAAGATCTCCCCCTATACTTAGGCTGAAAATAAGCCTAAGTATAAAGAAGTAAATGATAAGTAATGAGTTCATGGAGTACTAGAGAGTTTGAATCTTCTAGATATGAATCTTCTGATGACAAATATGCCTCATCTGATAAAAATTAATCTGACTCAACAAGCATGAAGTTAATCAATTTGACGGGAGTAAACCTTTCCTTTGATTCTACAAAATGCTTGAGTAACTGCCCGTTAACAAAAAAAGTAGGTGCATTCACTGAAAGCTCTGAAATCTCTATACTACCATTCTCATGCACTTTCCTTACAATAAAAGGACCTATCCATTTTGACTTTCGTTTCCCGTGGAATATCCGTAACTTCGCATTAAACAACCATACCTTTTGTCTATGAATAAAGTTCTTGCATCTAATATGCGCATCATGCCACTTCTTAACTTTGTCCTTATAGATCATGCTGTTGTCATATGCTCGGTTGTGGATTTCCACTAGTTCATTTAGGTTAAGGTCTCTACATAACTTCTCTTAGTGACAACTCCAATTTATTTTCTTAATTGCCCATTCTGATTTGTGTACTAACTCAGCTGACAAATGACATGGCTTGCCATAAATCATCCCGAAGGGGGAAGTGCCCAGAGGTGTCTTGTGAGCCATCTTGTAAGCTCAAAAAACTTGGTTTAAAAACTGAGACCAATTCTTCCTATCATGTCGGACCAACTTTTGAAGAATGCTTTTCACTTCCCTATTTGAAATTCTACCATGTCGTTTGATTGGGGCGTGATAAGGACTAGTAATTCTATGCTCAAATCCATAGTCCTTTGATGAAGATTCCATCATTCCATTCATAAAATGCTACCTTCATTAGATATCAAAACTTTAAATACCCCGAACCATGAAATAATATGATTAAACTTGCAAATAGTTCTACCACTGCGGCTCGGGTTGGGTATCCTTCACCCATCTGGACAAGTAATCAACCGCTAACAAGATATATTAAAAACCTTGGCTATTAGGGAAAAGACCCACAAAATCTATGCCCCAAGCACCAAAAACAAAAAAAAAAATCACAGGTTGCATGGGAATCTCATCTCTAGCTCCAACAATCCCTCCCATCCTTTGGCAAACAAGACATGACCGTACAAAATCCGCAACATCTCTAAACAAGGTCAGCCAGAAGAATCCACATTGCAACACCTTGTAAGCAGTTCTTTTTCTCGAATGGTGTCCTCCTGCCTCAAGTGAATGATAATATGTAAGGACACTTTGGTATTCCTCCCGAGGAATACATTTTCTCCAGATACAATACATGCCTTCAAAGAAAAGGAACATATCCTCCCAATGATATTTTGTTGAATCCGACTTGAGTCAGTCTATACTGCTCCTAGTCCAGTCATTGGAATTTGCTTGGAGACAAGGAAGTTAACCATATTGGCATACCATGGGAATGAGTCAATAACACAAATAGACTCATCTAGAAAGATCTCTTGTATAGGCTCAGAATCAGGGGAATGCTTTAATTCAATCCTTGAAAGATTATCAACCACTACATTATTAACTCTAGGTTTATACTTAATTTCCAGATCAAATTCTCGGAGTAACAATATCCACCTAAGAAGATGCACCTTCACGTCCTTCTTTTCCATTAGATACCTAATGGTTGAATGATCCGTATATACTGTCACCTTGAAGCCTAAAATCACAGATCTAAACTTCTCTAAAGTACAAACAACCGCAAGCCTTTATTTTCAGTCACTTTAAAGTTTTTCTGAGTTGTTTCGTATATCTTTCTTGCGTAGTGAATAGCAAACGAGATCCGATCTCACCTCTACCCCAATACGGCTCCTATAGCAAAATCCGAAGCATCAGTCATGATCTCAAAGGGAAGTGACCAATCAGGATCCCGTAGAATCGATGAGTCACGGATCTTCTTTTTAAGGAGCTCAAAGGCCTCAAGACATTTGTGATCTACAAAGAACTCGGTGTCTTTTCCTAGGAGCTTTGTCAGGGGTCGGGCAATCTTTGAAAAATCCTGAATAAATCGTCTATAAAATCCGTCATGCCCTAGAAATAACCTTATTGACTTAATGTTGGTTGGTGGATCAAGTTTCTTGATCACATCCACCTTGGCAGGGTCAACCTCCATTCCTTTCTTAGAGATGATGTGCCCTAGCACAATACCCTCCTTAACCATGAAATGACTTTTTTCCTATGAGAGTACTAAGTTCACCTCACTACATCTTTGAAGTACTCAGTCCAATTGTGCTAAACAAGAATCAAATGAGTCACCATGGATCGAGAAATTGTCCATGAAGACCTCTAGGAAATCTCAAACCATTTGGCAAATACAACAATCATGCATCTCTGAAATGTACCTGGGGCATTACACAACCCAAAAGACATGCGTCTGAATGCATATGTGCCAAAAGGACATGTAAAAGTCATCTTTTCCTGGTCCTTAGGAGCGATGGCTACTTGATTGTAGCCAGAGTACTCATCAAGAAAACAACAGAACTCTTTCCCTGCTAATCTCTCCAAAATCTGATAAATAAAAGTTTGGGGAATGCTATCTTTCTTGGTCATGGCATTTAGGCATATGTAATTGACATAGACGTGCCACGATGTAGGTGCTCGTGTTGCAATCTCAACTCCCTCCTCATTGGTGACTATCTGAATCCCTGATTTCTTTGGGACAACATGTAAAGGTGCCACCCATTTGGAGTCAGAGATTGGGTAAATAAACCCCTCTCCATACCATTTCTCAATTTCTTTCTTAACTACTTCCGGAAGATTTGGATTATGTCTTCTCTGAAATTTGCAGGAAGGTTTGACATTATCCTGAACAAAAATATGGTGTGAACTAAGTGCGGGATTAATACCCACAAGACCAACATAGTCCATCCTATGGCCTTATGATTTTTCTCTAACAGTTATAATAACTTAGCTTCTTGTTCTACAGTCAACTTGGAACTAATGATGACAGTAAACTTATTCTTTGGTCCCGTTAGGAAGGAGTACTTGAGGGTAGGAGGAAGTGATTTCAACTCTGGCAAAGATAAGTCATCAGGTACATCAGGCTGAACTAACTCTGAATCTGAATCTGTGTTGTGTAGTGGAGAGGAATCATCTGTAATGTTGTCCACCAACTGAACTGAAGAATAGGGAGTCAGACCGCCAAAGATATATGGTAATTCGGCCAAAGCCGCGTCCGACTCATCATCTAATTCCCTTGACAGTTCCGAATGAAGGGGAACTGACAAGTCCGAAGGGACTTCTATGTCAACAAAGGAATAGGGGGAAGTATAACTCAAGAACACTGGCAAAATCTCTTCAACTGCGCTGTATAAAGTGTCTTCTCCAGATGAGAAGGATTCATTCTGGACCGTTGGGTTCTGAGCCCATATTCCAACTGTGCTAAATATATTTCAGTCTACCTCTGAGGATGAAGAGAAATCGGTACTAGACTCTGAATTAGTTTGTTACCATTTTGTTTGCTTCATCTGTAGCTCCACATCTCCGTCTGGAGAGCGAAACTTCATCATCCTTGTCTAGTAATCAAATAAGGCTTCTGCAGTCCTAAGGAAGGGTCATCCAAGGATAATATGTGAGTCTCTCCAATGATGAGGAACATCCATATCAAGAATAGTAAAGTCTACTTTGTAAGTCTCTCCCTCAATCGATATAATGACATTCTTGACCATATCCTTAGCCTTTTCATTGATTTATCTGCAAATTGAAGTAGTGCTCTAGATTTATGTAAAGGACCCGACTTCAGTTTCTCATATAAGGCCAAGGGTATTAAATTGATTGAAGAACCATTATTAAAGAGAGTGCATGCAAATGATATGTCATCAATGTGACTCACAACATAATGAGCACCCAAATCTCTCTTCTTCTGTGACATTTTTTGGTTCATGAGATAAAATGTTGTGGCAACCGATTAAACATGGGTCTTGACGTAGTTGTTTGGTTTCTTCCTGCTAACTCTGCTAGGTAGGCACTTCACCTTCAAATATTTTTGAAATGCAGGATGACTAGTCACATATTCATCAAATGGCCCTTTAACCATGATATTATCTCTACAGAATCATGCTATTTCAGGATCATCTTACTGAATATTCTTAATGATGCTCTTTCCTGTGTAAAAGCACGTGGGAAAGGGATTGGAAAAGAATTATGTGATGACTCAGAATCTTAAATGGAAACATGCTTTTTATTAAGAGAAACTGAGTTTTTCACACTTGAATCTTTTACAATTGGAATAATAAATGGATTATCTACTAAAGGATAGGGAATGCCTGTTGAATACGCATTCTCCTCATCCGAAGGTGCAAGGTCCTTCGTAGACCCTGAATCCGATGCGTGCTGCTTTATTCTCGAATTCTTCCTTGATCTAGAATTTTCTCCATTCTAGAAATGCCTAATGTCATCATCCTCTGAAGTTTCTTTAGACCGAGCTTCAAAGTTGGTCCATTCCATGTCCTTGGCCCGATCAGGTACGACCACGGTCCATCCGCTCCTGAGAGACATATGATTAACACAATCAAACAAAGAGATCTCATGCTCAAACTGTTTAAAATATGAGAAATATACCTGATCTAATAAATGTTGATGATGAGGTTTGTTCAGGCTATTGGGATTAGCATGAACATGGGCAGGAAAGGATGTAGTAGGAGCATTGCACTCCTCATGTAGACAGGATAAGTGGTTGAGGTCAACCCTCAGCTACCACACTTCGTTTTGATAGGAACTCAACTCCTCTAGAATCTGACACTAAAAATCCATGGGACTGGAAGATGATTGCTCATGCAGTTGTGAAGAAGAAGGGCGTGAAGACTGATCCTGATAGCCATAAGACTGTTGCTTGTACTCGGTATGATGCTGATTATTCGGGCCTTGTTGGCCCGACTGGTACGCCTACTGACATCCATATTGCAGGCATTGCTGCCTTGGTGCTTGATAAGGAACGGCTCCAGAGCTCTGTGGTGCTAGAAGAGGTGTAGGAGTAAATGATGTTTTATAGAAAGTTTGAGGTCGTTGATATGAGAAGCGATCCCCAGAACTCCCCTATTTAGTGGGGTCATGTGTGCACCACACACCATTTACTCCCCACACTTGTGAAGGCTCCTCGACGATTGTTTACGCATATGGTGGTTGCTGTTGACAAGGATGGGCTAAAGGCTGGCCCAGACATTTGTTGTTCCTGAATACAATGAACACAATAAACTAGAGCAGCAGATGCAGTCACGATAGGTACCCTTATCTTGGATACCCAATCAGAAATCTCCTCCATATGTTTATGCAATTTGGATAAGTTGTTGTCCAACACATTCATACGCATATCAATCCTCTCAACTACTATGAGTTTGTCTACTATGAGGCCCATGTCAAAAGGATCTATTGTAGACTTCATTCCCCCATTAGATTGGATTGTATGGGGGGTTTCTAACTGGGCTCTACTAGCGGTTTGTGCTCTACTTGTCTCGGTTATTCTTTCGAACACTTTCCAGATAGTGTCCACTCCTCTAGATGTATAGCTGCCTCCACAACCAACAATAACCAAACCCTACATCTCAGGACGTAAGCCGCTATACAAGGATTGAACCATGAGGGTAGTCTCTAAATCATGGCAAGGAAATTTCTGCAAGAGGTCCTTGAATCTCTCCCATGAGTCACAAAAAGCTTCATTAGGTAATTGGGAGAAACATGTGATGTGTGAGCACATCAAGTTAGTTCTACTTAAAGGGTAGAATTTCTTCAAGAAGAGGTCCTTGAACTGTACAAAGGTAGTAAGAACTACCCCTAGGTTCTTCATCCAGTAATCAACCTTATCCTTCAAGGCAAAAGGAAGGGCTTTGAGCATGATGTAGTCTTGACTAACCCTAGGAGGTCAAATATTAGAACATACTATGTCAAAGTCCCTAAGGAATGCATATGGCTCTTCGTGTGCATTCCCATGAAAATGTGGCAGCAAGCTTAAGAACCGTGGCTTTAATTCATATTCAACTTTTGGTTCGGCACGACTTAACCAATTAGTCATCTGAAATTGCTAAGGATTATATGCCACATCCATCTTACATCTCTACCCAACTGCAACTGGCCTAATTGAGCTCTCATTATTGCTTGATTCTATTTGGATTCTGCCAACCTAGCTAATACAACATGCATGGGATCTTCTTCCTCATCTCCATTTCCATTTTGTTTCTTAGGAGGCATCTTTAATGTATTTTCGTCACCTTCATCAAACAAAGGATTGGAGTTAGATGTAGAAGAAGAAAACGAAATTAAGTCAAACTCACCAAGGCGATGGTCTTCCTCAGTGAGTAAAGAGGGTATAGGAATTGGTTGGGATATAACCAACCCCAAGGAGAGAATCATGATATGCCGGTTCAAAAAGAGTATTATTTTCAATTCAGGATAGTCCATCTCAGGAAGAAGAAGGAAGGGGTTGGACCGGTTAATTTGTGATATTTGAGCGGTTCAATGACAAGCTCGTAAACGCTAAAGGCCAAGATGATGGCCTAATTATCTGGTCAAATTTTAAATGTGATTATATACAAATCTTGTCAGAGTTACGAGCTGTTAGGAACCTAAATTTCCTTACAAATTGTCACGATTCCTATGACTAGTTGCATCCACTTTCAACCAATATGGAAGTAAGTTGGACCGTAAAAATTCGGCTACTTATTTACTTGAGGACCGGACCTTGCACAGTGTCCTATAAACCTTCCACTCTGCTACGGAAATCCGGACCATTTACCAACTGCCCGTAGATCCTCACTGACAAGCGGCTAATCATTTTTATGGAACCAATAGTTCATATGAAAATTCGTGGCATGGCTCTATCCTAATGTTGTCCCTCTCTCACTTGATAAGTATCTGCATATTTGTATACACGTAAAAAAAGTTGCTTTTATTCCAACTTCTTTAGGTCAACTTGCATCAATTCAGCCTCGATTTTAAGAGTTTGGCTATCGCTTGAATTTAAGTAACCACAAATCATCGCCTAACGTACAGTCCCTTTTACTTTATCCTTAAGCTGGTAAAAACTGAGGGAGAAAGTGAGAAAATGGAATGCAGTCAAAATTTAATGATGCATCCAGTCATTTAGAAATACTTATAGCGCTTCCCAACACTATCCATGTGGATGCAGAACAAAATTTATAAATTTATCTATATGATGCAAGTCGAGAAATCGCATCTAAGCAGTAGTTCTTTTAGCAGTGAAGAAATCAAGTTATTTGACTAAGTAGAACATATGCTACGTGCATTTATGAATCTCCTAAGATTTTTGCAATCGTGAATATTATGAGATTCGTGTAGTGTGTCCTAAATTAGGAAATAGATCAAGCAAAGAAATGACATATGATCTTTCTATTTGGTGAAATGCTTGAATCTTTAACATTACTCAAGTCGAGAACCACTCTTGACACAACCACACACTAGAATAAATAAAGTTATAAAGGCTTTTGTTTACATACACAAGATCTCAATCGAGATACACTGTAAATGGGCAATGGAATAAAGTTCTACTAAGCTAATATTCTCTCAAATAATTATTTGTCTCGTGGCTCTCCAACAAGTTGCTCGAAGCTTCTTGCCTCCACGGTCCTTCAGAAATAGTCGGCTCCGTGGGACTACCACAAAACAATGAAATCTATATGGAATTTTTAGAGAGAAATAAAAGAACTTAGTTAAAAAGACATCACAAGAACAATACAACAAAGAAAACAAACTCAAGATAATTATGCCTCAAAATTACTAAATAAATAATTCCTCCTAAAGATAATCACAAAATGTGCCGCGTCCCCAGCAACAACACCATCTGATGAAGCTCTAAATGATAGATTAAAATCAATCCATTATAGCACGTGCACTTAGCTTATCATACAGAACCGAGAAGATCCTCAATGACAAGGCTCTCGGTTTAAATTTAGAACCTGGGAATTCCAGGGTCGAACATAAGGACGCGAGCAATTTATTGAGTATATTTAGAGATTAAAAATTTTAGATAGCAATTCTTATGCTAATTATGTTGAGATGATGCACAAAACACAAATGTATAGATTTTTAACATATGATTTTATACAATTAAATTAAATGCAAATAGTGGTGCACAAACAACATTAATAGGACATCCATACTTAAATGCACTAGACAAATAACTTGTACTAATTATAACGAAACCCTGAATTGATTACAAGATAGGTAACTTAGCAATAAGTGATATCAGTCTCAAAACTTTATTCAACATTAGTTAAGAATTTCACTTGTAGGTTTTAATAAGTGCACCCAGCAATTAAATCTTTTAATGACCTAATAATATTGATTAAAATTAACTAATAATAGACCATTAAAGATTAAAGAATTTGACAGGATCAAATAATCATTCAGCGTGTAATTTCAACGAAATAAAGAGATGTAAACAATCACTTAAATCCAGTAATAATTAAGACATGACTTTTAAACTAAATTCTTCCACAAAATTTGCCACAAGATAGAATGTTAAACACGCTTTAAAATGAGACTAAAATCACATTAATTGGATCTGAGGATAAAAAGTTATTCAACAATGAATCCAGGGGCATAAATATAAGAAAACTTCCAAGTTTTATTACAAATAGGAACAAACAAGGACTAACACGTAAATAAGAAAACCCATAGGGGATAATGTGCAAATTATACAAAAGGCGGAAGGACTTATCTGTAACTATAGGAAGCAACAATGTTTCAATGCAAAAAATATGCATAACGTGCGACAGACATGGGCATCGAGGCTCGGACCGTACGTAGGCTCGGGCACACGTGTCGATGTAATGCTTCGATGCTGGCTCGAGTCTCCCAAGTCTCAAGAGGCAAATCGGTGCTTTGGCATGTAACGTGGTGCGCTTAAGACCATTTAATCCAAGCTCCAATCAGATAGATCAACAGTGAATGTTGTTCTTCATTCAACGAGCTCCTCCGTAGGCGGTGGGGATATAGATGGGCTCCGACAACTGTCGCTCTTCTCCATCGTGCACTAGTTTTGTCGGTGAAGATCTATGAAGATTTCTGAGGGTTTGACGAAGTCAATGGCACCACAACGAAGCACTACGATTCTCTAGGTCACCCGATCGATGTAAGGTAGTCGGAAACAGTGGGCTTGAACTTCCCTCCATTCAATGTCTGCTCATTGAAGTCGATTGTGTACCTGCATGTGTTAGTAGACAAAACCCTCTAAAAGCAAATGGTTTAATGGATGGAAAGGGCTCAATCGAAGATGGTGGCTGCGAGCCTGATGACCAGCCTGACCACTCGGGTTAAGTAAGCAAGTAATCAAGGGTCATTGTGACCCGAATCACCAAGCGTAATCAATGAGAAAAAAAGATAAAACCGCTCAGAAATATCAAACAATCATGAAGTGTAAGCGGTTCGCTATTTTATTTACCAGGTATAGCCACCAGGGTCGAACACAAGGAGCATGAAAATATTACGAAGTAGTCAAATTTCTCAAAAGAAAAAATTTTTTAGTCGTTTTTTAATTTTGCAATTTTTTAATGTTTAATAAGGAAACAAAATCAACAAAGATAAGAGGAAACAAGCACAAGAATCTTTTTGGATTTTTCTTTAAGGCTAAAAATGCTCAGAAAATTAAGATATTTTTTTGGTTTTCTGGATTTTAAAGTGTTTTTGGTTATTTTTTAGGGTTTTGCAAATGTTTTTATATTTTTATAAAAATAAAAAAGGGATAAAAATGCAAACAATGCACAACCATGAGTAAATTGTAAATTTAAAATATTTAAAATGCCTTAAACATGGATAGCAATTTTATGATAAAATATGGATTAAAACCAACAAGCAGGAACTCCAAATGTATTTTTTGGGTTTTCCTTTGATTTTATACAATTTTTATAAGATTTTAGGTGTTTTGTATTTTTTAGGGTTTTTATAAGGATTTTTCAAACAAAATTAATATTGAAAATAAAGCATACAAAAAGGCACACACACAGGAAGTTTTAGGGGATTTTTACCGTATTTTCGAATTTTTATAATTTTTCTGACTTTGATAGGACACAATTTAGGGGTTTTTGAATTTTTAAAATTACAAATGCAAAGAAATTAATCCTATAAAATCATAATTAATACTACACCCTAACAGTCGTCAATGGTATTTTTAGGCGATTTTTCGAATTATTTTACTAATTATTAAGTCCAATCAAAGTCATGCAATTAATCACAGTTTACGGGGACCTCGTTGTAAATATTTCAAGTTTATGGACCACAAAGATAACACCGTATAAAACTTCGGGGCTCAAGATGCAAATAATCCAGCCACAACGTGCACCACACGTGATCCAGATTCACATAGGCATAATTGCAAAATTAAAAGCTTAACATTCAAAGCATAACACCATAAAGGTTCAGGATACAAAATGCAAATAACCCAAAAAACACGTTGTAACGCATGTGACACGGACACGACAGGACTAAAATGCAAATATTGTAAACTACGAGGTCCGAACTGTAAATTTTCCAAACTACACATTTATTTACTGGACTAAAGCCAAATATAGAAACAAGCATGCTAAAAGGGAAATATACAATTACGAGGACATGTGGCACACGTGGAGGTTGGCACTAGCGTACGGTTCTGATCACCTCCTGCTGCTGATCCGACGGTGCAGAGAATGTGTGGAACATGTGTGTCAGATGCGTCAGGGGTCATCAGATCTAACAATTGAAAGGTTGATCTGTCGAGAGGCTATGATGGAATCTGGAAGAAGGGGTATCATCCAACATCGGGGAGCGGGTCTGCAAGAACTTCTCCTGGGAAAACTTCGATCGAGCGAGGGAAGAGATCCTCTAACCCGATGGAAGATCTTGAAGCTTCAGCAACCTCATGGAAGCACTGCACGTCGACCTGGAAGCTTCGATGAAGATGATAATGGGCGAATGAGCGTGGTGGTGGCTGCTCTCCTGGAGCTACTTCGCCTGAGCAACCGTGGGCCTAAATGACCCTCCTCGCGCGCGTACTCTGGTGCTAAGGGTAGAAAGGACTCGAGGCTATGCTTCGGTCCTAGTTATTGCGGTTGGAAAAGAAAGAAGCGACGTAGGTGATGCTCGACCTCCGGCGAAGGCAGGAGAAGGAGGTCTCAGTCCTAATCTCGCTTCGATGAGTGAGATGTAGGGTGATCAGACTACATGGGAAGATGAAGGGCAAGGTGTAGTGTCGATCGGAATGGGTGAATGGGTGTAACGAGGCTTCAACCAGCTTGTTAGAGCAAGGGAACCGACGGCGATGTAAAATGGAAAAGTTGGATTGAAGATGGAACTACATTGGGTGCATGCTGTATTTGAAGATTCAGAGGAGCTCTTGAGATTCAAGCGAAGACGAGCATCAAGGTAATGGCCTCAACCAGGCTGTGGCTGGCTAAGGAGGCTAAACGCGGTGGAGGTCCAGCCACATAACTTGAGCTATGTCCATTCAACACCAATCCGAGCTCCAAAGGTCTCTCCATGCAGCTGTCACTCAACTAGAGGTGGCTAGGAGTCGCAAGGGTGGCGAGGAAAAAGCTACCGGGCTGGCGGAGCTCAAGAGAGATTTTATGGGCTGCACAAGGGCATGGAAAGATCGAGATGATATGTGGAACCCTTGGCAGATCCGGCTGCACCTAGGGATCCACGAGGATCATGGAACATCAGCTACAATCGTGTGCATGATTCAAGGCATGAGGAGATCGGGTTCGGGCATGAAAATGTGGAGAAAAAGCTCCATTGAGAGGTCTTCGACCCGACCCGATCTTGAAGGGGACATTGACCGGGGTCAACGATCCAGCCTAGACCAATATGAATTTAGTATTTACAAAATAAAGAAAAAATCAATAAAAAATTGCAAATGAATTTAAAATAAAAAACGTAGAAATTAAAAAAAATGTTTATTATTTTCTAGATTATTTTCTACGATTTTTAATTATTTTTATGAAAAATAAAATAAATACAGTATATAGTAGTATATATAGGTATATTATACCTATGTATTATGTAAAAGTATTTTTATTTTATTATTTTACACAAATACCCTTATTTTATATTTTATTTATTTACAAAATAATTTTAGGAGTATAAAATAATTTTAGATTTTTTTAAAAATTATTAAGGGTATATAATAAATAGTGGATGCGATATGTACATGTGTCTTTTATACAAAGGTTTGATGATTTTGTTTTTATTCTTCTTTTATTTTTTTGATTTTTTTATTTTTATAATATCATTAGGACCTATATACAAGGATGTGAAAGAATAAAATAATTTTTGTTTTATCAAAAATAAATAAATAACATGTACAAGTATATGTGATATTTATAATACACAGTAGACTCTATAATACAAGTATATGTGATCAGGTCAAGTCTTGACCTTCTTTTGGGGTTTGGTCACTATGTATTTATCCTAAATACATCAGTTTTTTTCTTCTCCTTTATTCTTTTATTTTTACCAAAAATGCATGCTAAATATGCAATATTAACAGGAGCAAGCAGAAAGCTAAATTATTATATTTACAGATATTTACAGGGTATTTTGCTAATAAGAAGAGCTAAAATAAAAGAATAAAGAGTGACAATCATGGATTCATCAGAGCCCTATATGTGTCTTTCCTCTGTTCAAGAGGAAAGAATGGATCGATGTGAATACAATCATGAAGAAGCGTATAGTAGCATTGGAAAGTACTCATGGATTTAGGGATAGAATTAGTGATATAGCTCAGATCAGATGAATAAGTCGATGTTGTTTTGAGTCCAATTAAAAAAACGGAAAATCAAGGAGGAAATGATGGAAAGATTACCTGGAAATCGATGGGGAACAATGGCAAACGAGTTAGATGTAGAATACGGGCCATTCGCAGAGCTTTTCAAGGTCCATATTGTCGCTTAATGCTTAGGCTTTTGCAGAGCTCGAACAACCAATCAGAGAAGGTTGTAGCAGGGGAGAAACCCCTTGGATCTCACTGGAGTGGATTCTCCGTCGTCATACTAGTTCTCTTCGAGGTTCTGTCACAATCGAGGAGAAAAGGCTAGGAGGATACTCTCAAAGTGGGCGGATAGCCGGAGCAAGGAGGGGCGATGGCCTATTTAATGATGAAATGGCGGAGGTTGCAAGAGTTATTAATGGAGGTTTCATCCTCTGTCATTGATTGGGTGGTTAGAGTGAGGATGAGATCAGAGGTTGGCGGATGTTGGGGTTGAATGGTGAAGGGATCAATGGATGTTTCGAGGGGAGTTGGTGTGTACAGAGGTCGGCGAAATTGGCAGAAGTTACATGAAATTAGGAGTCACAACGTTTGGGACGAGTGGGCCAGATGTTGAAGAAGTCTTGATGTCATTGGATCATAAGATCCAACGATCCAAATTGGTGCATTAATGAGCGGCCGGATATGCCTGGTCAGGGAGCGATCAAACGACATTGGAGGAATGGATGAGAACTGCTTGATCATCAGATCAAGCAACTGAGAATGAGGCACGATCTAAAGGACGAGGTGAAAGGAAAAGAAGATCAGATAATGAGGAGAGGGCATGGGTGGCGTGAAATGATTTGGCCATGTGGCGCAATCTGAAGGCCCTGGGTGGCCCAATCAGAACTGAAGAAATTTCAGAAATCAGGGTCAATTAAGAAAGGATTATTTAAAGGATGTATTAGAAAAAGTCACGAACATGAAAGTTGTAGATCTCGATGAGATCAACAACTTTCATGTAGAATTCAAAGAGATTAGAGGTCGTCTAGACATAGTTAAAAATCAGAGAAGAATAACAAAAATCTTTATTTTTCTTTTTATTATTTTTTGTATTTTTATTTTGTTTTATGTTTATTTTATTTATGCACAATTTTAATCTAATTTTTATTTGGTTTTAATAAGAAATAAATACATAAAATATTACACCATAATAAGATTATATTAATATATAATAATTAGTGCTAATTATTTATAACACAGTTGTTAGTAATTATTTTTAATTAGATAATCAATCTTGTTTATTAACTTAAGCAAGAGAGTTAATAATGGAGATTAATATTTATAAATCTGGGATTTATCCGACCCCTTTACTCTTTCAATATTGCATTTAGGTCTATGCAAGGTCACCTCACGTGTCGTCCCACGTGAGGTGGCCATTTCGTAAAAAAAATGCACGGAGGCCCTCGTATTTTATTTTATGGGATTTTTACCCAGCAAACCCTATAAACATTTTAAAATACCTCTACGACCTTTTGCACAATATAATTACCCCATCGACCCTGTAAATTACCTCAAGAACCCCCATGGGCTTAAAACATATTACCCGGAGGGTTCATGGGGTAAGAGTTGGCAAGTTAACGGGGTCGAGGGAGGAATTAGGTTGTTTCAAAGGTCGTGGAGGTGATTGGCAAAGTTTATAGGGTCTGCTGGGTAAAAATCCCTTATTTTATTTACATTTATGGCTCTACCAAAAATTGTATTTTTGTGTGTTTGTTGGATTTATTTAAAATATTTGTTGTGCTCCAAAAATCAACAAAAATAGATGTAGGCTCCCAATTGCTTGTAGTTTCACGTTTCATTTTGTAATTTTGGACCGTTCTGCTATTTATTAAAAATCATTTAGAGCACAAAAAGTCCCTATCTACAGTATAAAATACAAAAAAAGATATAAAAACGTGTTGAAAAATTCCAAAAAATATAATCTGTTTATTTAAGTGTTTTAGCCTTCAAAATAAAAATCACTAAAAATAGACAAAGAAAACACTAAAAAATTAAAAACCCCAAAAACATTTATAAAAATAAAAAACTCTCAAAAAACCCCAAAATAGTCTTTTCTGCTCTATAATTTTCTCTATATTATTATCTATATGTTCAAATTGATTTGGAAAATTTTAGACTTAATTTTCTATTTTTAATCTCCATTTCAATTTCAGCTTGTTATTTTTTCCCCTATTTTATGCCATTTTTGACTTTAAAAATCAATAAAAAATAGAAAAAATGCTAGAAAAGTCACAAAAACACTAAAAAATTATTGAAAAGCTAAAAATAGTTAATTCTATATTTTTTAGTTATTTTTAGTTATAGTTATATTAACATTATCTATGATGGTACATATAGCCCCATATATTCGAATATAATATATTTAAAGGAAAAAGAAAATACAAAATATAAAAATTAAAAAGAAAATATAAAATTATAAAAATAAAAATAAAAAATATATAAAATTAAAAACCCACAATATATATGTAATAAATGACGTGCCTGCACATAAGACTTTTTGGTTAAAAGTAACTGTAGGCTACCAATTTTGCTCTCTGTGGTTCGACCTCTACATGCTTACTTGCTATACATTTAGGAGTAAAGAATAATAAATGTTAACTCACTTTTTATGCTATTCATTACTTTATTTATTCATGGGTTGATTGTTGATTGATTGAGGTTTATTGAGTGGTCAATACATCGACTATGGTTTCACCTTGTGAAACCGTGCGATCCTCGACAAATTTCTCTCATCAAATTGCACCGTTGTCTGGGAGCAATGTGTGTAGACTATTTTTTCATTTATTTTGTACAGTTATTCATTAATTCATCAATTATTTGCTTGCACATATTTATTTATTCTATGTATAATTTATTTTGATTACATTATTTGATTATCTGTGCTAATATACCTCTTTGTGAATTTGTTGCAAGGGCCCGCTATGCGAGGAAGACGTCTTAGGAGGCCGAGGCAGCTGAGCTTGTTGGAGATTGTTCTTCACCCTTTGAATAGATGGAGAGGCTACAAATGAAGTAAAGAGAAGACAACATAAAAATAGCTTAGAATTATTTATTTATTGGTGAGAGAGATACATGTATAATTTGTAATAATTAGGACATGGACACTATTCTCCACAACGAGGTCCAGTGCCCGGGTGTCTGTTTACCTGGGATCCTCGTCACAGTTTTTCACGTTCTATGGCCTTCTTTTATTTTGTTTCCTGCTGTTTTGAGTTTCATGCCTTTCTTCTTATTTTTTTATGCATGGAGCCCCTAGACTTAAGTTGTTTGACTCGGTAAATAGATCCAAACCCTAAGAAGAATGCATGTACCTATAGTCTCTTACATTTGGATCTATCCAAAAAAATAAATGTTCGTTATTTAGACTCAAATCCATGAGCCATGAGAGACATCATACAATGCTAGCAGGACCCGTTATGGCGGGCACCGAGATGTCTCCAAGACCAGACTATAGGGTTTGTCTCTGAATAACTAGGACTATAGGGTTTGTCTCTGAATAACTAACATATGGTTCTTCATGATTAATAGCAGCTACTATTTAGGGAGATTTTATTGATTGCACAATGCCATGTTGATAGGTTTAAAAATTATGTTTTGCATACCATGTGGAGAGAGCTGGGAAGCACTGTAAGTCCTCTAACTCAGCATGCATCATTAGATTCAATGGTGAGATTTCCATCATCGAATCGACTTGCAGGCTTTTTCGCAATCTCCCTTTGATTTTGAGCACCTAGGACTTACACGAAAATCTACAAAAACGTCAGGCACTTGTATGCAAACATATCCAAAAAGGTGAAAACCCAAAAATTAAAACAAGGCTGCTAAATAAACTTTGACCTTAATTAAAATTTGAAATGTACTTTCATTATCTTGGGTTCATAAAGCCCTCATTGTTTTTAGGTACCTTAGGAGGGGACCAAAACCCCTCCCATGAGAAGCACGACCCGCTAAGGATTAGACCAAAAAACCATTTTGTAACTACCTTGTGTATCGCCTGGATTTCCGAAGTCGTGGAGCTTCTATCGTACGTTATCGAGTAGGGCCTTGTCAGCGATGGTGTTCCTGGCTCGTGTGGAACATCGACATGGTCTGAAGTACTGAGCTTAGGCCACGCCCTCATGGGAGTGTCTGTCTCATCGATTTGTGTCCGAGTAGGTCCTTGCATGCTCACGGGTAATTTTGTTGCGAGCGAGGTCCGAAATAGAGGTTTCGCCTATCAGCTTCCTCTCTTTATTTCTTTGGCTGAGTAGGATCCAGGGAGGGTTACAAGGACCTCAAAAAGTGCAGACTACATGTTACAAACGAGGAGGACAAGTACATGATACATTTCTGGCAGTACTCTCTCTCCTATAGGGTTAGCATGCTAAGGACTTGTTAAAAGATATGACTGAAATAACAACTCTAAAATTGAAAAGATAATAAATAGATGATCCTTTACGGCTTCACATGGCTTGAGTTGGTGAAGCCAATTTTGTATTTTTTGTATGAATCTAGATTAAGGCTCAGAAATCAAGTCCCATGCATTTGCGTAAATTTTATCATCGTATCTTCCTTTTTGACCCGCTCAGTTCGAGACTTTCTACTATTTTAAACTCCATTTTATTCCTTGTTGACCATCGCATCTTTCCTCCTGCATCGATCACCTTTTTTCTTAATGACAACGATCCACGAATAGTTTAGTCAGGACTCGCCTATGCCCACGTCGATTCCACTAGACTTGTCATCATCAATAATTCGAGGTGATTCTTTAGAACCCAGTCTGGACTTTGCAGGCCGATCTCTAGACTCGTCTTCTTTTCTTTGTCTACCCAATAAATCGGGATCACTTTTGTACCACATTTGCCATTGTGAACGAGAGTTAATTTCAGTCTACATCTTTTTCATTCACTGCACTCTAGGATTGACCCTAATTCCATATTCATCTTGGCAACTGGGATTCAATTTCAAGTGGTCTGATTGGGACTTTTTCACATTTCAGATATAGGTCAACCCCAGTCGTGGATCCCAACACTTAGTTCCTTTCTTCAGACTCATACCCAGAGATGGCACCTCATGGAAAGGGCAAGGGACATCCACCTCCTCAACATGAGAAAGGATAGATGCCATATCAGAATCAGGTGAATGCTCAGTTGCTGGCTTCCATCCAAGCTATACAGCAGCAACTGACTGAGCAGGCCCTAGCACGGACTGCATTCCATGATATGTTGAATGATTAATGGAATAGATTAGCGGGAGGAGAAGACAGACCAGCAGGAAGAGGAGACATACCAGCAGGAGGAGGATATGGACCCCGTGATGACCCGGACGAGGAAGGACTAGATCAAGGGAGGGAGAAACATATGCTAAAGGAGACATACAATCCTAGAGACAGTCATATGATCGAGTGGATCATCATTCCACCGGTGCATGCTCACTTTGAGCTCAAGCGTCAGTTTCTTACTCTTCCACCATCGTTTCATTGGAACACCAGCGAGGAGCCATACATTCACCTGAAGCAGTTCTCACGCATCTACCGAACTACCTACTACCCCAATGTTCCCTTGGACGTAGTGAAGATGATGGTTTTCCCCTTCAGTTTGCAGGACAAGGCCCTGTATTGTGTCAATCATTTGGGAAAGGTTGTGACGACATGAGAGGAACTGAAATCCGTTTTCCTTCATAAATTCTATCCTCTCGATCGGCTCAATCAGATGCGAGCCAATATTAGTAACTTCTCCTAGGATGCCCACGAAACAATCCATGAAGCCTGGGAGCGATTCACGGACCTGCAGAAAAAATGGCCCCATCATGAGGCACTGAGGACCAGTCTGGTCTAACAAAATTTTCAGGGGCTTGAATGTAGAAATCGTAATGCTCATCAACATAACATGTGAGGGATCTCATTTTAACTAAGATGAAGACGTAATCTGGCAGATCTTTGAAGAAATGGTCGAAGGAGAGGCCGCCCTCTCTTCATCACATTCCTATCAGAAACAACCATAGATCCTCCAGAAGAAAGTACACATGGCAGCGTCCCGTGAGGAGGAGAGAGATGAGAGCTCCATCTCAGCATCATCGGGGGCCATCTCTCGAAAGTTGACATTATTGAGAAATGATCACAGGATCTCAAGAAGCTCGCTGTGATAAAAAAGAGAACGCAACATTCAGACAAGATGGATCATACCACTAAGCAGTTGGAGGTGCTAGTGAGCACCATCAATTCTGTTCAGTCGGCAACACCATCTTGACAGACTCCTGCTAAGAAGAAGGATGAGCCATCATTGCAACAACAGCCGCAACCGAGTCAGCAACCACCGACAGTCCATCACGTGTACTATGTGCAGGCACCCGAATAGGGCTCGTCATAGTAGCAGATGGTGGTTTACCAGTCGGACTTCCTTCCACATTCAGTTCCAACATTCCCACCACCACCATTGACTCAGGAAGTCAATAGTGTATTGAGTAACGATGCACAACTAGCATGTCCTACCGGACACCCACAAGTCCAGCCACCAGCCAACATGGCTTACCACCAACCTTAGGGTGGTTATTATGGACAATCCTCTCAAATTCCACCTCAGTATCACTAGCCTCCGCAGTACCAACATCAATTGAGGTAGAATCAACAGTATGCACAACCGTAACAACTGTATCACCAGTACACGACTACACCATCTCAACAGCACCCTCCTCCCTCCTATCAGCAGTACCAGCTTCCTCCACCGCCTCATCACCATCAGTAGTCTCAACCTAAGCACCCAAACAATAAGCAACAATGTGGTCTACGCGCTGAACCTTCTGAGGCAAGTCCTATGAACCGTACCCTGGATTACTTGGCCCAACTTGTGAATGGACTAACAGAAATGACAAAGAAGCTAGACGACCTGACTGCCACCAAAACTTCCATTCTGGCGCAGGTCGAAGCAAAAGCGTTAAAAGAAAAGAGCAGGTAATGTGATGTCCAGTCTGTGTCTGTAGAGTTTGCTGATTGTAATATTATTTTATCTAATGTTGTCACTCTCAGGAGCGGTAGGACTTTGCCTCTACCTGTCGCAAGCCATGGAAAGAATAAAGTTTTGACAGGTGAATCATCATCTTTTGCATTAGCCGCGCCAACTACAGGATCGGGTGAGGAAGAAGGAGGAGGAGCCATGCCAGCTACGATCCATTTCCACTGACACCAACCAAAACAACAAAAAATCAGAAAACTCAAAAAGCCCCAAAAGATGTTCGCAGTCGATGTGAAGCCGTGCAAGCCACAGAGGAGACGCTAGTAGCAACCGATCCTACGTCAGCTGACGTAGCAGAGGCTACACTTTTTTCTTTTCTACCATCACCAACATCTTCGTCTCCGGCTTATACTCCTTTTTGTGATCCAGATGTACAGAATATTGTAGACATAAATTTTGTTGCAAATAAGAACATTGCTTTTGATTTCTATAATGTGAATATTCCTTTTCCTGATGCAATAAAAAAAACAAAAAAAATGCAAAAAGAAAAAGTGCTTTATATGATCCCAGAGTTGTGGATATTATTAATAATCTGACTATTGAGATTCCTTTGATAAAGGCCATAAAATACATGCCCGTTGTAAAGAAAGGTTAGAAGGAGGAATGTACAAACAAGCATCGGCCAACATGTAACAACATATGCCAACTGGTATAGAAGCACATTATTACCATGGTCACAGTCGCAACCATCAGCAATCTCCCATAAAAGAAGCAAGACAAAGGATCACATTTGATCAGTTGCGAGATTTTTGATCAAGTCTTCAAGCGAATCTTGCTTGACAGCGGTTCTTCCATCAACCTCATAACCTCTTCATTATTCCAAGAACTAGGGCTAGGTCCTTTCAAGCAAACACTAATGATCCTTCAGTTTGTTGATCGATCCATTAAGCAGCCCCAAGGTCTTTTGAAAGACGT
Organism: Ottelia alismoides; assembly: GCA_037367405.1. Lineage (NCBI taxonomy): Eukaryota > Viridiplantae > Streptophyta > Magnoliopsida > Alismatales > Hydrocharitaceae > Ottelia > Ottelia alismoides. The sequence continues at coordinate 369,685 of JAZKJV010005489.1, read as the reverse complement.
TGTGGTAAAGTTGCGGGGCATGCAGTTTCCAGTTGATTTTGTTGTCCTTGATATGGACTCCCCCACACCCTTATTCCAGACTCCTATTATCCTAGGTCAGCCATTCCTGTGCACTTCAGAAGCCGTGGTTAATTATTGGTCTAGAAAGATTACTTTCAGTTCAAGCAAGAACAGAGTTACCATAGACATGTTCAGCGAGCCTAAAGTCATAACTGATGAATGTAATGCAGCACTGCCTGAAGCAGACTGTGACTTCATTGCAGAGATCATAGATACACCGCTCCCTTTGAATGACCCATGGACACAGGAAATCCTCTTTCTTGAGGAGGATCTGGAAAGCACAATCGAAGCAAGCTCCGATGACACTTGGGAGACAGAATCTAATTTGTTGATGCATCTCTTTAATTCAGATGAGTCACTCCAGCCCGAACACAGTGAGTTCATTGCAGATCTATTTGGCACATTGTCAGAAGATCAGCAAGACACTGAGGTCCGCATTACCTCGAGAGATCAGACCGATTATCCTCCAACCAGTACAATTTCAGAAGTGACCGAGATGCCGGCCAGATTATAACCTGAACTAAAGCCACTTCTGGCAAGCCTTAAGTATTCTTTCCTTATGGGTGCAAAAAAATGTATCCAGTCATCATCAGCAGCAAGCTGACCCCGAAGCAAGAATCTCGACTTCTCGAGGTTCTATAGAAAAACCGCAAGGCACTTGGTTGGCATGTTTCAGTTCTCCGCGAGATAAATCCTACTCTGTGCTCACACCATATCTATTTGGAAGAAGATGCCAAGCTGTCTCGAGAGTTTCAAAGAAGATTGAACCCAAATCTAAGGGACGTCGTCATGAAAGAAATCACGAAATGGTGTTACACATGCTTCATTTATCCCATCTCCGAATCCAAATGGGTGAGCCCACTACACGTAGTTTCAAAGAAATCAGGACTCGCTGTGATTACAAATGACAAAGGAGATGAGATATCTTCTCAGGTACCAACATATTGTCTTGTATGTGTTGACTGTTGCCGCCTCAATGCAGCAACTAAGAAGGACCACATCCCCTTGTTGTTTATTGATGAAGTATTGGAAAGTCTGGCTGGCAAGGAGTTCTTATTCTTTTTGGGTGGGTACCGTGGGTACAAACAAGCAGCAATATCCCCTGAATATCAAGAGAAAATGACTTTCACTTGCCCGTCCAACACCTATGCTTACAGGAGAATGCCCTTTGGACTTTGCAACGCACCAGCGACATTCCAGAGATGCATGCTTGCAGTTTTCGCCGAGATTGTGGGCAGTTTTCTTTAAGTGTTTATGGACGACTTCTTCTTCTATGGTGACAGATTCGATCCTTGTCTTGAGACCTAGACAGAGTACTTCTGAAATGTCATGAAGTCAATCTAGTATTATCATGGGAAAAGATCCACTTCATGGTCACAGAAGGGATTGTGCTGCGTCACATCATTTCCAAACGTGGCATGGAAGTCGACCTGGCAAAGGTGGATGTGATCACCAATCTAGAGCCGCCTCAGACGGTCAAGAATGTATGGTCATTTCTGGGGCATGTGGGATTCTACAGAAGATTTATCTGTGATTTCAGCCGCATCGCCCATCCTCTTACAGAGTTACTATGAAAGGAGACTGAATTCAATGTTGATCAGCAAGTTCTCCTTTCATTTAATCAGCTGAAGAAGCTAATCACGCAAGCTCTAGTCCTACAACCACCAGATTGGTCTCTAGCTTTTGAGAATATGACAGATGCGTCAAATTTTGCAGTTGGGGCTATTCTAGGACAAAGGAAAGACAAGACGCCCTATGCCATTCATTATGCCAGCAAAACACTAGATGAAGCTCAGAGAAATGACACTGCGACAGAAAAATAAGTGATGGTTGTGGTATTCTCCCTTGAGAAGTTTAGTTCCTATCTGCTTGGATCAAACGTGACGGTCTACACTAACCACTCTGCTATCCGATACTTACAATAGAAGACGCATGCCAAGCCTATACTAATCAGATGGATCCTTATCCTCTAGGTGTTCGATTTGGAAATCAAAGACAAGCATGGAGTTCAAAATGTGGTAGTAAACCACCTCTCCAAAATTGAGCAGTGAGAGATTCAACCTATAATCGCACCTATTACAGACACCTTTCTTGATGAGTCGATTCTGGTCATGGATGCACTCCATTAGTATGCTGATATTGTGAACTACCTCACTTCCGGTGTAGTCCTACAAGATTAGACGAAGATTCAGAAGGACAAATTCTTGTCAACTATCCATTTCTACCATTGGTAAGATCCTCTCTTATACATGGAAGGAGGAGATTGTATTTGGTGACAGTGTATCCCTTAAGAGGAGCATCATAGTGTCCTCGAGCATTGTCACTCGCTCGAATCTAGCGGACACCATTATGGAGACATAACGATAATGAAAGTATTGTAGTGTGGCCTCTAGTGGACCACACTATTTAAGGATGATGTCGTCAAATGCTGCACTGACTGTCAGCGACTGAAAGGAACCCTTATAGCTAAAGCCTCCATGCCCCAGAAATTCATTTAGATGGTCGATGTATTCGATGCTTGGGCCATTACTTCATGGGACCCTTCCCAGGGACACGAGCACATCCTTCTTGTCGTTGTTTTTGTGAGTCATTGGGTTGAAGCTATCTCTGGTCGAGTCGTGGACAATTGTACAGTGTGTCGCTTTATGAAAGAAAACATCATTTCATGACTCGATATTCCAAAAATACTGTTATCAGACAGGGGTAGTCATTTCATAAACAAAGAGGTCAAGAAATTAACGAAGGAGTATAACATCGAGCACCGAGTTGCATCTCCTTACCATCCTCAGACCAATGGTATGGCAGGACTATCCAACAGAGAAATCAAGATGATACTCCAGAAGCTTGTCAAGCCAGACATGAAAAATCGGTCCAAACTTTTGGACTCAGTCCTTTGGATGTACAGAACCGCTTACAAGTCTCTGTTGGTCATGTCACCCTATCATCTTTTATATGGGAAGCTATGACACCTACAAGTGGAGTTGATTCATAAATCATTATAGGCAGTTAACATTTGCAATTTGGACTCATAACAAGGTGGTCAAAAGAGGAAAGAAGATCTGAATAGGCTCCTAGAATTCAATGACTATGCATATGATAACACATTGATGTACAAGGAGAAGGTTAAATGCTGGCATGACTGATACATCAAACGAAAGACCTTCAAGACTAGACAGAGAGTGTGGAAATTCGATGCAACGTTGAAGATCTTCCCGGGCAAAATAAAAGAGCAAATGGATAGTGCCGTTCAAAGTTCAAGAAATGCGTGACAATGGAGGCATTGTGATATCAGAATTGTCTCCTAACACAACCATTTGTCGTCAATGGTCAACTACTGAAGCCCTACCTCGAGCATGTTACTTTCTTGGCTGTTGTCGACTCTATCCAAGTACTGCGCACTAAAGATACTTCCATTTGCTTATTTGTTCATGCATTTATTCTTTAGGCTTTTGTATACTCAGTATGAGTTATGTCTTCTCTTTTTCTCTCTAATATATGAGGACATAACTCAAGGTAAGTATAGGGGGGTCGTATACACTGCGTATATACTTTAGCCATGAATTGTACTTTTGTATTTTAAAATATTAATCATGGCTAAAATAATTTATAAAATACTACACATATACCATTAAATTCATTAAAATCACATAATAGAAAAATGCATATTATTCCTGAAAATTTTTGTACATACTGATTAATAAATCAGGTAAAATATTTTCCAAAATAGTTTGAGAATCTTTTTGAAAAATCTTTTGAAAATAATTTGTAAAACATTTTGTATAATGTTTTCAACCTTCGTAAAAATATTTTGTTGTAAAAATTCCTTTCCTTATGTGCAAATAAAAATGTCTGAAAAACTATTTGCAAATGGTTTTGAAATTGGTTGCAAAATTATTGTAAAAAATCTACATATACTATTTTAAAAACCTTTGCAAAATGATTTTCAAATGTGTAAATGTTTGTAAAAATTCTTTGTAAAAATTATTTTGGACTATAGTTTTCAAAATTATTTGTAAAATGATTTTCAAATAAGTTTGAGGAGTATATATGTCATACTGAAATTCTTTATCAGTTGTATATACATAGCTATAAAAATGATCACATATCCCTTATAAATTCTTAAAAACCCAACTCTAGTAAATACAGGTTGTTGACCCGTGTATATATTTGTATTTATTTGCTAGGACAAAATCTTTTGTTTTGAAAAAGCCCAAAAACATTTGCAAAACTAAAAATACAAAAAACATTTACAAATATTTTTTAAAAAACACCCAAAAATTTTGCATTTGCATCATCTTTTTCAAAAAAATCCATAAAAAGTTCAGAACTTTGAAAAATAACATCACAAAATATTTTTAGCATTGCATTTGCATAGCATTCGCATTTTTCGAATTGAGTTATGTAATTGAACAAGTCTCATTAAAATTCGAAGATTGGAGATTTGTTGGACCTTAAATCTACCTAATTACTGGAACCTTATAGGAACTGGAATTGAGGTACTTAGGGCCCAGTTGACTTAATTCTTTGAGAATAATGAGACTTGGTTCAATGGATTCTTGACTACATAATTAGAGTATTTCAGAGCACACATACGACTCTTGTTGGTAATAACCTAACTTGGACACTTGCACCTTTTACTTGGCTCAACTCAGTTGGAGTGGTGAGGGGATTGGATTTGCCAATATGAGACACACACATGTGGAAATATTTGTCCTCTTCTAGGGAGGGAAGTGCACCCCAAAACCCGTCCAATAGAAGATACGTCTAAAGACATGAGAGTATGGGCTGCAATAATGCTTCAAAAGATGGATAGTCTATTGGGTATAATATTTCAAAAAAAATGAAAAAAACAAAAACTCTAAAAAAGTGGACATGCCCGATTGAAAATAAAATACCTGCCGGAGTGTACATATTTTTATAGTCAATAAGCAAGCTTGAGCTTCAAGTTCATAACATGTGAGCCTGCAGCTAGATGATTTAACTACACTGGTCATTCATCCTATGATCGGTAGCTACACTGGCTACCATCCACTCTTCTCTTCACCCCCTCCTCTTGAGTTGGTTGTCACTTGAGCTTAGAAGGGAATACCCCGGTCCTCGAGGAAATAGTTGCTGGAGTGGGGAATCATTGGGTTGTCATGCTGGAGAAGTCAGTCTCTTTGTCATTTCAGTTGGGGAGATCCACCATCACAAACACTGTACAAGTCAGATTCATAGTCGTAAGGGTTTGCATATGAGTTGAAGTATTCTGACATGGCTACTGAGGAGACTTGAGCATAGTTTTGAGATTCTCGAAGGCTATTGTATTTCAAATCCGATTCCCAATAATTTTCCGACTGCACTAAAATTCCAAAGGTCCAACTTAAGCTCCAAACTTTGATTTTGTGAAGACAAGTTTAACAATTATACTTAATCCACTTTCCTTCTTTTATTTTCTTTGTTTTCATTTTCTGCACTTATTACATGTGTTTGCTAGGGACTAGCAAAGGCAAGTATAGAGGGTGATGAATCTCCATTTCATCACTTTTATTCTATCATTTTAGCCTTAAAAATCCTAGCTAATGCATGTAAATACCATAATTTACACAAATTAACATCCATTCTTTGTTGTATATATACTGTATAAAATACTGTTTTTAATGCCAAAATTATAGAATAAAAAAAGAAAAGAAAAGTAATAAATTTCCAAAGGTATTTTATGACACTAAACCCCGAGACCTAGGTATCCTGATGACTAGGTCGACAAGGAATAAAGTAGGGGGAGATAAGTGCCGATAATACAATAAAAACCCCTTTTATTAAGTCATCATTTTTTTCATTTTTGGGACCCATTTTATTTCCATTATTTATACCTCAAATAATGAAACCTTGACCATGAAAGTTGTAAATAATGATATAGAGAAAAATATAAAATTGAGTTTGTACAAAAATAATACACAACGTTCATTTTATATTCAAAATAAAAAGCCAAAATCCCAACTTCACAGACCCATATCTTCCCAATAAAGACTCAAAATGTATAAAAATCACCTCTGATTGTATATAACTTTTCATAAGCTATTTAATAAATGTTTCATATTTTTTAGAGTTAAGGTGTGAAAGTTAGATTTTGGACCCTAATTACACAATATGCCCAAAAAAATATTCATTTTATTCATTCTTTATTATTTTTACAATTTTATATTTTTATAATTTGGTAATTACTATTTATAACTCATATACGTATTGAAACCAAAATAAAACCACCAATAAAACATAAAAATAAAATAAGTATATAGAAGATATATGTAAAATAACTATGCTAATACTTGTAAATAAATTAAAGTGGAATCTATTCTTTTATTCATTTATATTTTTATACTCTTGTAAATATTATCTATATTCTATTAAAAATATAACGATAAAATAAAACCAAAGAAAACACCTCAAAATAAATAATATGGCTAAATACATAAATGAAATACATGTATTTATACCTACATAATATATATCCCTATTCATTTAAGTGTATATATTATATCATAAAAATATAATAAAAAGATATTTATATACCTAAAAATAAGTTATAAATATAGAAAATAAGGGAATAAAATGATAAAATAAAATATACAAAATAAAAATAAAATAGCCAAAACATATATGAATATACCTATAAATATACTCTTAAAAATTAACTTTTAATAATTACACAAAAATAAAAATAATTATAAAATATAATACAAAATATTAAAGATTTTGTATTTTATACTAAAAAATTAATAAAATCAGATTTTTAAATAATTATTTTCGAACAAAGGAGCTATTTGTCCTGGAGCAGGCTGACGTGGACCTATCCCCTTTCAGGGAATGTTGACCGCAGTCAACTTCCCATCTTTCAGCCTTGACTTCTGTTAGAACCTCGAGTCCCTCGTCTTCTTCGTTTTCTTGATGCCGCCTCATTGATCCTTTGCCCTCGAGCCCTTCATAGATCTCTTCCCTGATCATCCATGATTCACGCCATAGTCAGAATGATTGTACATAGTCTTGATTCTTTTAAAATCACCCGTCAATAAGGGTGCGCATACTTGCCTATGAACAAAAACTACGACTTCCCTTCTCATTTTGGTCACTGTTCCGAGCATTAGAGCCCTACACCTTAGTCTAGAGAGTATCCTCGTGACTGTAGGAGACCCTCTGAGATCTGTATCAGCTCCAGGAGGATGGATGTGCACCCATGGCGGCTCGCCGACTGTCTCTGCTCCCTGCCTTCGCTGGCAGGTATGAGCTGCACCTTTCATTTTTTAGGTTAACTTTAGGATTAGCTTCCCATTCCTGCAATTAGTGTAGTTTTTAATTGCATATTGTAGTGTAAAATCACTCATTCGTAGTTCACCGAAGCTGAGCTCCGGCGATCCTTCCACCGTGTACCCCCTCTATCTCCGCTGCACCCGAACACTCTACTTCATTCCACCACATCTTCCCTTCATCCCACTTATTTCCAGCCCAACCGATCTTCCCCAGATCAGATCTGGGTGCTCTAGCACCTGCACCTCGCTGGAGCACCTCTATACTGCTCATCCTTTGCTCATCTCACCACCCGAAGATCGCCCTAGGTTTGTCGTGTTTTTGTGGACTAACCCATGTAAGAAAATCCAAAGAAGGAGCTTCAACGACGCTCATCGAGGCTACAGGACACGTCCCAGATCTCTCTCAGCCACCAACCATTACCGGAACCCTCTTGGGCAATTTGACACTTCGATCCAATGCGGGAGGCCCCTGGGAGGCTATTTGGACCATCAATAGGGAAGATGAAGCATTGATCAATGAGATTTTGGAGCTCAAAGTTCATCTAAGCTTAGTTCTTCGGCTATTCTTCCTCCACGCATCTTGGTCATCCGATCATCACCCATTCGTTCAAGCGAGCAGCAACCGTCAGATCTTCTGAGCTCAGCACCATTGGATCTCGATTTAAGATCTAACCTCAACGCCCGTTGCAAATTGGCATCGTCACATGAGGAACCGCCACGTATTTAAGTGAAGGAATTGAACCGTCTGATGGTGCGCAAGGGAGGGGTAAATTACTAAATCTCACCCCTACTTTATGTATTTAATAAGTAGTCATGTAAATAAATTGTAAAGTGTAAATAAAAGGGTTAAATTGCATGTAGACCCCTACACTCTTTTATATTACATTTAGGTCCATGCCAGGTCATCCCACGTGTCGTCCCACGTGAGGTGAACATTTTGCAAAAATACCCCTACTACTTGTTGTATTTATTTTTGGTCTAAGAAAATGTATTATTTTGTTGGAAAAACTACACGAAGGCCCTCTAGTTTATTTTATTTACATATATGCCCCTCAACAATTATATTTTTGTGTGCTTGTTGGATTTATATAAATAATCATTTGTGCTCAAAAAATCACAAAAAATAGTTGTAGGCTCCTGATTGCTTGTAGTTTCATGCCATATTTTCATTTTACAATTTTGGACTTTTTTGCTATTTATTAAAAATCATTTAGAGTACAAAAAGTCCTTGTCTATAGTATAAAATACCAAAAAATATAAAAACATGTTGGAAAATTCCAAAAAAAAATATATTTTGTTTATTTAAGTGTTTTTAGCCTTTAAACCAAGAATCACTAAAAATAGAAAAAGAAAACTCTTAAAAATTAAAAAACTCCAAAAACCTTTATAAAAATCGAAAAAATTCTTAAAACCCCCCAAAATAGTATTTTCTATTTTATAATTTTCTCTATATTATAACTATATGTTCAAATTAATTTCAAAAATTTTGGACTTTCTATTTTGATTTTCCATTTCAATTTCTGCCTATTATTTTATCCATGTTTTTAGCTATTTTTGACTTTAAAAATACATAAAAACTAGAAAAAATGCCAGAGAAAACATAAAAACACTAAAAAATATTGAAAACCTAAAAATAGTTAATTCTATATTTTTTAGTTATTTTTAGTTATAGTTATATTTACATCATCTATGATGGCATATATAGCCTTATATTCTAATATAATATATTTAAAGTGTTGGGAGTACTTTATTGTATGCGTCAAACATGAGGGAGATGGGTAGGATCCATTTACCCCATCCAATAGTTTAGTCCCACATCTACCAGTGGTGGGACTTGGAGGCTCTGTGGAGGCAATATAAAGAGCCCCAGGCCTCTTGTAATCATTGAGAAAGTCAATAGACAAACACGATCCTTTGAGGCCTTCTCCCGTGGTTTCATCCCGCTCCTCACGGAGTAGGGTTCCACGTAAATCCCGCTGTTCTTATGTTCTTTATCTCTTTTTTCCATGTTTCACTTCTACTTCCTATTTTCTAACATAAAGGAAATAGAAAATACAAAATATAAAAATTAAAAATAAAATATAAAATTAAAAAAAAAAAGAAAAAAAAGAAAAATATATAACATTAAAAACCCACAATATATAATAAATGGCATGCCTATACATAAGACTCTCTGGTTAAAAATAACTGTAGGCTACTGATTTTGCTCTCTGTGGTACGACCTCTGCATGCTTACTTTCTATACATTTAGGAGTAGAGAATAATAAATTTTAGCTCACACTTTGTGATATTCATTGCTTGATTTATTCATGGGTTGATTGTTGATCGATTGAGGTTTATTGAGTGGTCAATACATCGACTGTCATTTCTCCTTGTGAAACCATGAGATCCTCAACAAATCTCTCTTATCAGGGAAACACTAGTAGCAAAAAGACGAAGCTTATTAAGGCTTCGGGTGTCGGAATGGATGAGAGATGGAGTGTGGTGTTGTGCAGAGGAGGAGGAGGCACGATCTCTCGATCTATGCGAGGTCAAGGGAACGGGGATGCGTGGGGTGATAAAAATGTGGAGGAGGATGATATAGAGGTGATATGTGTGGTGGATACGATCGGAGATGATCAGGACAGAGCAACGGAGTTGGAGATCCGGGGAGGTGAAGTTTTGATTTTTACGAAAGATAAAATGAAATTAAACGAAATAAGATGGCTAATTATGCTACTGCTACGCTAACAGACGAAAAGAGAACGAAATGGAGAAGCTACCAAACCTGCACAACGGTGAGCAGAAGCTCAGAGCGGAGAGATGGCGTCAACACCAACTGATTCGCTAAGACCTCCTAGGGTTTCCGACTATCACCAAGAACAACTAGATATTCGAGATTTTAGGGTTTCCTAACAGAAGAGGGATCAAAAACTCAAGGAAGGTGAGAAAAGGTATATTTAGTAGGGACTCTTCATTGGGACAAATCACTCGATTCAAAGGTGTCTCGACCAAGATTTAATCTTGGTGTGAAAGTGCTTTGATCGAGGCACATGTTTGCAGAAGAAATCGACCTAAAAGAGTACAAGATATGATGGGCAAAACAGGTGAATATGGGATCTCTTCCTGACAACTATAGGGTTGAGTGTGGAATGAGAAGTTGACCTGGGTCGACCAGGGCTGAGCCCCGATGGTCCAGGTCAGTTGCAAAAGGAAAAAATCGACTTTAAATTCAAAATAAATTCAAAATAAATTAATAATGATTTTCTTAATTTTGGGAAAAACATAAAAAATGTTTAGTACTTAATGTAGTAATTTAATATGATTTTTATTTATTTTTACAAGTTGTTTTATTACAAATTACTTTTTACAATCGCATTTATAGGTATAATTACCTATGTTTTGTATATTTTATTTTGATTTTGTATTTTTATTTTATTATTTTATATATTTTATATATTTATAACTTATTTTTAAACACAAAAATATTTTTTTATATTTTTCTGATATATTTTGTACACTTAAATAAATAGGGGTATATATATTATATAGGTATAAGTATTGTATATTCATCTATTTATTTATATAGACTATTTTATTGTTGTGTTTTCTTTATGGTTCATTATATTCTAAATATGTATATATATTATAAATAATATTTACAAAATTATAAAATTATAAAAATAATAGAGAATAAATAAAATGAAAATTTTATCAGGTATACTATATATAGGGGTTCTAAAACCTAACTTTTGCATATTAACTCAAAATTGAATGAAACCACCTTCATTAGATAGCTTATTAAAAGTTATATACAATTAAATGTGATTTTGTACATTTTGAGTTCTAGTGGATAAGATATGAGTCTGGGAAGTTTGGGTTTTGGAATCTTATTCATAGCATAAAATGTACAGTATATATCATTTTTGTGTAAATTTAATTTTGCATTTTTATATACTACTTTCATGTACAAAGTTTTTATTTGAGTTATAAACAATAAACAATAAAATGAATCCTAAAAGGCGTTATTTGAGGTATAAACAATAAAGAATAAAATGGATCTCAAAAATACAATATTGATGAATATAAATGAATGGGGATTTTATTTTCTTGTTGGCCCTTATCTCCCCTACTCTGTTCCTTGTCGACCCAGTCATCAAGATGCCTAGGTCTCGGGGTTTAGGGTCACCTTTGGCATTTTATTCTTTTTCTTTTCTTTTATTTTCTTTATTCTATAATTTTGGCATTAAAAACTATGATTTATATACAATAAATATAATAAATAATGAATGTTAATTTGTGCAAAAAATACTAGTTACATGCATTTAGCTAGGGTTTTTAAGGCCAAAATGAAAGAATAAAGGTGATGAAATTGATATTCATTAGTTGTCAAGATGATCATCTTCCCTTTAACCCTACAAGACAAGGCTCTTTACTGGATCAATCACCTTGGGAAGGTGATGACGACAAGGGAGGAATTAAAATAAGACTTCATTAACAAATAATATCCCCTAGGTTGTTTGAATCAGATGCGAGCTTTGATCTCCAACTTCTCCCAAATGCCACCACGAATCGTTTCATGAGATGTGGGAAAGATTCAAATATCTTATGGAGAAGTGCCCTCACCATGACCTACCTAAGACCAGCTTGGTCTAGAACTTCTTTGGGGGCTTGCACCAAGAAAGCCAAAGTCTCGTTGATGCCGTATGCGGAGGGTCACACTTCAATAAGGACGAAGTTGTTGTATGGCAAATCTTCAAAGAAATGATGGAGGGCTCTGCAGCCCTATCTTCATCTCGGGTATTCCAAAAGCCTCCTGCAATCTCGTACAAGATTGTCAATGTGGCATTCTATCATGAGGAGGAGGGATAGATGAGTTCCAACATCAGCATCATTGTGAACCATCTCTCTAAAATGAACGTCCTTGAAAAATGATCAGAAGACCTCGAGAAATTAAATGTGATCGAATAAAGAACCAAGTCGCATATGAGCTCGACCAGATTTCGAAGCAGCTTGAGCTTCCGGTGAGCACCATTCATAACTGTTGATCCATAAATGAGTCTACCGAGCATTCTGCCAAATCAAGGAGACATCCCAACTGCGGAATCAAGGGCCACCCAGTCCATGTAGCACATATACTACATACAAACACCTGACCAGGGAACCTTCTCACCACAACAGTAGATGGTTGTGTACAATACGGAGCCCCAGGCTTATTCCATGATGTTCAATCCACCACCATCACAGATCCAGGAAGTGAATGTTGTGTGGGGTAAATGATCAACCTCTGACCGTCCTGGTGGACAACTTCAGGGTCAGGGTACCTCTATTTAACCATTCGTTCCACAATAAGGTGGAAGAAATTTCCAGCAACAACACCAATAGTCTCCACAACAGAGTCATAAATGGAAATAATAACAACACCAACAATAGACATATCGCCAAGCGTACCATCAACAACAACTGAGTACTTAATACCAGAATCATTCCTTCCCTCCATGGTATCAACAACAATCCTTCCCTCCTCATCAAGCTCAGTATTTCCAATACCACCTCAGCTCCCTCAGTTTGACAAATCTTCAGAGGCCACCTCGATGAATTCTACTCTGGGCTGCTTGACTTAGCTTATACAGAACATGAAGGAGATGAGCCAGAAGATTAACGACCTCACCTCTACTAAGATTTTAATTCCATCACATGTAGATAAGAACCCCAACAACTTTAAGAGAAAGGAGCAGGTAGACTATAGTGCCACACCAACTCCCGAGTCAGGTATAAATTCTTTTATGTTATATAATGACGTTTGTCTCAGGAGAAGTAGAACACTACAACCCTCTGCTTCTGCTAAAGGGAAAATTCGAGCTTCTATAGGCAAATCTTCATCACCTGCAGCTGAACTCTTGCTAGAACCTGAATTAAATGAGGAGCAGAGAGTAGAACCACCACCCCACCAGAAAATACAAAAAATGAAGAAAATCAAAATTCAATCAATAACAGCCAAGGCCGTGCAAATGCAGCCAAGGAGTTGCCAGCACAAGCAGCCACTCCTATGCAAGCCGACACGACTAAATTGCATGCATTTGTTTCACCTTTTTCTTTTGATGGTTGCGCTTTGCCCAACCATCTATCTATAAGCAATAACGATATTTTGCATGAAAATCAGGTTTTTGATGATGATGTGTATGTTCCATTTCCTGATGCATTAAAGTCGAAAATCATAAAGAATTGAAAACTACTTTATCTGACTCAAGCGTCATGGAATTATTGTAAAATATTATGCTCAAGATGCCACTTCTAAAAGACATGGAGTACATGTCATTGATGAATGAAGGGTTGAAAGAGGAATGTACCACAAAGCGTCAACCCCGTAAAACCAGACTCAAGAAATCAGAGAAACACATTCTCACCATGGCAATTGTTCATGCAAACAGCAACCTCCCTAAAAGGAAGAACGACATGGGATCTCCACTCATCAGATGCGAGATGTTTGACCTGGAGTTCGAAAGTACTCTCCTGGACAGTGGACCATCAATTAATCTGATGCCTTCATCACTACTCAAAGAATTTGTGTTAGGACCGCTCAAAGATACAAGAATGATTCCACAGTTTGTAGACACATTAGTAAAGTGGCCAAGGGGAATTTGTGAGGATATCATCATTACTATATAAGGGATGTGGTTCCATGTGGATTAAATTGATCCAAGCACCAAATCTTATAAAACTGTCAGGTATGAGTGAGCATATGCAAAAAGAAAGAGAAGACTATGATTTTCTTGCAGAGATCAAAGACACAACCTTATTTTTTAATGATATTGAAACACATGAGTTCCTCTCCAAGTAGGAACCCCTTAAGAGCACGGACGAATTCCCTATTGTCCTTGAAGATGAGACATTTGTTGATCTGCTAGAGGAAAATGATGAATTGAATGAAACCAATCCACCCTATCAGAGAAAGACGCATTTCTTGAAGATCTTTCAGAAGTCTTGCATCCAGAGTTAGAACTACTCCAAGTGGACAACACACTACATAGAGAACTCACACCATTCATAGTTGTTGAAGTCTCCATAGAGTTGAATACAACCCTCCCATAGTTAAAACCATTACCATCATCAATGAAGTGTATGGGTGATAAAAATATGTTTCGATCATCATCAATTCTCAGTTGACTGTGATCAAGAATCTCAGTTGCCCGAGGTTCTAGAAATAAATTGTAAGGAAATAGGACGGAAAATTTCAGATTTATATGGGATAAACCCTTCATTATGCTCTCACCACATCTACTTGGAAGATGATTGCATGCCTTCCCATGAGTTTTGGTGTCCCCAACCCTCCTGGAGGTCTTGATGAAAAAATTACAAAGGGGTGCGATGTAGGATTTATCCATCCCATCTCCAATTCAAAATGGGTAAGTCCGTTACATGTTGTTCCCAAGAAATCATGGATCACCATTGTAACGAACGACAAGGGAGAGTATATTTCGACCAGAGTACATACTTCTTGGTGTGTCTGTATTGTGTCTGTATGGATTACAGCCGGCTGAACCTTGCAACCAAGAAAGATCATTTCCCTTTTTCTTTCATTGATCGGATCGTTGAAAGAGTTGCAACAAAGGAATATTTATGTTTCTTGGTTGAGTACTCAGGGTACCATTAGATTGAAATTGCCTCGAAAGATGAAGAGAGAACCACCTTCACCTATCCATTTGTGACGTACGCATTTAGATGTAAGTTGCTTTGATTGTAAAACACCCCTACTACATTTTAGAGATGTATCTGGTCATTTTTGCAGACATGGTGTGCAGTTTCCTTGAAGTTTTCATAGACTGTTTTTCAGTCTATGACGATATCTCGATCAATGTATAAACTACATAGACCAAGTACTTCAAAGATGTTGTGAAGTCAACCTGGTGATCTCATGGGAGAAGAGTCACTTTACGGTGACTGAAGGAATTGTGTATGGTCACGACATCTCCAAACGAGGCATGGAGGTAAACCCAGCCAAGGTGGAAGTTATCTCTAAACTTAAGCCACCTACTTCATTGAAAGAAGTCTGGTCATTTTTTGGGACATGTCAGTTTCTGACGAAGATTTATCAAATACCTCAACAAGATTGCCCGACTGCTGACAGAACTTCTAGGCAAGGCCACTGTATTCGTCGTAGATAATGGAGTTCTCCAAGCCCTCTACCAGTTGAAAGAAATAATCACCCAAACTCTTGCCCTACAACCACGAGACTGGTCTCTTCCATTTAAGGTCATGACAGATGCTTCAGATAATGCTATCGGGGCTATGTTGAGATAGTGATGGGAGTGATGGTAATTCGTTATTCACTACGCTAGCAAAACTCTGTATGAAGCATAGAGGAATTACATAGTAACAGAAAAGGAACTACTAGTTGTTGTTTTTGCATTGGAAAAATTCAGGTCACATCTTCTCTGCTCTGAAGTGATTGTATACACCGATCATTCTGCCATTCGATACCGACATAGTAAGAAGGATGCCAAATCATGCTTACTTTGCCGGATCCTTGAACTCTAGGAGTTAACCTTGAGATCCGAGAAAAACCTAGAGTGAAAAATGTGGTGGCGGACCACATTTCTAAAATAACAGAAATTGAGACTCCTTAATGAGACATGATTTCAATCACAAAGACCTTCCCAGATGACGCTATTTTGTCAATCACCTCGCTCCCTTGGTACATCAATATCATCAACTACCTTGTCTCCAATGAAGTTCCTCGAGATTAGCCAAAGCTGAAAGTAGACAAGTTTATGTCCAACATACACTTTTACCAGTGAGAGGATCCATATCTATTCCGTGAAGGTGCAAATTACATCTGATGAAGATGCATTCCTGAGGAGGAGCACATGAATGTCCTGAACAACTATCATAAGTTTGAATCCGGTGGACACCATTCGGAAAGAGAAAAACAACCAAAGTCCTTCAAAGTAGCTACTACTAGTGGCCGACTCTTTACAAAGATGCTAATGAATACATCAAAGGATGTATTGACTACCAGAAGAAACGCAACACAATCAGTTCTCGAGATATCATGCCACTCAAGTACATTCAAATTTCATATGTCTTTGATGCACATGGGATCGATTTCATGGGTTTAATCCCTAACAGTCAGGGTTATGAGTACATCTTATTGGTTCTTGATTATGTTAGTCGATGGGTGGAGGCTACCCCTTCCTAAGCCGCTGACAGCCAAACAGTCTGTTTTCTCAAAGATAACATCATTTCATGGTTTGGTATCCCAAAAATATTGATATCAGATGGGGGAAGCTACCTAATAAACAAAAAGGTCAAGAAGTTACCCAGGAGTACAACATCAAACACCGTATTGCATCCCCATACCACCCACAGACTAATGGCTTGGTTGAATGTTCAAACAGGGATATGAAAACAATTCTGCAAAAACGTGTGCATCCTGATCGTAAGAACTGGTCACAATTGCTTAGCTCAGTTCTTCAGGCTTATCGGACAACGTACAAGTATCCTCTTGGCATGTCTCCCTATTGCCTTGTTTATGACAAGCCTTGCCATTTTCCTGTTGAATTAATTCATAAATCCTTATGAGCAATCAATGTATGAAATCTGGACAGAGAAAAAGGCAAGAAAAATAGAAAATTGGACATGAATTGCCTGCTAGATTTCAGATACCCTGCATACAACAACAACGTAATGCACAAGGAAAAGGTCAAGCAATGGCATGTCAAGCATATTAAATGAAAGACCTTTGAGCCAAACCAGAAGGTGTGGTTGTTTTATGCAAAGTTAAAATTATTTCTAGGTAAATTGAAGAGCAAATGGTTAGGATCATTCATCGTGAAAAATGTTTGTGACAATGGTAGCATTATGATATCAAGATTATCATTTGATGCGCAAGCTTTTGTAGTCAACAGACATCTGTTAAAACCATGTATTTAGCACTATACCTTCTTGTCCATTTTCGACTCAGTTCAAGTTTATTGAGAAGAGACTCCAGATGCAGACATATCAAACCAATAGAAAAGACCAAAAACATCTTTTCGTTTTGTTTTATTTTTTTTCTTCTTTTCATTTATTTTTCTCTTTTTTCTATTCTTTCATGTATTCAGTCATCCCTTTCATCATCGCTATACTTAGGATATGCTTCCTCCTAACTATAGGTAGATCATAGACCTGGGTGTTCATTCTTTGATCCCTCGCCTTTCTTCCAATTTCTTGATGTTTTGTCTATACTTCGGGATATTTTACTCTAAGTATAGGGGGAGATAGGCCGAGCCGATGATTTTGTACATTCTAGCCCTCGACCATACCCACTTTGTGTATAGTTTTCTCTACTTAGGATTACTTAATCCTAAGTATAGAGGGGACAACCGACTTTCCACTCTTTCATTGAGTTATTTATATTGGACTTTTCCTTTACTCAACACGAGGTATGTCTTCCTTTTTCTCCTTGAGTACGAGGACATAGTTCAAGCTAAGCATAGGGTGGTCGTATATACGTTGTATATATTTAGCCATAACCCGTACTTTTGTATTTTCAATAAACATGGCTAAAATATTGGGTAAGGGTATATAACAAATTAACTGCAAAGAATATACTCATAAAATTGGCACTAACACAATAACTTTGTTTCTTTGTCTTTTTCAAAAATTCTATAAAAATTGGCAAAAATCCAAACTCTACATAAAATTTTGAAAATGTTGTTCAAAAATCTGATAAAAAATTGTAAAATTCTTTGAAAAACCCCATAAAAAGTTCAAAACCAGAAATTATCTTCACAAAAATATTTTCATGCATTACATTAGCATTTTTCTGAATGATTTTGATTCCTAAACAAGTCAGAATAAAATTCGAAGATTAGAGATTAGTCTAGACCTTAATCCACCTAATTTCAGAGGAACTTATTAAGGACTGGAATTGAGATGCTTTCGATCGTTATGACTTAATTCTTTCGGTTTTATGAGAGTGAGTTCATGAGACAATTCAATGTGACTCACTAGAACCCTTCATGTCATCCATATGATTCTTGAGGCAATGGTTTGACTTGAAACCTTGCACTCAACACTTAGCTCAATCAAGATGGGTTGTTGAAAGATCTGGGAGTCTAAGTCTGGATGATATTAGGCTACTTTGTCAAGGGTGGCTCAGGAACCATTATTGGGGGTTGCCGAAACCTGCGCTTCAACCTACTGTTTCTCTGGTAGAGTGGACATCTAACAACTGGAGAATGGATTGAAATAAAGCTTCGGATGAGGAATGGTCTGGTAGCATAATTTTCCAAGACCCAAAACATGGGCGAAACAAAATCTTCTATATCCGTTGGGGAAAAATAAGAATGCAGTGCAATACCCAAAATGAAGAAATATCCAAAAGAAGCCTATACCGAAAACTCCAAAAACTTTGAGCTTCAGAAAAGGACTACCTCTTGGTGAGGACTTGGTTTCAAGGCCGAGCTTCATAAAGAATTTTGACTACATTGGTTAATTTCCATTTTTTTCTCTTTCTTCTAAATTCTCCCTACCTCATTGTGCACTAGCATGTACCTGAACTCAAAAGGAAATATTCATCTCCTTGAGGACATGTTACTAGAGAAGGAGACAACTGGATAGTTCAGCTACTTGTCAGGGAAGAGCTAACATAATTCACACACATGGTACCTATCACTTCAAGGTTACAAGAGTATATGTTTGAAAGGACGATTCTAACCAGACTGTTAATTGAACCGGATGAAGGAATATATAACCTAGAGGTTCTTGAGTCACAAGTCCTAACTTTAACATGGTTCTGAACACACCATTAATCCAAAGGTCTTAATTAAGCTCCATACTTTGATTTTGTTAGGGTAAATTTAAAAATCGGAATCATTCTATTTTCTTTATTTTTCTTTTCTTTATTTTGTTGTTGCATTACTCATTCTCCTAATAAGTGTTTGCCAGGGAAGAGAAAAGCTAAGTATAGGTGGGGTGATGAATATACATTCATTCACCTTTACTCCTTTATTTTGTCTTTAAATCCCTAGATAAATGCATGTAAATATAGCTAACTTGTACACATTAACACTTTGACCTTTTCCAGTAAATAGTGCTTAAATACATGTATTTAAATACAAAATAAATGAATAAAGAAAAGAAAAGAAAAGAAAAATAAAGGAGTATTGATATACTGAATGACCCTAAACCTCGAGACTAAGTCAATGTTGACATGGTCGACAAGGGATAAAATAGGGGAAGATAAGGGCATACAAATACAAACAAAACCACACTGTCACCTAGAAACTCTAGGTGACCTATACACTACATAAATTTGAAACTTATACTAATTTATACACAACCATACACACTTCAAATATATTCAACACCAAAAATGTGCATAAAATTACATACAAAAAGAAAAAATTGATTGCACATAAAAATAAGGTACAATGTGACCGGGACACACAAATGAAAGGCCGCAAACATAACTTCACATATCCATATGTTCCCCATATTAACTCAAAATTGACCAAACTCACCTTTACTATACTCTGAATTAAATTATCTATATAATGAGATTAAAATTTAAGTTAAGATGCAAAGGATGGCTTTTGGGTCCCTATTTACTATATAGTTGTATATAATATTCAATATATTCATGCTAACTTCTTTATACTTTTGTATACTTGTAAATATTATTTAAAATATACCTAAATAATAAAAATATAATAAATTCATGAAAAATTTACTAAAATAAACATGGCAATAAAATACATAGGCATACTATACCTATATAATACATACTCAAATTATTCAAATACACCAATAAAGTCCGAAAAATAAAATAAAAATCTTTAAATGCATTTTAAAATACATCATGAATACGTAAATTATGTGTATAAATAATAAAATTAGAATTACCAAAAAAATAAAATAATCAAAGTATTGGTATTTATACCTATAATTATACTTTCAAAATTAACACACAATAAATGGGTCGATATAAATAAATTAAATTCACCTAAAATAGTACATAAAATAAGAAACAAACTTCATGTTTTGAGAAAAAATAATTAAAATCATTTACTATTTTATTTATCTTTTATCTTCCTTTTTATTTATATTTTGTCTTCTTGTGGATGACATGGACCAATCAGGGAGCGACCCTGGTTGACCCCAATCAACTCCCCTCTCCCACTCTTGATCGGCCTGTCTGTGGTTTTTCCCCTTTATTCGCCTCATTTTCCCAATCAATCCAGGCTCCTTCTACCCTCAATTTGTTCTTGTGAAACCTAACTCTGGTCTCTCACAAGGATAAAGAGTTGGCGCCAGTCAACCCTCGATGTGATAGAAAACCCTAGGTGGAGGGAGCCTCTCAGGCAACCGATATATAATCGCCTCCTCCCACTTTTTTAAAATTAATCCCTCTTGTGTCAACTTTTTGCCCCTTGGATCGATCCTATGTGTGTTCCTCTGTGACAGGGAGTGAATCCAATTGATTCACAGCGAGGAGGAAGGTGATCAGAGGCGATTCAACCATCACCAGACAAGGATTTGGCTGTTCACTACTACCGGCCATATCAGGTAGGCGAGCTACTCTTTTATTTTCTTTTTCAATTCCTCGCAGTAGAAGTAGAGTAGTTTAGCATTTTATTTCAGTTGATTTCATCATTTATTTCCTAAAATGCATAAATCGAAGTCTGCTGATACTCAATGCTCAGACCTTTGTTCACTATGATACACATGTTCTCTGACTTGTCTGACCACCGTTGCATCTTCACCTTCTCATCTTATGTCACCTTGATTCATTTCCACCCCATATCTTGCAAATATCTGGGATATCATCACTCCTCCACCATTCACCAGAATAGCTCTGCCCCATCCCATCTTCAATCATTTTTGCTCTAAATCTAGCATGACCTCCTTTTTGGGTGTGCAAGCTAACCATGCAGGTCTTCGAGCTTGAAGACCCTCTTTGGGTTGAGTATTGTCCAACCGAAGACTTCCTAAGTGATCTGACTTCTCAATCTCTCTAGGACCCCATCGATGGGTCTCGGGCCGATTTGGGCCCACATTAGATGCATAAGACCTCCAGCTTCATTTTGGGCCCACCAAGAGCCTCTCAGGTGGTTGGATGATAGAATGATCCTCGATCGAAGGAGGTTGAGCTCATCCTTCTTCCTTGTTTTTCCTGAGAAGCAACAACCATCTGATCTCCTTGCAGCTCTAGTTTTGATCAAAGCCGTTGGATCAGCCTATGTTCTAGTCGTCATATGAAGACATGGATATGATCCATTCCCCTCATCACCAAAGGGCATCGCCCGTCCGCTGCATGCCACATGGATAAGTGGCATCGATCCATTGTTGGATCGTGCCTCTTTGGGTATATTGCACTTTTTAACCTCTATTTTTTGTATTTTCTATTTAGTATAGAAACATTCATTTGTAGTTCAAATATTTCTGTAATATTTTTATTAAGGACCCAGAGCTTTATTCTATTTGTATTAGAGTCCAGTCCACATCGCCTCATGTTCTTGTATGTGAGGGCACATATACCCTTGCATGTTTATGTATTTTTATTTGATCCCAAAACTTTTAATATTATTGTCACATTTTGTCGTGAATTTACACATTGGGCTTGATGTTCTTGAATATTGCATTTATACTCCTGTCGGTGAGGATAATGATTTAAATTGTGGATAAATTTTATGTATGATTCTGGACTTGTTTAATATGTTATTAAATGCTAGAAACCTTTAAGGAAATCGAATTTCAGTCTCTATATTACAAATTTAATTATGTAGTTGTGTTTTAATTACTAAAAATAATATTTTGCATCTAAAATAATAGGGAAATTATCATAAGTTCCTAGAACCAGAATATATCACATATATTTTTCTTAAGGCAAATAAAGATATTTTTCCTATTTATAAAAATACAAAAACTTTGCACTTCCTCCAATTTAGCATTTAAAAATCCATAAAAAATTATAAAATGCTTTGAAAAATTCCAAAAAAAGCTGGTGTGTTTATTTATGTATATTTGATTTTGAGTCCTTTTTCTTTTTTTCAAATATTATTAAAAATTTCTAAAAAATGAAAAACACAGAAAAATTATAAAAAAATAAAAATTAATGAAAAAAATCAAAAAAATATGTTTTAAAATTTTGAATTAATCTTTAGATTATCTTGTATTCAGGAGCATTGAAGTAAGCCTCAATCTGACTAAGTAGATATTTATTAAACCTATGTCAAAGTCCCTAGTTTACTATTTTTTTATTTTGAGTATTTTATTATTTAAAAATACATAAAAATTATCAAAAGTTTTCCAAAAAATACCAAAAATAGAAAATAAAATTGTAAAACAAAATAATATTTTATTTCCGAATTTTTGACTTTATTTCCTATATTAAAAAAAATCTAAAAAGATATTTTTATCCCATTTTCTTTATATATTCTCTATATACTTATATGTATCAATATATTATATATCTATATGTCTTTTATCTTATAAATAAAAAGTAAATTAAAAATAGGAAATTATATATATAAGCCAAAAAAATATTCAAGAAAAAATACCCTAAAAATCCTAAGTTGTCTATTCATTTTTTGTTTCTCTACCTCATCCTCCTTTGTGGTTTGATCCCTACTGCTTGCGTTCTATACACTTTCTTTGTATGTTATAATAAATTTTAGCTCACCTACATTTATTGCTTAATCATTGTTGTGGGTTAATTATTGAGACTACGCTTGAATTGATTGTCGAGAGCCGAGAGAGGCGTCGGTACAATGATGGTCGGATCTGACTTGTCAGATACTGCAGGCTCTCCAAGATCGAACATTAGACATCTTAGCTCGAGCATTATTTCACTGATCAATCCATTAAGTGGATCAAAGATTTATTGGAGGATGTTATCGTAATAAAACATGACATGAAATTCCCAATGGATTTCGTTATCATGGACATTGATTCCCCTATACCGTTACTCTAGAATCCTATTATTTTTGGTCAATCATTCCTTCAAACATCTGAAGTGGTAGTTGATTATGGGTCTGGAAAGATCACATTTTTCCCTTGTAGCTAAAAGGTCACCATGGACATGATCACAGAGCCAAAAGCTGAAGAAAGCACTGTTGGACATGCGAGCCCACGACGAGCCATTATGCAATATATGTTATTGCGAATATCATTCCCTAATCTGAAATGAAGAATACAGAATTTGCATAATAGGTCCCTTAGTACAATTAGGGTTATGTACCATGGCCATCTTGATGATCATACAGTTGTTGATTGAAATATTGAATTATAGAGGCTGGTGCTTGGATGAACATCTAAAGAGTTAGATTGAGGACTCATCAAGCACCAACAAATGATTGTTAAGAGATGATCTCCAACCTGAGTAGGAGGTGGCAATCCTTTCTCAGTTAGGTTGATATCTAACCGACCTCTTGATGCAGGTCCTCTACATAGGAATAGAGATCCGGAGGTGTCAGATTAGTTAGGTCAAAGAGTTAATTTAACGAGATCGAGATAACCAAAGTCCTATATTGTATGTTGTCATGATATAGGCATGCATCCTCTGACCGGAGACAGATGTGTTACTATATGTCTGAGTATGTACATTTGGCAGACCAATAGTTTGATGACCTAATCAAGGTCTATACACCGTCGTGCTGGTGTGCATGTAAGGGCATATGAGTAATACGATCTCTCAAAGGGATCAAACAGGTTCAGTTACTGAACCGGAAGACATGACATCACTCGTGAGATATTGGGAAGAATCAAATTCCATGCACGGTCGTCTCACTTTGGAAGCTTGACTGAATTTGTAGGTTTAATATAAACTTTTGGAAAGTATATTATCAAGACCTAGGTATGATATATGCTTTTGTAAAGTATATGATCGATACTAACTCTCAATGATCCAATGAGAAACTTAATGATAAAACTCTTAAGTAGACAGTGTAAAATTGATCTTATACTTCAGGTTTATTCTTAGTCTTCCAGTGTGCAGGATGTACAGGTATTGGGAATACCTGAGGGTGATGTGATCATAAATGATTGTATAACCATGACGCTTCCATTTCTAGGGAGTGGTGAAATGGGTCTGCATTTTAGTGACTTCTCTCAGTAGAGAAGTAATCTGATCTTAGTCCAAATATTGGACAATGATCTAAATATGATTCAGATTCAATGAGAAGAATAGATTTGTGGTCTTGATTTTATCAAGCATCTACGGGAGGCCCGAGATCTGGATTTGAGATGTAATCTCAATATCCAAGTCACTATACGTGGAACAATACAATCGCCATGTCCTTATCTCCAAGTATTCGCGGAGAAAGCGCATTATCTTTGGAAGGGATCGAGATAATTTCATTGTTGATAATATGTATCCAAGCATTAAGAAAATGGATAATTGAATGTGATTTAATTATAATGAATAATATGAATTTGATTCATAATATAAGGAGATTTATCTTAGATAATTAAATGTGATTTAATTATCAAAGATGTAAATAATGTGAATGTGATTCATATTATTTGGGTACAAGAGAATAGAGATCCAAGATGATTGAATGTAATTTAATTATCATTGATAATGTGGATAGCACTATCCATATTAATTACATATCTTATAAATGTGATTTATAATATATAAGAGAGAGCTATTTGTAATTTATATTTGCTAATTAAATGTTGATGTGAATTGGATTCACATTGAACATTAAATTGAAAATGTAATTTACATTGTATTTTGGGTTGTGAATGTGATTCACAAATTTCCAATAGCAAGATTGAAATATACACAAATGATTATGATTTTTTTTGTAGAATAATTTACAACAATTGTTGTTGTAAATAATTGGAGACATATGGAATCATGCAATCTTGAGAATGCATTGAGATTCCCCTTTTCCTAATATGAGAGGGGGGACAACCACCAATCCCTAAAGGAAAGGGTGGTCGTCCAATCTTCCTATATGGAAGGGAGGAGCCTCCTTTCCATTATCTCCAATGTTAGTTGATTTAATTTGGTGATTGAATTATATTGATTTATCAATATATAATTATTCTAAATTAAACTAATTATTGTTGGTTTTTACCAACACAAATCTTGGCCATTAAAAGAAACACAAATCAATAAGAGCCATTAGATTTGTGTTGCCCATGGATTGAGATCCATGGATCCCAAAATATTATAAAAGGAGAGGCACCCCTTTGCTCTTCTTTACACACAAGAGAACATAAGTCCCTCTCTCTCTCTTTCTCTCTCTACACGTCAGCCCGTTCTCATCCTCTCTCATTGCCGTCCACCATGGATGCCCTAGAGAGAGTCTCCATCACCGCAGCGTCGTCGTTATGCTGCCCGATCGTTTGCTCGTGGATCTCCATCTCCTTCGGTGCGCCTCGCTGGTGAAGAAGACGTTGGTTCTGGTATGTCGAGATCAGGAGATCCGCCGCTTGGATCATCAACATGGATTGCGAGAATCATGCGATTCATCCCCGTGCTCGCAAGCGTCTCCTCCATCGGATCGGACCTTAGACAGGAGGTCTCTTCGTTGAGAGACTCGATCGCAACCATGCTTCAACAGGTAATCCTATTACTTGTTTGTAGTTTAGACGAAACGATCCGAGAAGTATTTTTGGATCATGTGGTTTCGTCGCATGAAAATTATTTAATTTCCGCTGCATAGAACAACTAGTGCGACTAGTCGTTCCGCGTCGTATTCGATACGACGCTCATGCTTCCGTGATGCGCTTGAGGATTATCCCATATCCTTCAAGTGGTATTAGAGCCTTAGGTCGATGGTTTTGGATACGATTCATAAAACCGAAGGCAACTTGGGTTCGTTAGGGTTGTGAAAGTTTTATCGCATTTCATTTTCACATCTCGGTTTAGTGATTATTTTTTCGGCCCTGTTTAAATTTTTCATGAAAAAAACTTGGGTTTTGTTCCCCATTAAATAAGAAAACCATAGGATCTGAGTTTACGTAATTTGGATTCCGTTTGCTCGAGATATGGTTGTTTTAATGAACATGTATTCACTGTTGCGGGAACTGCGAATCTTAACATGATTAATGAGTTAATTACTGTTTTGATCCACCTCGAAATGCGTGAAATATCACTTAGGTTCTTTTCTAATTTAAATTAACAATCTTTGAAAATTGATTTTGTCTAATTTGGATTTAAATTGATTGAGATATGTTAATTCTAGTAAGTAGGGGTCACTGTTGAAATTACAGTCCTAATCAAGAACCATGTGATTGTCAATTAGTGAAATTAGTTGTTAATTTCCTGAAATAATTATGGATAATATTTGAAAAATATTGAACGATGATTTATACCTTAATTGACTTAGCCTCAACCAATAAATTGATTAGATTTGATCTACATCATAATTGGAAACACATTCATCAAACTCCTTGCTTGAATAGGATTGGGAATTTGTCTAGCAAATTTCCTTATAATAAAAAATGTTTTGATTATCACTATGTGGTATAATTTCGGTTGACGAACCGATGATCATCTCAAGTACAAAGTGATTGACTCGGCATTATTTTTTTCCGAGGCCGATATGGTGTCTAGTCGGGGATCGCTGGGGTAGCGGGTTGCACCGGATGCGGTCCGTCCCACTCCCGTCAGTACTGACCATGACAACGGGTAGGGAATGAATCATACCTGAGAGATCATGATGTATTTTCTAATTATTAAAATTCAAACTAATATGTATTTTTAGATAATACCATATATTCAAGTAAAATCAAGTTTGTTGATTGAATTGGATTGAAAATTAATTTAATATGATTGAATTAATTATATCCAATTAAAAACAATCTATTATAATAGATGTGTTATTTCCCTTGGAAGAATTAATTATGTGAATATGATTCATGATAATTGATTAAAATTTGAATATGAGGTGGTGGATCACATAAGTGACATCCATGGTCTCCCATCAAGGCGAAGGGTTCCGTAGCCAGATATTGTATGTGGGAGACGCCTGTCCGAAGTGACAGCTCCTGCATATGATCCATTTGGATCGGGCTCGTCGCTTCTTGAAAGAGTAAGGACGTATGCGTAGTGACCCCAATATCGGGTCCTCATATTATTGGGGTGATATTGGATTGCGCATAGCGAGTTGTATTCCTGTTGACAGTTGGTTCAATTAGTGACGGGTCAACATCACCTTAGGGGTGATGGACCCGAGTGTTAAAGACCGAATTGGGAGATGCAAGTTGGAAATGCAATGTAGAATGTGTTCCCGCTTCTTTTTATCCGAGTTACAGGTTCTCATATTATTGGGATGTGACAAAAATAAGGAAGGAAATCCCAGATCTTGCTTGAGATATAATGGTAAGTATATCTCTTACATTGAAAGTGATTAAGGGAATGAACTTTCATTATTGACACGGCAAGACAACTTTGATATAAAAATTCCAAAATCAAAGTAAATTATATATTTATATATGTTTATACAAATTTCTTATTTCAGATAATCTTTCTTTAATCCCACTCAACGTTATACTCAATAATAACCAGTAGAATACCATGGATTGGACCTATGATCCAGATATTATACTTGCAACTGGACACATAATGTATGTGGTTGCAATGTGCAAGTTTCCTCATAATAATGAGGAATGATAATTAGATATATAATAGGACTAAAACCCTAGGGTTTGTACGTCTCTATAAGTCTTGATCTCATCGAATGTACTTTTGAAGTGACATATCGATAATGATCGTAATTATCAAATAATCCTTATAAAATCTAAGAAGATGTTCTGGCATACATATGTGCTCTCGACATATAATCATGAATGACATGGTTCTCTGCATTATACAGAATGGTGGCTCTATAGGAGATGATGTATTCAAATTGTGAGTACCTACCTGAACCTAAGTTTTAAGAGTTTAAATGGATGTAGATACGATGAGTGTCATCATTTTACTATCTATACTCTAGTCATTCATGAAGCTTCATAATATTCATATTGTATGAATTGAATGAAGCATGTATAAATGTTGAAATACTCTTATATTGAAATTTTTGATTTTAACATAAGAGATCCTTGGTCTTGAGCAATGGTTGCTTATAGATAAAGGGAGCATAGTGGAATCATGGGTTGGACCCAAGTAAGAAGTATAGTCAAAGAGTTGACTGTACTTCTGCGACTTCCATATGACATCCAAAGAGTTGGTTGAATGCCAGTACTACAATAAGTTGATGTGTTGATAGTGACTATCAAATCTATCTAGAATCCTTAGAGAAGGAATCGGATAGTACATCAGAATAATCTACATATAATCATTGAAATTGACTTACTTATTTGATAAGATAAAGTCTAATAATTGTATATCAATCTTCTAATTACACTTGCAATTGGTTGCATCTGTATTAGAATATTAGAAATTTGATCTTAATATTAGAAATTTGATCTTAAAATTTAATGGTCATCCATGTTGGAAATGATGCAATGGTTGCAACAATTTCCATTGGATCTATAGACTTCATATTTTCAGTGGGAGCCCTTAGTCTTAGAGAATCTCTCTGACTGGATATTAGAATACACTCATAGTTTATTTCTAAATGTTGGAAATAAACATGAATTCTGGAATAAACCTATCATAGAGAGTTATGATGGATATATTTCAGATAGTAATCTAACATCTAATAGACTCCGCTAAATTAGAAAATTCATGAATGGTTTATTAAGATTTCTAATACTGAAAATTAAACCTTTAAAGATCAATAGGAGGATAAAGATCATTTGACAATGATCTGGCATAATGTTTGGACATATGTTTGTTGATGAGATCAATGGACAAGTAAGAGATGAAACTTTAGAATGTCTAAAATTCCAAAACTTGCATACTTATGAATATTGTATTCAAAGTAAAATGTCCAATACACCCTTCTTTGGGAAAGGTGTAAGATGTCAAGGTATTTTGGATCTCATACATATTGATGTATGTGAATCATCTATATCATAGTAAACATTGTGGATATGTGATATCTATTGATGATTATTGTGATATGAGATTTCTTCTCTTCACTTAGAAAACTTTGAAATGTTCAAAGATTTCATGATTTTGGTTTAGAACAAGAGTTTGAAGGAAGATGAAATGAATTTGATCTAACCAAGGTAGCTTGTACCTATTAGATGAATTCAAGGAATACCTTATGGAGATGTGAATATCATTCCTATCTAAATCCTCTTAATGAACCTTAACTCAATAGAGTTGTACGGAGATACATCTGATCATGTGTGACATGATTTGATCAATGATTAATCTTAGCATAATTATCTCTTAGTTTCCAGGTATATATATATATATGTGATAGAGAGTACATTATATATATCCTTAATAAGGTTCCATGTAATTAAGCTGGAATCTGGCACTGGAGAGTGCTACTTCATTAGGAAAATAAAGGATGGTATTGGATACCTACTTTATGACCTTGAGATTCTTAAAAGATCTCATCTCTGAGAATGTGATTCTTAGAGGATGACTCACTTGAGAATCAAGATGAAAATGAAGTAAAGGAACTCATTTAATCTTGAGAAGATAATGAGGCTCCTGAAATCGGAAACTAAATAGACATATTACGATGAAACATCAATACCGACTTCATGTGATGATGCTTCTGAAGATCTTATCATGGAAAGATGGATGTTAGCAATAAAGTCAAATGTTGTATATAGACCCTCGAGGATCCAACTACATGGGTAAGACCCATTATGGTGTAAGTGGATCTTCAAGAGAAAGAGGGAACCTGATGAGAAGGTAGAGACCTTCAAAGCACGGTTCGTAGCCATGAGCTACACACCAAAGAGAAGACATTGCTTGCGAGAGACTTGCTCTCTAGTGACCTTGCTTTAACTCATCAGAATATTTCTAACTATAGCTACACAACTTGACTATGACATCTTCATGATGGGAGTCAAGATTGCATTCCTCTATGAATACTTCTCTGAGGATATTCATATGAAGTAGCCCCAGGGCTTCATGGTTGAGGAAAGCAAGGTGTGCAAGCTAAAGAACTCCATCTTGGACTCAAATAAGCTTCTTGTAGTTGGAATATTGGATTTGATGAAATCATGAATGTTATGGTTTCAGATAAAATCTTGATAAACCATGTGAAGCTTAGTGGGAGTGCCATTGTGTTCATCATGCTAAATGTAAATATCCTAATCATTTAGAATGATCTAAGGATGATAATAATAAGTGTTTTATAATCTGGTTGTCCCATACCTCGAGATATGATCTCAAGGATACCTCTTAGATCTTAGTTCTAAAGTTGTTCAGAAGCAAAGAGAAGAGGGTATTGGGACCGACACATTAATGGTACACCTTGGACATTTCTATTTTCTAGAAAATTCCAATAAAGGCTTCTTTCCCTTAAGATATGTTACTGAACTATCTAAAGGGATAACACCTCAAAGAGTTGAGGATGTGAATGCAAACTGCTTGCCCTTGTACATCAGTTCCAAGAAGCCGGGTGTATGCTGGATGTGTACAAACGCCAGATGTCTACCATGCAGTGGGAGTAGTAAACTTTTACTAATCCTACTATGGTGATAAAACACTTGATTGCAGTAATAACGATATCTTCATAGAAGGCAAAACTTTTTAGATAGTGATCTCAAAGTCTTATCTTGAAGAAATTAAGACTTTATAGATAGTGATTAAAAAGCTCTTAACTACGGATACCTTAGGAGATAGAGATCTCCAGGAATAAGGGTATTCTAATAAGGATTATGGTAATACTGGTTATAATAATTGTTGAGCAGTAGTATCAAGGACACTATAACTGCTTTGACTTTATTGAGTATTGGTTGCATAAGATGCAACATTCGCATTGGATGCGAACACTGTCACTAGGAGATATGCAAGTGCCGTAAAAGGACTTGGCATAGTCTCTTGGGAATAGAGTGAACCTAGCTATTTTCTAAATAGATTATGATCGTCACATGAGTGTGGGTTTAAATGATTAGCCCATTAATGGCTCATTGGGCTCGTGGGAGATTGTTGGACATGCGAGCCCATGGTGAGCCATTATGTAATAAATGTTATTGCGAATATCATTCCCTAATCTGAAATGAAGAATACATAATTTGCATAATAGGTCCATAGTACAATTAGGGTTATGTACCATGGCCATTATGATGATCATACAGATGTTGATTCAAATATTGAATCATAGAGGCTGGTGCTTGGATGAACATCTAAAGAGTTAGATTGAGGACTCATCGAGCTCCGTCAAATGATTGTTAAGAGATGATCTCCAGCCTGAGTAGGAGATGGCAATCCTTTCTCAGTTAGGCCGATATCTGACCAACCTCTTTATGCATGTCCTCTACATAGGAATAGAGATTCGGAGGTGTCATATTAGTTAGGTCAAAGAGTTGACTTAACGAGATCGAGATAACTAAAGTCCTATATCGTATGATGTCATAATATAGGCATGCATCCTCTAACTGGAGACAGATGTGTTACTATATGTCTGAGTATGTACATTTGGCAGACCAATAGGTTGATGACCTAATCAAGGTCTATACACCGTCGCGCTGGTTTGCATGCAAGGGCATATGAGTAATACGATCTCTCAAAGGGATCATATAGATTCAGTTACCATACCGGAAGACATGAGCTCACTCATTAGATATTGGGAAGAATCAAATTCCGTGCACGGTAGTCTCTCTTTGGAAGCTTGACTGAATTTGTAGGTTTGATATATACTTTTGGAAAGTATATTATCAAGACCTAGGTATGATATATGCTTTTGGAAAGTATATGATCGATACCAACTCCAAATGATCGAATGAGAAACTTAATGATAAAACTCTGAAGTAGACAGTGTAAAATTGATCTTATACTTCAGGTTTATTCTTAGTCTTCCAGTATGCAGGATATACAGGTACTGGGAATACCTTAAGGTGATGTGATCATAAACGATTGTATAACCATAACGCTTCCATTCCTAGGGAGTGATGAAACGGGTCTGGATTTTAGTGACTCCTCTCAGTAGAGAAGTAATCTGATCTTAGTCCAAATGTTGGACATTGATCTGAATATGATTCAGATTCAATGAGAAGATTAGATTTGCAGTCTTGATTTTATCAAGCATCTATGGGAGGCCCGAGATCTGGATTTGAGATGTAATCTCAATATCCAAGTCACTATACGTGGAACAATACAATCGCCCTGTCCTTATCTCTAAGTATTCGCGGAGAAAGCACATTATCCTTGAAAGTGTTCAGGATAATTTCATTGTTGATAATATGTATCCAAGTATTAAGAAAATGGATAATTAAATGTGATTTAGTTATCATGAATAATATGAATTTGATTCATATTATAAGGAGATTAATCTTAGATAATTAAATGTGATTTAATTATCAAAGATGTAAATAATGTGAATGTGATTAATATTATTTGGGCACATGAGGATAGAGGTCCAAGATGATTGAATGTAATTTAATTATCATGGATAATGTGGATAGCACTATCCAAATTAATCACATATATTATAAATGTGATTTATAATATATAAGAGAGAGCTATTTGTAATTTACATTTGCTAATTAAACGTTGATGTGAATTGGATTCACATTGAACATTAAATTGAAAATGTTATTTACATTTTATTTTGGATTGTGAATGTGATTCACAAATTTCCAATGGCAAGATTGCAATACTCACAAAATGATTATGAATTATTTTGTATTGCATTGAGATTCCCCTTTTCCTAATAGGAGAGGGGGGACGGCTACCAATCCCTAAAGGAAAGGGTGGCTGTCCACTCTTCCTATATGGAAGGGAGGAGCCTCCTTTCCATTATCTCCAATGTTAGTTGATTTAATTTGGTGATTGAATTATATTGATTTATCAATATATAATTAATCTAAATTAATTAATTGTTGTTGGTTTTTACCAACACAAATCTTGGCCATTAAAAGAAAGACAAATCAATGAGAGCCATTGGATTTATGTTGCCCATGGATTGCGATCCATGGATCCCAAAATATTATAAAAGGAGAGGCACCCCTTTGCTCTTCTTTACACACAAGAGAACATAAGTCTCTCTCTCTTTCTCTCTACACGTCAGCCCTCTCTCATCCTCTCTCATGGCCGTCCACCATGGATACCCTAGAGAGAATCTCCATCATCGCAGTGTCGTCGTTATGTTGCCCGATCGTTTGCTCGTGGATCTCCCTCTCCTTCGATTGGCCTCGCTCGTGAAGAAGACGTCGGTTCTCGTATGTTGAAATCAAGAGATCCGCCGCTTGGATCATCAACATGTATTGCGAGAAGCACGCGATTCAACCCCGCGCTCGCAAGCGTCTCCTCCGTCGAATTGGACTTGAGATAGGAGGTCTCTTCGTTTAGAGACTCGATCACGACCACGCTTCAAGAGGTAATCCTATTACTTGTTTGAGGCTTAGACAAAACGATCCGAGAAGTGTTCTTGGATCATGTGGTTTCGTCGCATTAAAATTTTTTAATTTCCGCTGCATATAACAACTAGTGCGACTAGTCGTTCCTCGTCGTATTCGATACGATGCTCACGCTTCCGTGATGCGCTTGACGGTTATCCCATATCCTTCAAGCACATTTGAGAAAAAGAGCTAGAGCCGTCTGTAGAAGACTGTGACATTGTTCATAAAAGATAAAGGAGACTCGAGCGGAGAAGACGAAATCTCAACCATTCGATCGGCTGAGATCGAACGATCAAGGAAGATCCATGTATTAGAGGTAAACTAAAAAAACAAAAAAGAAACGAAAAATTAATTAGGACCATTAGATGAAACAACCTTCATCCAACGATCTAGAAAAGAGACAGTTGAGGACACTTAAGTGGAGGATACATGGGAACTTCAGGAGCTGCCACATGTCATCCCTACAAAAATTAGAAAATAAAATAATTTGAAATAAAATATAAAATAATGTCAAATAGAAAATTATCCTTCATGATGTTGTTTCTCTCAGTGTGATCTACAATTTTTGTGAAGGGTCCAAAATAAAAATGTCATATGTACAAATTGATTTTTTGGTGGTATTCTATGTACATAAAATATAGTATTTTAATGTCTTACAATTTAATTAAGGAAAAATTCAAAATAAAATAAAATTATTTATAAAAGAAATATTTATATAATAATCTAAAAATATTTGGGATTTGTAATGTTTGAGAAAATTTATAAATAAAGGAATGGGACTATGTACAAACCATATATACAGACTCACAAAGATACATTTTCTTTGATTTTTAATTTATTTTAGATTTATATTTTTACATATTTTATTAAAACAAAGATCAAAGAAAATAATGAAAAAAGAAATAACTTAAAAAGAGTCAATTATGTACAAAAATTAATGAGGTCAAGTTAGTCTATATTTTCATATACTATGGGGACCCAAAACTATAATTTACATATAAAGTCCCGACTCTTTTGAATTTGATCTTGATTTGTAGGTAATTGAATGTGAATTTATTCAAAAATGATTATAGGTTCGTTGGGGACTCTATGTGAGAGATATTTGACTTTATAGGATTTGGTTTTATTTATCATATATACAAGTTAGTATTTTTCTGATAATTTTCATTTATTATTGTTAGTAATATGTACACAATGGAGTTGATTTTATTTGATTTTGAGCTAGTATTAAATAATGGAAAATGTGGGAAATTTTGTTAATTTACAAGTGAGAATTTTCATACAATTTTTGGCTTCTTGTTAATGCAATTATGCATGATAAAATATGGATATTATTTACACATGCATGAATGTTAATAATACATTAGTAATTCCTAAATTCAATTAATCATTTCGAACAGAGCTCTATTTTCAGTTTTTAAAGTGATGAATCACATATTCATCAAACCCCTATACTTAATCCTTGCGCATCCCCGAGCAATTAAAATGAATGCAAACGTAAAATGAGATTGGGTTCCATTCTAAGGTCATGAACAAAAGATGAAAATGAAGCTCGACTCAACCTTTGTATT
The DNA here is from genome assembly GCA_037367405.1 of Ottelia alismoides. Taxonomy (NCBI): domain Eukaryota; kingdom Viridiplantae; phylum Streptophyta; class Magnoliopsida; order Alismatales; family Hydrocharitaceae; genus Ottelia; species Ottelia alismoides. The sequence goes on along the minus strand of JAZKJV010005489.1, from coordinate 334,374 downwards.
AATAGTGTGGTGGGACTCCTTTTGAGAATTAGGGTTCTAAAACCAACAGTCTCTAAGTTGTACAAGTCATTATCTAGGTTCGACTCAGAAGTCATCTTAGACCAACCCCCTCCCAAAGCATACCACATGAACATTGAATAATTGTATCTAGTGTGTGAGGGGTGTTAGCTCTTCCCATTCGAAATGTTGGTAAACTGTGTAAACCTCCCCTCTAGTAACTCATCCTCGGGGAGGTAGGTACCTTTTTCTAAGTTCAAGTGTGTGCTAGTTCACAACGTATATGATGGAAGAAGTTTAGAAGAATGAGAAAAGAACTAAAGTGTGACAAGTGAAGTCATATTTCCTGTGAAGCTTGGCCAGTTTAGCCAATTCTCAACCAGGATATGCAGGTTATCTGAAGCTTGGACCTCTGTGATCAATGATGTACTTTGGGAATTGGCTTCTCTTGGTATGAGTTGTGGGTGCTCTTTATTGATATTTTTGTGACCCAATGGAAATAGAATCCTTTTTTCCACCCATGTTTTGGGTCTTAGAAAAAAATACACTAGCAGTCCATTCCTCATCCGAAGCTTTATTTCAACTCGTTACTTAGGACGTTAGATGTCCACTCTACCATAAAATTGGCCCACATAGTCTTCCAACATCCCTTTTATGTTGATCTAAGTGTATAGTTCTAGAGTATCGATTAGTTCCCTATTCAAGAGTCGTACTCAGAATGAGGTGACCAGGTTAGGCACTAAGAGTCAAAGTCATAACACTGTCTTGTGAAACCAGGAGAATTAAGTATATGGCCTGAAGTTTTTAAAATCCCACTACTCATTGAAGTTCCTATAAATATTAAGTGTTTTAAGATCAGGTCAAGTCAACTCTTTGTTTTTACTCACGACACGATTTAGAACACAATGACTTTCCACTTTGTGCATATGCATGATATGCTAATGAAATGAAGATGAATGAAATGCAAAGGATTTTTTTGAATGAATGAATGAATGAGAAGCCATTTTTATTGTTTTTTTTGTTATACACCTAATTTACACAAACTTAAACACAAGTATTATTTATAACAATTTTACAACAATTTTACAAAAGAGTATAGTTTCCATAAGATTATACAAATTTATATAAACTATACATTCTGTATATAATATACATATAATACAATTTGTAGAAAATTTACAAGAATTGTACAAAATTCCACATTTATTTTATATATCGCACATATTTTACGTATATCTTTTCGCTCAATTTTATACGTATGTGGTTACCCATCTCGTATTTATTGAATATCATATAAAAAATATATGAAAGTATGAGCTATGTCCTCTGAGCACAAAAAGCGAGGAAGAGTCATAGCATGTGATAAGTGTAAGAGAGTGAAAAGAATAGAAGTATAGAAGTCAACCTCCCACCTATACATAGGCTTTGATAAACCTAAGTGTAGAAGAGAGAAAATTAGTGTGGCCGAGGTCAAAAGACCAATCTAAGTATAGAAGAAGGAGTAAGTGTGAGAAGCAATGAGATAGGGGAATATACAGAGAAATGGATATAAGAAGTTGAGATACCTGGAGATGTTGGGAGTAGTGAGGAGTCACGTGTTTTTTACGAGTGGATCATGAGAGTGTGGAATACACATGAATGAGATCTCTTCTACACAGACCAAATGCTCATCCGATCCTATAAAATGTTAAATAGTTGTCAATTAACAAGGAATCATCGTGCACCATCTATAAGATATGAAATCTCTACGCCATCGTTCTTGTGCACTTATCTAACAATGAAGGGGTCCCATCCATTTGGATTTCAACTTGCCCTAAAAAATCTTCAAATTGGCATTGAATAACCATATATTTTGTCCTGGGACGGCAGCACAACAACATCGCGATGACTACGATCCTCTCTAGGGTTTAGGGTGGACGACCACTCTAAGGAGGGAGAGAGTTGGCGTGTGTAGAGAGAGAGGTGGAGAGAGTTTAATTCCTCTTGGAATTCTATGTGTATTCGAAGAGGTAGGGTTGCCTCTTCTTTTATAGTTTTTGGGCGTCCATGGAATCCAATCCGTGTGAAACACAAAATCAATGGTTGAGATTGATTTGTGTTTCTAATCGATGGGCATGATTTCGTTGTAAAAATACAAAAACAATCAATTTAAATTAAGTTAAATATGTTTAATAATTAACATAATTTTGAACTAAATTAGTTAGCAGAAAAGGATTAGGAGGGAAGCCACCCACCCTCCTAAAAGGGGGGGACAACCACCCTTGTGACTAATTCAAAGGGTGGTCGTCCACCATTCATTAAATGGATGGTGTTGGCTCGTCTAATCCTTCATACATATTTACAAAAACTTTTATTGTCAATTAATTCACAAAAATATTCCCAAATTAATTTTGTGAATATTTCAATCATGCCATTAAATAATTGTGAATCATATTCACAACTCAAAATAAAATGTAAATTGTATTTACAATTAATTTCCAATACGAATACAATTCACATCAGCAATTAATTCGAAGATACCATTTACAATAAGCTCTCTCTAATATTTTATAAATCACATTTATGATATATATACAAATAATATGGATAGTGTTATCCACATTATTCATATCATTGATAATTAAATCATATTTAATCATCTTAGATCTCTATTCTCATTTGTCCAAATAACATGAATCATATTTATGTTATTCACATCTTCGATAATTAAATCACATTTAATCATCTTAGATAACACTCTTTATATGGCCAAATATTATGAATCAAATTAATATTATTCATGATAATTAAATCACATTTAATTATCAATATCTCAATGCTCAAATACATAATTCAATAATGGAATTATTATTAAACTCTTTAAAGAACAACGGGCTTTCTCCGCGGATACTTAGAGAGAAGGACAAGGTGATTTTATGTTCCATGCATAGTGACTTTGGATATTGAGATCATATCTCAAATCCAGATCTCGAGGACCTCCCGTAGATGTTTTATTAAATTAAAATTGTCAATCTAATATTCTCATTGCATCTGAATGACATTCAGATCACTGTCCCACATTTGGACCAAGATTAGATTACTTCTCTAGTGAGAGGAGTCACTAAAATGCATACCCATTTCATTACTCCCTCATAATGGAAGCATCATGGTTATACAATCGTTTATGATCACATCACCCTTTGGTATTCCTAATACATATACAACTTGCATAATGGAGGACTTAGAATAAACCTGAAGTTTTAGATTTATTTAGACTATGTTCTTCAGTGTATTATCATTAAGTTTCTCATTTGATCATTATGATTTAGTATCGATCGTCTTATTTCCAAGAGTATATATCATACCCAGGAATTGATCATATACTTTTGAAAAGCATATATCGAACCTACAAATTCAGTCAAGCTTCCAAAGTGAGACAATCGTGCACAGAATTTGATTCCTAATATATCATGAGTGAGCTCATGTCTTCCAGTTTAGTAATGAACATGTATGATCCCTTTGAGAGATCATATTACTCATATGCTCTTATATTCACACCAGCTCACCGGTGTATAGGCCGTGATTAGATCTTCAACATATCGATCTACCAAATGTATATACTCAAACATATAGTAACACATCTGTCTCTAGCCAGAGGATGCATGCCTATATCGTGACAGATTAGGGAATGATATTTGCAAAAACATTTATTGCATAATGGCTCGTTGTGAGCTCGCATGTCCAACAATATCCCACTAGCACAAAGAGACATTAATGGGCTAATATTTAAACCCGCACTCATGTGACATGCGGACAAGTCACTCTGTTCCCAAGATACTACACCAAGCCCTTTTACAGTACTTGCATATCTCATAGTCATAGTGCTCGCATCCAATGTGAATGTTGCATCTTATGCAACAAATACTGAATCTTGTTAAAGTAGTTTGACACTATAACTCAATAATCATTATAACCGATATGTAGTTTCTATTATCCTTATCAGAATACCCTTATTCCTGGAGATCTCTATCTCCCAAGGTATATGCTATTAAGACCCTTTTAGATCACTATCTATAAAGTCTTAAGTTCTTAAAGATAATACTTTGAGATCACTATCAAAAGTCTTGTCATCATTGATGATTTTGTTATTATTGTAATCAAGTGTTTTTTCTCCATAGTAGAACTAGTAACAGTTTACTACTCCTAATGCATTGCAGACATGTAGCTTTTGTACACATCTAGCATACACCAGGCTTCTCGCACAAGTGCAAGCAGTTTTAGCATTCACATCCTCAACTCTTTGAGGTGTTATGCCTTCAGATAGGTTAGTGCCATATCTTAAGGGAAGGAATCCTTACTTGGGATTTTCCCAAATGGAACATGTCCATGATGTACCACTAATGTGATGGTCCCAATGCCCTCTTTTCTTTGCTTCCGAACATCTTCAAAATTAAGATGTAGGAGGTATCCTTGAGATCTTTCATCTCAAGTATGTAACAACCTGATTATAAGACACTTATTATCATCCTTATATCATTCCAAATGATTAGAATATTATCTACATTTAGCACAATGAACAAAATGGCACTCCCACTAAGCTTCACATGGTTTATCAAGATTCTATCTAAAATAGCAACATTTATAATTTCATCAAATCTAATGTTCCAAATACAAGAAGCTTATTTTAGTACATAGATGGAGTTTCTTACACACTTTGCGTTTCTCAACTATGAAGGCCTGTAGCTACTTCGTATGAATATCCTTTGTGAGGAATTAGTAGAGGAATGCGATCTTGACTTCCAAATCAATTTGTGTAACTAAAGTTAGCAATATTCTGATGGGTTGAAGCATGGTCACTGAGGAGCAAGTGCCATCACAAGTGATGCATTCTCTCCGTGTGTATCTTGTGGATAAGAGCTGTGCTTTGAAGGTCTCTACCTTCTCATTAGGTTCCCTCTTTCTCTTGAAGATCCATTAACACATAAACGAGTCTTACCCATATGGGTGGATCCTTGAGGGTCAACATACAACACTTGTATATGAAGTCTACTTTACACTTTACTGCAAACATCCATATTTCCATGTTATGATCCTCAGAAGCTTCACAACATGAAATCATATCATTGTCAGACTTAATTGACACATGGAATCCATACCCTTTAGGTAGTCTTACCACCCTCAGACTAATTTGAAGTGGCATTTGTGTATCATCTCTAATTGTCCTTTTAGTTTCCAATTTCAGGAGACTCATTATCTTCTCAAGATTAAATGCGTTCATTCACTTCATTTTCATCTTGATTCTTAAGAAAGTCAACCTCTAAGAATCATATCCTTAAAGATGAAATCTTTTAAGTATCTCAAGGTCGTAAACTAGGTATCCAATACCATCCTTTATATTCCTAATGAAGTAGCACTCTCTGGTGCAAGATTCTAGCTTACTTGCATCCATGACAAAGTTATGGACCAAGTAACCCTAAATCCTCAAGTTTCCAACTCTAGTCTAGATTCCAAACCATATCTTATGAGGGTTTTCGGGTTTAGACTTGCATGGAATCTTATTAAGGATATATATTGTAGTCTCTACTAAATATATACTTGGAAACTAATATGTAATTATGCTAATAGTTGATCAAATCATGTAACACATGATCCAATTGCATCTCCCTGCAACTCTATTGAGTTTAGGTGTATCAGGAGGAGTGAGATAAGAATGATATTCCTATCTCCATAAGGTATTCTTTGAATTCATCTAATATGTATTTGCTACCTAGGTTAGATCAAACTCATTTCATCTTCCTTCATACTTTGGTTTTAAACCAAAATTATGATACCTTTGAACATTTCAAAGGTTTCAAAGGTGTAGGGAGGAAATCTCATATCACAAAAAATCACCAATTGATATCACATATCGTTAGTGTTTATTATGATACAGTTGATCTACCTACATCAATATGTATGAGATCTTGAATACCTTGGCATCTTACACCATTCCCAAAGAAGGGTGTATTGGAAATTTTACTTTTGAATATATTATATAAAAGTATGTAAGATTAAAATTTCAGACAATCTAAACATTCATCTCTTCTAGTCTATTAATCTCATTAATAGACATTTGTCCAAGTCTTGATGTCATATCATTGCGAAATGATCTTCACCCTCCTTTTGATCTTTTAATGTTTAATTTTCAGTATTTAGAAATGTTAAAGTACTATTCATTAATTTTCTAATGTAGTAGAGTCCTTTAGACGTTAGATTACTTTCTAAAATATATCCATCATAACTCTTTATGATAGGTCTATCCCATAATTCAAGTTTCTTTCCAACATTTAGAGATAAACAATGAGTGTATTCTAATATCTAGGTCATAAAGACATTCTCTAAGACTAAGGGTTCTCCCATTGAAAATATGATGTCCATCTATCCAATGGAGATTGCTGCAACAATTGCATCGACAACCATGTTGATGACTATTAAACCTTAAGATCAAATTTTCTAGTCTTCTATAACATATGCAACCAAGTGTTATTAGAAGAATGAGATACAATTTTAGACTTTGACATTATCCAATAAGAAAATCAATTTCAATGATTATATGTAGATGTATAATATTCGATGCACTATCCGGATCCTTCTCTAAGGATCTTAGATAGTATAGATAGTCATACTATCAGTACATGAGCTTATTGCAGTATTGGCATTCATGGAACTCTTTGGATGTCATAAATAAGTCATAGAAGTACAATCAACTCTTTGACTTTCCTTCTTACTTGGATCTGACCTATATTCCACTGTGCTTTCTTCATCTATAAACAACCACTGCTTAAGAAAAAGGATATCTTATATCGAACTCAAAAGATTTTAATATAAGAGTATTTCAACATTCATACATGCTTCATTCAATTCATAAAATATGAATATTATGAAGTTTCATGAATGACTTGAGTATAGAAAGTAGAATGATGACACTCATCGTATATACATCCATATCAACTCTGAAAGGATTTGGTCCAGACAGGTACTCAAATATTTTGAGTACATCATCTCTCATCGAGCCACCATTCTGCATGATGCAGTGAACCATGTCATTAATGATTAAATGTTGAGAGCACATATGTATGCCAAAATATCTTCTTAGGTTTTTTAGGATTTTTGATATTTATGATCATCATCGACATGATACCTCCAAAGCACACTCGATGAGAGATCAAGACTATAGAGACACACAAACCCTAGGTTGTTGTCCTATTGTCTATTTATTTATCATTCCTCATTATTATGAGGAAACTTACGCATTGTAACCACATACATTATGTGTCCAATTGCAAGTACAATATCTTGATCATGGATCCAATCCATGATATTTTACTGGTTATTATTGAGCATAATTTTGAGTGAGTTCAGCGTAGGTTATGTGAAAGAATATAATTTGCATAAATACATATTACACTTTGATTTAGGATTTTTTATATCAAAGTTGACTTGCCCCGTCAACACTGAAAGTTCGTTCCCTTATCCACTTTCGATGTAAGAGATATACTTATTATTATATCTCAAGCAAGATCTGGGATCTTCTTTCTTATCTTTGTTACGTCCCAATAATATGAGAACTTGCAACTCAGATAAAAATAAGCATGAACTTATTTCACCTTACAAGTCCAACTTGCATTTCCCAATTCAGTCTTTAACACTCAGTCCCACCACCTCTAAGGTAATGTTGACCCATTGTTAATTGAACCAACCATCAACAGGATTAGAACTCGCTATGTGCAAACCAATATTGTCCCAATAATATGAGGACTCGATATTATGGTCACTACGCATACTGTCTTACTCTTTCGAGAAGCAAAGAGCCCGATCTAGATACGCTTGTAGGCAAGAGCTGTCTCTTCGGACATGTGTCTCCTATATACAATCCCTAGCAACGCAACCCTTCACCTTGACGGAAGACCGTGGATGTCACTTATGTGATCCTCCATATCATGTTCAAATTCTAATTAATTATTATGAACATATTCACATAATTAATTCTTCCAAGGAAAATACTACTCTATTCATAACATAATGTTTAATTGGATATAATTAATTTAATAATATTATATCAATTATCAATCCAATTCAAATAACCCACGAACAATCTTGATAATTACTTGAAGGATGGTATAAACTCAAAATACATATTATTCAAATTTTAATAACTATAGAAATATCTCATGATCATTTCAAATATTATCCTTTCCTTACTCGTTGTCATGGTTAGTATGCATAAGATGTGGGACAGACCGCTCACGGAGAAACCTGTTACCCCAACGATCCCCGACTAGACACCATATCTGCCACAGGTCAGGATAATGTGATTTGATCATATTGTAGATTGAGATGATATTTGGCCTTTCAACCGAAGTTATATCATATAATATTTATCAAAACTATTTTGATTAATATTATAAGAAGATTTTCTAAGCAAATCCCCAATCCTATTCAATTATCAATGATTGTTGGAAAGTTCATTATAACAAAATCGATCATGATCAATTATCTTATCATGTTGGTTATGATCATTCAAAAATAATTATCATTATTAAATATTTCACAAATATTTAACAACTAATTATTTCAGGAGAATAACCATTAATTTTCGTGAATTAATTGAATGACAATCACAAGATTCTATATCAAAAATGTTATGTTTCCAGCAGTGACACATGTTTACTAAAACTAACAAATCTTGAGCAAATAAACTCCAAATAAAGCAAACTAAATTTCTTAGTTATCATATTGATTTGCAACAGAATACAAATGACAAACACATATTTCTAGGCATTTTAAAATCATGGTTATCTCTTGATTATGTTTTAAAATAGCATTCCTGTAACAATAGACACATGTCTACTAAAACGGTCATAACTTGAGCAAAGGGATTCCACGGCATGAAAAATAAAGTAATATGGATTGTTAATAAGATTTAAAGATTATCCAAGTGATAAAATGACGTTTTAAGGCTTTTAAACATGGCTAAAAAATCACACAAAATAGCGTTACATGAACAAAATGCGATGAAAAATCACACAACTAAAAATGCCCATGTCATCTTAGGTCTATGGATCATATCCGAAACCTCTGACCTATGGCTCTGATACCACTTGAAGGTTTATGTAAAGAATATTAAGTGCATCACAAGAGCGTGGAGATCACATCATATGCGATCGGGAGTGACTAGTCATAGTAGTTGCTCGGAGCATCGGAATTTAAAAAAAATTAAAAAATGAAACCACATTATCCAAGAACACTTCTCGGATCATTTTATCTGAACCATAAATAGTATTATGCTTACGTCTTGAAGCATGGTTGTGATCTATTCTCTAAACATTGAGACCACCCGTCTCAAGTCCGATCGACCAAAGGAGACGCTTGCGAATGCTTTGATGAAATGTGTGCCCCTCGCAATCCATGTTGATAATCCAAGTGGTGAATCTCCTGATCTTGTCTCACGAGATCCAACATATTCTTAATGGGCCAAGCACACTGAAGAAGATGGAAATCTATGAGTAGTAAATCTGATAGCACAACAGCGTCGTGATGACTACGACCCTCTCTAGTGTTTAGGGTGGACGACACTCTAAGGAGGGAGAGAGGGGCATGTGTAGAGAGAGATGGAAAGAATTTAATTCCTCTTCAAATAATGTATGTATTTGAAGAGCTAATATTGCCTCTTCTTTTATAGTATTTTGGGAGTCCATGGATTCCAATCCATGTGAAACACAAAATCAATGGTTGAGATTGATTTGTTTTTCTATTCAATGGTCATAATTTTATTGTAAAATACAACAACAATTAATTTAGAACAAATTAAATATATTGAATAATCAACGCAGATTAATTTTGAAATAAATTGATTAGCATAGAAAGATTAGGAGGGAAGCAACCAACCCTCCTAAGGGGGGGGGGGACGGCCACCCTTGTGACCAAGTCAAAGGGTGGCCATCCACCATCCATTAAATGGATGGTGTTGGCTCCTCCAATCCTTCATACATATTTACAACAACTTTTGTTGTCAATTAATTCACAAAGATAATTCCAAATTAATATTATGAATATTGCAATCATGCCATTAAATAATTGTGAATCATATTCACAACTCAAAATAAAATGTAAATTGTATTTCTAATTAATTTCCAATGTGAATCCAATTCACATCAACAATTAATTTGAAGATACCATTTACAATAAGCTCTCTCTAATATATAATAAATTACATTTATAATATATACAAATAATATGGATAGTGCTATCCACATTATTCAAATCTGTGACAATTAAATCATATTTAATCATCTTGGATCTCTATTCTCATGTGCCCAAAATAACATGAATCACATTCACATTATTCACATCTTTGATAATTAAATCACTTTTAATTATCAATATCTCAATGCTTAGATACATAATTCAACAATGGAACTATTATTGAACTCTTTCAAGAATAATGCGCTTTCTCCACAAATACATGGAGATAAGGACATCACGATTGTGCGTTCCACATATAGTAACCATGGATATTGAGATCATATCTCAAATCCATATCTCGTGGACCTCCCACAGAAATTTGATTAAATCAAAACCATAAATCTAATCTTCTCATTGCATCTGAATCACATTCAGATCAATGTTCAACGTTTGGACCAAGATTCGATTACTTCTCTAGTAAGAGGAGTCACTAACAATCGTTTATGACTACAACGCCCTCAGGTATTCCTAATACCGGTACATCCTACATACCGGAAGATCCAGAATAAACCCAAAGATTTAGATCTATTTAGATTGTCTTCTTCAAGGTTTTATCATTAAGTTTCTCATTTGATCATTAGGAGTTGGTATTGATCATATGCTTTCCAAAAGCATATATCATACCTAGGTATTGATCATATCCTTTCCAAAAGAATATATCAAACCTACAAATTCATCCAAGCTTCCAAAGCGAGATGACGTGCACGAAATTTGATTCCCAATATCTCATGAGTGAGATCATGTCTTCCGGTTCAGTAATGAACCTGTCTGATCCCTTTGATCGTATTTCTCATATGTTCTTGTATGCACACCAACACGTTGGTGTATAGACCTTGATTATATCATCGACCTATGGGTCTGCCATAGGTACATACTCAAACATATAGTAAAACATCTGTCTCTGGTTAGAGGATGTGTGCCTACATCGTGACAGCATACGACATATGACTTGCTTATCTCGATCTCACTAAGTCCACTCTTTGACCTAACTTATCTAACACCTCTGAATCTCTATTCTTATGTAGAGGTCATGCATCAAGAGGTCGGTCAGATATCAACAAAAGAGAAAGGATTGCCATCTCCTAATCAGGATGGAGATCATCTCTTAATAATCATTTGACTGTGCTTGTTGAGTCCTCAATCTAACTCTTTTGATTATCATCTAGGCACCAATCTCTATGATTCAACAATTGAATCAACAGTTGTATGATCATTAAGATGGTCATGGTACATATCCCTAATTATACTAGGGGACCTATTATGCAAATTAATTATTCTTCATTTCAGATCAGGGATTGATATTTGAAATAAAATTTATTGCATAATGGCTCGTTGTGGGCTTGCATGTCCAAAAGAGAGATCTAGGGTGTAGGACAACATGCAGTAGAAAGAAGGAATAACAAAGTGAAACATATATGTGATTAATCCAAAATAACCCTATTTAATCTGTCATTTTTATGTTGTAGTCGGACACTTAGTAATCAATCAAGAAATAACAACGTAATTAATTAATTAAATTTAATCAAAGCAATTTATGTTTATTTAGCCTGGGCAAGCCCTAGGGTCAAACTCAAGGAGGAAAAGGAACAACCTAGATTAAGTTTATCAAATTTAATGTACATATTTCGAGGTGGATTTTTTGGTATTTTAATGAAATTTTTGCACAAATGCAACCAATTTTAATGATAAAATGTGAACAATGATCAAATGTGGTCCAAAAATTATGAATTTGGTCAGAATGTAAAAGATGATAAAATGAATGCACTGCGTTTTTTGGAATTTACTGATGCAATATGAATATTTAATGAATTAATGAATACAAGTATTATGAATTACAATAATTAGTTATAATAAGTATTAAACCTAATTATTTTCTTGCAATAAAATTACAATAATGAATTAATGAATGCGAGTAATTTTTGAAGTTGAATAACTATTAAAAATAAATTATTACAAAACATAAATAAATTTTTAGAGAAGAAAATATGCATGTAATTGTGGTGATTTTTGGGAATAAAGTAGAATCAATTAAATCTATTAAATGTGAAAATTTGGCAATTTTTCAAATAATCGTTAATTAATTATGAATTTCAAAGCAATAATTGGGTAAAATATGCAATCTTCCAGAACATTAATTTTTATTAATTAACCATATATTACAAAAGTATGAAACACGAACTACAATGTAAGGAACTAGTTATAGAATAATATGTCGATTTTTTGAATAATAAAATACTGTAAATAAAGGTTCAAAATATAGAGGAAATATAGGGTTCTGTTTGTAATATCACAATAATTAAATAAAATAGAAAATGCAAAGAGAGGGCCTAAAGGTAGTTACCAAAACCTCTGGGGCATTATGCCGCATGGGAGGGTCTCAGGCCTCATGCCTGGCAGTGGAGCGGATGCGAGGTCTACGACGAGACTTCTGGTCAGAGGAAGGTGGCTGATGGCGATGCCTCTTACATGAGGTTAGGTCGATGGTTGATGAAGGCCATGGTCGGCTGGAGACATGGCAGTTGTGGCTTGGATTGCGGATGCAATGCTGAGGACGAGCGACCGATCTAGGCGAAGGTGCTGGAGTAGATGCTCGAGTAGGTGGAAGGTGTATGTGGAGCCCCCAGGTGCAGGCGATGCGTCGGAGATGATCTCGGGGTGGAGCAATGAATGGTGAACGGAGATGCGATGGTAGTGGGTATCGACTTGCTGACCGAGAGCCAGAGCGAGCTACTGTGAGCAGAGGAGAAATGTTGCGATGGCATCACAGAGGAGGGGGCGCCAGATCTCGTCAAGAAGTTGAGGATCGACACTGTCACCACCAGGATCCTCCTCTTCTATGGTATATTGGAGGATGGATTTCTAGAGGCTTGGCGACGAGGGATATATAGCGATGGAGGTGGTGATCGATTTGGGAGGTGGATCGGAGAATGGAAGATTGTATCAGGGATGAGATTTGGATTGGGAAGGTGAGATCCACAGGCGGAGGCTGAATTGGGAAGGGGTGGTGAGATTGAGTTTGCAGATCACTGAGGAGATCGGGGGAGGCATTGGCCAGGTGTGACACCAGATCTGGAAATTCACAGAGAAGAGCAAGAGGATGAAGAAAAATAGGGGTCATCTGATCGGTCGAGATAGGGTAGCCGAGATCAAGCAATGTGTTAGAGATTTATTTTTATTATTTTATTATTTTGATTTGGTAATAAATAAACGAAATATATATGCCAAAAATGGGTGACACGTGGCTGCTCCAGGAGCTACCACGTGTCACTCTCAAAAAATTCAAAAATTAAATTACAAAGAGAAATAATAAAGGAATAACAAACGACCTCGGATCGAAAAACTTTCTGCATGAAATTGCTCGTCTTGTTGAGATCTACAACTTTAATGAATAGACCAAAATCAAAATAGGTCATTTGCAGAAAGTGATATTTTTGGTGGTACTCAATGTACATTGAATACCTTATTTTTTGGTTTTTTTGCAATTTTTTTTGTCATTTTCATTTTTAAATAAGATAAAAATAGAAATAAAATCAGATAAAATAGATAAAAAATATTTTCACATTAATCTATTTTTTGGATTTGTAATAATTAAGAAAATAGGAAAATAAAATATAGAGGACTTATTGTACAGACTCTCAATGAGGACTTAAACTCGGTTAGTTTCTTCGACTTAATACTCATTTTAGGTTTAGGTTTTTGCATATTTTGATAAAAATTTTGCCAAAGAAAATAAATGAAAAGGAAATAAAATAAAAAGCGTTAAATATGTACATAAAATATCAGGTCAAAATTGGCGAAAATACACAATGTACAAAAGATGCCCGAAATCCAAATTTCACATATGAGCTCCGATTCACTTGAACATGGTCTTGTATTGATAGTAATTGAATGTAAATTAGTTTAAAAGTGAGTAGGATCCAATCAAACACTGTATGAATGAGATATCAACGTTTTAGTCAGACAGATCTGAAATTAGGGTTTGGGTTTATTTGTCAGTTTTTTCTATTAGTGATTTTTTTTATATTTTTCCTTTGTTTTTGTTAGTAGTTTGTACACAATGGAGGTGATTTCATGTGATTTGGGGTTAGCATGAATCAATTAAATAAAGTTGAAGTTAGCTTATTTTATAGGTATATTGGGATGGGATTTTTGGGTTCTTATTTAATATCATGATGAATAATAAAATGCAATTATTATTTATACATGTATGAATGTTAATAATGCAATATATATGATGAAATGCCAATGATATTGGAGATCTGAGCTTAATTATTGTCTTTTAGAGTGATGAATCACAAATTCATCAACCCCTTATACTTAAACTATGCTCGTCCCGGAGCATCATGAGAATGAATGATTTAATAAGATTAATCCCTTACTGTGCATGTGGAGTACAAGACTCGATTCGTTGAAGAACTCTTGGTTATAGTGATACCAAAATTCTAAGCTGAACCAAGCGTTAATCAAAAGGTTTCCAACTTCTCTAGCTCTGAGACTCTCTTTGTTTACATATATAGTAAGGATATGATATTTACTCTAGACTGCAGTTACTAGAGTAGAGTCAAAACTTCATCCAAGGTTCCGATCTAAGAGACTCTCCTAAGGGCCCAATACTCGACACATAGGGAAGAAATCAGTTCTTGCATATAATCCACCATCTCTTTAATTGTCACTCTTAAAGGTGTAGATGAAAGGCCAGTTGATGGAGAGCACAGGATTCTGAAATTTCTTCTCTCCCTTTCATTGGAACAATGATCCACTTGACTTACTTATTAACGCAACAAATGTATTTTAGGTTGTTGATCAGTGCATCCATCAAAAGAGTTCAGAGTCATCTGCACTTGTTTTCCTAGGCGTACACCAGGGTATGTCTCTTTTGAGTATTTATCTTACTATACAATGGAGAGCGCTTTTTGGGTTCTAGCCCAACTCCTGGTCCTAATAGCTTTGATCCAAGTGGACACTTTGAAAAGGCTATGAGCACTCTCCATTGGTGGAAGATCTTTGAATTTGTATTTGTAATGAGAGAGCTCTTCTTTGTATTTGAATGAGAGAACTTCTCTCGAATTTTATTTCATTGATGGTTGGCTAGTTCCACTGCTTTTACCAAGTTGGAGCACACCGATCAACAATTAATTAAGTTTCGTCACAACCTAGCACATAAGCTTTATATCAAGAGATTAGTACAAGAACCTTGCTCTTATATTGGCTGAAGGTGCTGACTCTCAGGTTTCATGAAGCCGTCATTGATTTTATCCCATCCTCGAGCATCATAAAATTGGATCCAATCCCAAATCTCTCATCCCAGTTCCTCAAGTGAAATCCTAACTCATCTCATCATAACTATATTCATGCAAGTAGGGTGCTAATCATATTTTTAAGGTAGAGACTAAGTTTTCAATATAGCATACACATCTTTCGAACTAGGGAGGTGCAAACAATTTAGTCGTAGACCCTAATGACTAAGGCTCGTTAACTCTAAATCTTAAAACCACATAAACTAAGTATCCTTGAACTTCACAAGTCCTTTGTAAGAGTGTAAGTGTCAGGGGTAAGTACAATTTAAGATGCATGGATGAATGAAATGCAATATGAAATGCAAGTGTGCAAATTTTTTTAGAGATTTTTTTATGCAAGATTTTTTTGTTTTTTAATGCAAAAATGAATAAGAATCCCATTTTCAAACTTTGGTTACATACAATTGGACACAAACAATGTTACTTGTAAAACTCTTTCTCTCTCTCTTTTATGAAGTAAATAGCACACCCTATAAATAAAATATAGATTTACGTGAAAGTACGATCTATGGGTAAAATATATACAGAGTTTATACACCCCCTATACTTAGTGAGTGCTACGTCTTCAGAGCACAATAATAATAGAGAAGACATAGCTCGAGCTAAGCGTGAGAGAGTGAAAAAGAAAAAGAAAAATAGAAGTCGACCCATCCCCTTATACTTAGGTTGTGGGCATACTATGTATAGAACAAGGGTGCAAATGGAGCGGTCGAGGGCAAAAGTCGATGAGGAGATCAGTATATACAAATGGCATCGGTTCTGCACCTATACTTAGGCCTGGTCCTAAGTAGAGGAAGAAGAAGTACAAGGGAATTGATGGGGTCGATAGGGAAGGTTGCTGGAGATCAAGGAGGTTTTCAGTAGATCTTTTTGTAAGCCTGTGGTGGGCAGTCACAATGATTGGAAGAAGATGAAGCTGGGGATTCCCAACCATCATCGGAGTTATTCATAGAAGAATAGTAGTGGGAGGTATATTTATGGAAAGAAGATGAATTAGATGATTCCCAGCCATCGTTGGAGTTATCCTCAAAAGAATAATACTAGAAGGAAGAGGTACTTCAAACATTTTCATTTTTAAGCTGCTTTCTCAAAATGTACTTAGTCTTGTGGTCAATTGACTCATCCTCGGATGATGAATACTCTGAAGCACCAGCCTCAGTTTGGTCATATGAAATTTTTTCGGTAAATCTAATGAGATTAAGAGAGTCATCTCTGGAGGAATAGTAGTAGCGAGGACCAGGAGTCGTCCAACGAGGGTCAATATTTATCTTATTTCTTAGATAGGGCTTTAGAGCTGCCGAACTAAGCTCACTCATAAAAATCACCTTATCCGGACCTGATTAGGAATTATAAGAAGATTCCTTTTCTGGTATGTTGAAGGTGACTTTCTTAGTCGATTTTCTAGAACCTAAAGCATCAAGAGGAAGAGGAGATTGAAATGACTTAAGGTATTCGGGGGTACACCTCGAGGAATCAGTACTCTTCTTCTTCTCACCGAATAACCACCTAGAGTAAAGAGAAATCAGAATTGGTAATTTAGTCCTTGTAGTATGTGAAAAGCTGGTCATGGGGATTGAGTGATGACTATCGGTTCATCATTAAATGAATAATCATTGTAATATTCCTCCTTGGTCAGCGGACATCCCGCGTATGTGTTCTCAGTTGGCTTGGCATTGGTGAGTTCTTGTGTTGGATCATTAAACGGTCAAGGTGTTCAGATAAGATCTTGTCCTACTCAGGGGCAGCCCTTGATTGTGTGTCCATATTAAAAGCTGTCACGATAATGGTGGAGGTGCAAGCAGTATGAAATGGGATGATGGGGGAAGTCTTTGATCCAATGGTCGGCTGATGAATCTATGATTCGTCACTCTAAAAGTTGAAAATAGAGCTTTGTTCCTGAGTAATTAGCCGCATTTTCTCCATTTATTCTGCATAATTAGCATTATGCATATGTAAATAATATCTGCATTTTATAATTTATATTTGCACTAAATAAGAAAACAAATTCACTTGTACATATTCACCTATTTGTATCTATTTTATACTAACTCTAAATCCAATAAAATTAACTTTATACTGTATATACTACTAACACTAATAAAGAAAAAATATAAAAAAATAATAACTTGTAAAAGTGTCCAATATAACCCAAATCCAAGTTTGAGACTATGAACCTTAAAATGTGTATATCTCTCTCATACAATGTTCGATCTAGGTCTACTCACTTTTAAAGTAATATACATTCAAAGATCTTAAAATAAGATCAATTTCATAAAATTAGAGTTCATATGTGAAACTTGGGCTCTAGGCCCCCTATTGTATATAGTACATATTGACTAAAATACCATTCAATTTATCTTTTTATTTTCTTAATTATTAAAAAATCAAAAAATAGATTAAGTTGTAAATATTCCTTTCATATTTCATCTAACTTTATTTTTATTTTTCTTTTATTTAAAAATGACAAAAAAATCCAAAAGATAAAAATTCAGTATTTTGTACCTATAAGATAATGTACTAAGCCTTCTCCCACTATAAGTAGGGTCGGCTACATGGATTGTGCTTCAAATCCATGTTGAAAGATTCGACTATTTTTACCATGGCCGTCGACTATCTAACACAACCCTTGCAAGAGTGGGATTTGGACCCTGGTCTTTTGTGTGGTAGACACACTGTACTACCACTAGACGATTTTGTACATATAAGATACCACCCAAAAATACACTTTGTGCATATGATTTATTTTTATTTTTTATCCTTCAAAAAAGTCATAGATCTCGTCGAGATAGGAAACTTTTTTGTTGACCACTTTTTGATTTGACTCCTTTTGTTATTTATTTTTATTTTTCTTTACATTTAGTTCCCATTTTTCTGGGAGCAACATGTAGCAGCTCTTGGAGCCACCATGTGTCACCCCCCTTTTATTTATTATTTTATTTCCTTTATTTATTTATTTTATTATTATTTATTATATAATTACTTATTTTATATTTAATAATTTAATTATTTATTTATTTTAATTACCTTTATTTTATTTAGTTTAATTACTATTATTTACTAACTTTTATTATTTTATATTTTATTTATATTATTTCAAAAAATTAATTAATTTTAATCTGCCATCTGGCCATGCCCCTGCACGCCACGTAGCGCCTCCATCCCTCTTCTCCTTCTTTCTCCCATGCACTCACAAGGAGCTCTCTCTCTCTCCCCTCCCACGTAACCATCCACATACCCAGGCCTTCTCTTCCCTCTTACGCAAGCAACTGCACCTGCCTCCACCGCTCCTCTCACGTCTAACTCCAACGACGGCTGCCCCCGATGTGTTCCAACCCTCCAGCAGCGAGTACTAGCACCTTCCTCGACTCACGCATGTAGACCACCTGTGTCCAGCCTTTGTGTCTCTCCAGCGGCAGAGCTGCAACAACCGATAACACCAAGCTCTTGCGCATCTCCTCTTCATGCGGTTCCGTTCCCCTTCCTGCAAGCACCACCACGATTTTGCCAACTGAGCCCTCGAAGCCTCACCCTTGCACAAGAGCATCACTTCGCCTCCAGTGACCGACCTCCTACACGCCTTACCTCCCATCATCTTCATCTGCTACCTTTACAAGAGAGAGAGATCTCTCAAGTGTTTTGTCAGTGACAGCAAGCCAACTCTGGACAAGCAAAGACCCTCCTCCTCACGGAGAGATCCAGAGCTTGAGGAGCTCTGTTGTAGACTCATCATCGAGCTGCTTATCACGTCACCTACGTCGATGATTTGAGCGATAACCCAATAGAGCTCAGCCAAGTTCCGTGTTTATAGGCGTCGACTTCATTTCCCAGGTAGCTTCTTAACTCCTATTCTTCTCCTTCTGATCTCCTTGTTCTTCCTCCTTCGCATCGACTTCTACGCTGCACTACTCGTTCATCTTTAACTCGTTCCGCCCTCAACGCTTTGACTCTACTTCACTTGTTCACCCATTATCCATCCGCACGATCCAACCTAATCACCATATCGTGAAACCCCACCAACAACTAC
Source organism: Ottelia alismoides (assembly GCA_037367405.1). Classification (NCBI taxonomy): domain Eukaryota; kingdom Viridiplantae; phylum Streptophyta; class Magnoliopsida; order Alismatales; family Hydrocharitaceae; genus Ottelia; species Ottelia alismoides. Next base: position 314,793 of record JAZKJV010005489.1, on the reverse strand, counting down.
GAGCTCTCTGCCATCTGCCTGTGGTCCCACAATAGTAGCAACAATAGTGCATTTCCAGCATCGTTGCCATTCGCTGCGCATCGGAAGCCACACCAACTCCAACGACGATCGCCTCCACTGTGTTCCAACCCTCCAACAACGAGTGCTAGCCTCCTTCCGCGGCTCGCACGCGTAGACCCCCCACGTCTAGCCTCTATGTCCCTCCAGCGGTGGCGCTACAACAACCTGTAGCACCAAGATATGATGCGTCTCCTCCTCGTGTGGTTTCGTCGCCATGCCTGCGAGCACCACCACGAGCATGCCAGATGCACCCTTGAAGCCTCGCACTCGAACAGAAGCATCACTTCGCCTCCAACAGCTGGCCTCCTCTATACGTGCCACCGACCTCCTCCAAGCTCCTCCGACTAGGCACACGATCAGCCCGCCTCTCCACCACTGCTGAATCCTGCCGAGCCACTACGCCCCCTCACGTGCACCCCTACTCTAGTCGACCGCGCGAGGCTCCTCTCTCCAGCCAGCCCAGCCGCTCCTTTTGTCTCGAAGGAGGGCACCCTCATTGCAAGCTACTTCTTTCCTCTCTCCCATTTGAGGAGCAAGTGGGGTGGGGGGTATTTTGCACCTGTGCCCTGTGCTATCTTAAAAATTCCAGAGGGGTCCTACTTACTGATGAATCCACATTTCATCATCTTTATTCTATCATTTTTGGCCTCAAAAACCTTAGCAAATGTGTGTAAATACCCTTAATTCTCGCATCTTAGCATCCATGCATGTGCATGCAAATAGTATATAAATTACTAATTTTAAAGCCAAAATTTTAGAATAAATAAAAGAAAAGAAAAAGAATAAAATATTGTAAATATTTTATGACCCGAAACCCTGAGACCTAGGCATCTCGATGAATAGGTCGACAAGAAATAAAGTAGGGGGAGATAAGGTTCAGATACCAATAAAGATTTTATTCATTGTTTATTCATTTTGGGACCTATTTTTTATTCCACTTTTTATACTCCAAATAAAGAAACTTTATACATGAAAGTTGTAGATAATTAAATAAAGAAAAATACAAAATTGATTTCACTCAAAAATAATGTAAAGATAAAAAGTTATGATTTAAATAAAAATCCAGAATCCCAACTTCCCAGACATGTATCTCCCAAATAAAAGCTCGAAATGCATTAAAATCACCTTTAATTGTATATAATTGAAAATAAGTTATTTAATGGCGGTGGTTTCTCATTTGGCAGAGCTATGATTTGAAAGTTGAGTTTTGGACCCGAAGCTACGGTTTGAAAGTTGAGCTTTGGACCCCTATTGTATACCTGTACAGATTAAAATATTCAATTTATTTATTATTCTTATGTTCATACTTTTATATTTTTATAATTTTGTAAATATTATTTATAATATATGTGTACATTAAAATCAGAATAAAAACTCAAAGAAAATACAAAATAAAATACTTGTATAAAGCATACATAGGTATAATACCTGTATATATACCTGTACAATTAATACTTATATTTTATTAAGTGTACAAAATATATCAGAAAAAAATAAAATAAAAATATATTTAAGTATATGAAAATATTCTATAAATTTATAAAATAATAAACCAAAATAAATAAATTAAATATACAAAATAAAAATAAATTATTAAAATATACAAGTACATATAGGCATAAAAGGGTAACTTGTAACTATAAACCTTATAAAAATAATTCAAAATCACCATAAAATAGTTTATAAAAAACAAATATTTTTTATTTAATAATAAAAAATTAATTACTTTGTTTTCTATTTTTAATCTAATTTACAAAACATTTTTTAGATGTTTTTCCTGGTTGGTCCACGTGTACCAACCAGGTGAGTCTGACAGTTGACCGTGGGTCAACTGTCTGACTCTACCTCTATAGCTCTTGTCAGACCTCGTTTTTTACTCGCTTTTGCGGATTTTTCGAGGTCGTATCTTTCATCTATTGATGTCGAATCCTTCTGCATTGTTTCTCCCCATGAATCCGACATACACACCCAGTGCTTGTATTGGTCTCTAGATCGACGATTTGCTCGATACGCCTTGATCTTTGAGCAACCCCGACACTCTTTCAAAAACCACCTGCCACTTCCTTTTCCTCTTTGAACCGCATTAGGGTCACGTTTAGACCTCCGAGTTGACGCTGGTGAGCTCCGGTGATAGGGGATCATTCCCAGCTCCTCGTTGAGGTACGGCGAAGGCCTGAGCTCGACTTCCACCCCATCTCCAGCCACCTGGCCGTCGAGGTCCATCTCAGGTATTTCACCCTTGAGGAAATGCCTTTTCTTCCATTTTCTCGCGCATTTTATACCTAGTAGCTCTAGGATTCCACTTCTCCACTCATTTTTGCGTTTCATCCGATTAGAGCACACACTTGACCACCTCGCCGGAGTTTGCTCCGGCGAGTCCCAACTCATCATCTCTCATACACCGCACTCCATTACGCCCACGGGAGGTCACGGCAATTTGCCCGTGACCGCCCTTAACCCTTTGTTTCTGTAGGACCGTGCTTTCAGGAGCTCCTGGAGCAATTTTGAGGAGCCGCCGGTGGTTCCTGGAGGCGCCTGGCTCCACCACCTCCGCCCGCGTGTTCAGGTGGCCGCCACCCCTTTTTGCAGCCCCGGGCTTATAGAGGATCTGCCCAGAAGTCGTCGCAGCCGTTTTGTGAGCCTCACGATCGACGGAGGTCGAAGATTGAGCCGGGAGAACGTTGGGTCACCGATGTTCCTCCCAGTTCCTCTCGAGACCCCCCTCGCCGTTGGATCTGGCCGCGTTCTTCCAGGTGCACAGATAGCATTGGATCGGCCCTCGCGTCAGCCGTCAGATCATCAGGAGAACATTTAATCGTGACCGTCATAATTGAATCGTCATCGGGCCATTGGAGCGCGATGCGTGGCATTAGTGAAGATACAACAACCGTCTGTTCGCGCCCCCTTCGTGGGTATTTTGCATACTTCACCCGCAAAATTTTTGTATTTATTTATAGAACTTAAACTTTCATCTGCTATTAAATAATTTTTGTAATATTTATAAACTAGTCCCCGGTGTTTGTAGTATCACATTTTGACCCTTGCCAGGTCACGTGCTCTGTGCACATGACTTGGCTATTTTGCAGGGCTACCTCGGGGCATTCTCTTATTTATCTGTAGTCCGAGAACTTCTATATGCAGTTAAATATTTCTGTAAATTTTGCGTAGTGGCCCCTGAAGTTTGCTGATATCATGTTTAGATCCTCGCCAGACCACGTGCGTGTCACGTGGCCTCTGGCATTTTTGCATCTATACCCTTGCGGCTTTCGCTATTTACTTTAGGTCCAGAAACTTTTTGCTTAGGTTGTATTTTTTGGAAAATTTACATTCTGACCCTGCAACTTTTCACATATTACGATAATACCCTTGCCAGCATGATTTTCCTTTTTGTTATCTCTATTTTTTCACGCATCTATAAAAATCCAAAAATCACCAAAAAATTACCATAGGTTCCTGTTTGCTTGCTCTTTCTCGCCATATTTTTGTTTTGCATTTTTTATTGCATTTTCAAATTTATAAAAATTCAAAAACATGCATTTTCAACACTATTTGCATTAGAAAATACCTAAAAATTATAAAAACTTCCCTAAAAATTCCAAAAAATTACCTTCTGCGTATTTTCGTGTGTTTTGACTTCTGTCCAAAAATATTAAAAATTTCAAAACAAAAACCCTAAAAATTAGAAAACTCCAAAAATCTTCCTAAAAATCTAAAAAAATTCAAGAAATATCCTAAAAATGCAAGCTCAGTTTCTGTATTTTCTCTGGTTTATTCTCTTTGATTTAAAATTAATTTGAGGAATTTTGGACTCTGAATTCTATTTTTCATCCTCATTTTAATTTCGGCCAGTGGTTTAGTTCACTGTTTTCTAGTATTTTGACCTTTAAAAATACCAAAAACACTCAGAAAAATATCTAAAAATCACAAAAACATTTTAAAATTATAAAAAGTCCAAAAACATTTTATTTCCTGTTTTTTAGTATTTTTACCTATTATCATAAAACCTTATCCCTCTCTTTTCTTATATTATGTATATATTCTATTTATAAAAACATAAAAAATATATAGAATATAAAAAGAAAATACAAAATCCGTAAATTAAAAAATATAAAATATAAAAATATAAAATCCAAAAATTAAATAAAAAAATATAAAATAAAAAATCCACAAAAAAGTTGTTTGTTTGTAGGCACTTGATCACATCTCACATTTTGTGCATTTTTGCCCGATCTATCTTGTTTGCTCCCTGTGTTCGACCTCTACACACTTGCACACTATACACATTTTTGTAGAGTTATAATAAATTTTGACTCCACCTCTATTTTCATTGCTTGACTTAATTGTTGTGGGTTAATTGTTGATTGTGATCCGGATTTCTGAGTGGTCAGTTCAACGACTAAGTTCTCGCCATTACCGAAATCTGGTCTCATCACTTACCAAGGCTCATGTGCAGTGCACCACCCTCTTAGGACTTTTGCGCATCGAACCCTCCATCTTCCAACAATTCGCAAGAGGGGCTCCGCCAGCTGTACCCACGTGAAGTGCATGCGCATGGAGGGAAAATTACGAGAAGGTCCTTGGAGAATACGATAAATAAAGAAGCACTCTTGTGCACTATTTTTTGATTTCACTTTTATTTTCTGTTTTGCATCTATACCCTTGTGTTTATGCGCATTGTGAAAAATGATGATATTTTTGTGAGTTGTGGTTTATTTAATATCATTATTGTTGTTGAAAATAGCTTATTGTATCCATTGTGTGGTGTTTATTTGATATTAAATTAATTATTACTCCAAAAATACTCAAAAATTCATAGTAGCTGGAGTTTAGATTTTTCTACATTGTGCCTAAATTTCATTACATTATGCATATATCTAGGTCAGAATAAATTAATTGGTGATACAAGTACTTTATTTTTAATAGGTCATAAATAAATTATTTTTTAGATCTAATAATTTTTATGTATTCCTCTCATATAGACTGATTTAGGATAATTTTAGTTCCTGAAAATAAATTGGTTTGCTATTTATTAAAATCAACATTGCAAAAATCACATAGTCTACATATTTTATTCATAATTATTTCATATTGAGTCGGAAAATTCTAAAAAAAATTGCAGTATCTTAATTCGTCATTATTCAACTTTTGATTAAGTTTGAGAATTGTTGGACTTGAATCAATTTACATTTTAACCCTTGATCTTCGCCAAATTGCATGTCAATCATTTATTGCATTTAAAAATTTTAAAAAGCCTCTATGAAAACTTAGCATCTAGATCAACTAAAAATAAACCTAAGGAGACAGTGGCCTCCCTGTGTTCGACCTTAGGCTTGCCTAAGTAAAGAAATTGACCGCTTACGTTTAATTGAGAAATTAATTAATTAAGCCGATTTTGATCGATCTAAAATTGCCTACCTACAACAAAATTCGAACATTAATTCAACAGTATAACGAAGGGCATTCTCTGGTTTTTCAAATGGCACAAGTTGCTGGGGAGGCACGACATAGGTTAAATTTTAGAAAATCCAGATTATAGGTTTTCCATCCGTGGGTAGTCTGACCCCCGTTTTTCTTGTGAATATTTCTCCATTTATCTTTTCTTCATTTTTTGTTTATTTATTTGCATTATTTTGTGTCTATCTCTTTGACCGTCATCTTCTTTTTGTGTGAGGGACCCGATGCAAAGGAGTTGCCGCTTAGCCGAGCAACTCAGGAGCTTCGGAGGCCAATTTTTCCAAGTGATAAGCCAACTGGAAGAATGCATAAAAATAAAGATCTAGTCGAGTCGTCAGAGACTATAGAGTCTAGTATTATTTTTCTGCATTTTATTTTATTGCAAAATTTCCAGCAGATTCCGTTCGGAATCCTGCGTGTGTAATCAGACTTGGACATATGATTATGTGGCGTGTCACGCTTGTTTCAACTCTAGTGAGGATGGGTGATAAATCCAGATTTATCATCATTAATCTCCATTATTAACTCTCTTTCTTAAGTTAATTACAAAGATTCAATGACAATTAACACTATTTACTAACTACTGTGTTGTAAATAATTAACACTAATTATTATATACGATTAAGGTGTATTATTTTTATGTATTTATTTCTTATTAAAAATCAAAAAAATAGTAATATTGTATATAAATAAAATAATATAAAAAACAAAAATCCAAAATAAATAAACAAAAGAAAAATAAAGAAAATATTTTTATATGATTTTTATTAGTATCTAATTTTTATCTTTGTATAGATGACCTCTGATCTCTTTGACTTCTACATGAAAGTTGTAGATCTCATCGTGATCTACAACTTTCATGTTCACTACTTTTTCTAGTTCGCATTCTAATAATTATTCTAGAATTACCTTTAATTTTCTGAATTAACCTAATTCTCATTGGGACACGTGGCCCGCACATTGGCTAGCCATCTGTCATCTCCTCCATCATCTGATCACCTCCTGATCAGATGCATCTCATCCTTTTATTCGTGCCTTCATCATATCCGTTCGATCTTTAAGTCCAACGGACTATGTATCTTCTCTAACCTCCAACATTTCTCCCTTTGTCCAAACCGCCCACCTTTTCGTACTTTCCCGACCTTCTTGAATGACTCACTGACTAACCACAACCATCCTTGCATCCTCCTATCAATCCTCTCTCATGCTAGTCCTTTAAACCACCTCCGAACCTTACTGATTCCATGTTTGTGGCGGTTGAAACATCCGCCACAACCACATGGAGGTTGCCTTCTCCACCTTCAAATAGCCTCCCACCATCCACTGTAGAGGTCGTCCACCCTTGTTGGAATCTTCCCTAGCCGCTCCTCCTCTTCATGACTAAGAGCAATCATGGCGAGGTATTCCTGGTGTGACCCATGGCTCTTCACCATGATACAACGCTCATGAAGCGGTTGTTCGAGCTTCACGCAAGGCTACGCGTGTTAAGCGATGACTGGAGGTCGACGACGACCTCAACCCAAGACAAGACCTTCACCATTGGCACATGTTCTTCAATGTACAGGTTTTGTTTCTTTTCTTTATCATTTCTTCAATTTCTTCAGCTAAGACCTGTGATCTAGTCCATAGCCTGATCTGGTCTGACCTTCTCATTGGATTCAACACCCACACGGAAGGTCTTGTTCTTCGTTTTCTTGTTCCATCGCATCCTTCAACTTCGATACACCTTCTCCTTCAGCAAGGAAGAAGAATCAACCCATTGGGTTGCCACCTTCTACATCCCGTTCAGCCTCCATTCCATTCCTATCATATTCGCACACACACACTCTTATTTTTTTCGGGTATGTATTTATGCTAACACTGCAGGAGTTGAGGAAGTCATCAATGGCCGGAATTCTGGGAAGTGCTCTGATCTAGAACTTTATCTCAGACGGGTCATCATCATAATCATCTTCCAACCGCTCGAGCATCTTCACTGACCTTGCATGAGCATCGCAGACCATCTCTGGAGTCTCTCCGATCATCAGATAGCCTTTAGGGGCTGGGCGGAGGAAGGAGGGGCTCCTTAGAGCCCTGCCTCATCACTGTCACACAAGGCGAAGTAGAAGATCAATGGCGTACAAATGTCATTGGATCGCGCCTAATTGGGCATACAGGAGGCCACGTCTGTCATCCGAGCATGTAGCCTTGGAGTGACCAGACCGCCAGCTAAAGCACGGAATGATGCAAAGTGGCTCGAGCCACACCACGCCACGCCATCTGAACCTAGGTCGTGCGTGCTCTACGCATTCCCCCTAGGAAGTTTGCATCTCCACCCCGTCGATTATCTATATTTACAAAAATACCCCGACTTAGGGGTTATTTCATAATTCAGCAAGCTGATTTTTAATAATTTCATTTCAGTCCCTTTAGGGACCTGTTTGTCATTTTTTAAATTATGTTTTATTGCATATGTTCCTTTGGATTCTATGTTGAATAATTTGAGCACCTTTTATCCGATTGAGATGATTTCAGTGGCATTTTGCTCCTCATTTAGTTATCTTTGATCTGATATGATCTGCTTTCTGATTAGATAATAAATGAAGGATTAATTTGTGACAGTCTATTTTGTGTATCCATGCTTATTAAATGAAATATAACTCTACATTGCATTGATCAATTGGACTTAGAATTAATTTCTATAATTGCTTAAGTTTGATGAATCATTTTAGTGCATATTTTTGAGTAAACTTGCATTTTGTTCATGCTCATTATGATCATTATGTCATCATTTCTAAAATGCGTTAATTATTTAAAAAATCACATTTAATCTCATGCATGCATTAGTCATGTGCATTATTCTGCATTGCCTGCCTGCATTGTTTTGACCTTGATTAATTTATTAGTCAGTTAACCTAGATATTTGAACATCTAAATGATCGTATTATGGCCCGTGTCCTTTTGCTTGACCTTGGACTTCCCAGGTTATAAATTGAAGCCGAGAACCTCATCATTAAGATTCCTCTAGGTTCTATATGAGAAGCTAAGTGCCCGTACTACAATGGATCCTTATTAATACAAACATTTAGCGCTACATCAGATGGCACTGTTGCTGGGGACACAGCTTCATTAATGTAATTATTTAGGTCTTCATATTGTGGTTAAGTTGATTTTTATTTTATCTAGGTTGATCTTGTGTTGTGATGTTTCTGTATTATTGTATATGTGTGTGTTGATAATCTTTGAAATATGTATATAATATTTTTTTTATGATGGGGCATGTTCATTGAGGATGCTCGCGGAGAATGGAGGCCGGAAGCTAAAGTTTGAGTTCCCGCTGAGAAGAACCGCAAAAGACATCATTAAGTTTTTCAAAGATTATTTTTATTATTGATATTTTTGATGTGTAATTTTGGACTGGAATTTATTATGTATGTGACGAGTCTGTTTCACCCTCAAGTGGGTGGGATTCATCTTGAGTGACCGATACTAGGATTTAGGCACGCGGCTCTTATAGCTTCCTCTTTTTATATACCTAGGTGCTTGAATCGTAGTTAGGGAACACTAACTGCTTCTTATGAGATTCACTCATCTCTAAGATTCATGAGACAGGGTAATCTTTGTCCAACCTAGCTCAAATTGAATTGATATATGCCCACTAATAGATGCATGATTAGGTGCGGTTTTTCATTGGCTTGCATGCATTTAGTTAAATTTTATATTCATTCTAGCATATGCATGAAGAGAGATGGAGCCACTGTAAGTATTTCTCTTGAGCATGACATCATGATTTTACATCTGCATGATTTTCCCCTTTCATGATTTGTTACTTAGGATAATATGGAAATGGGACTAGATGGTAGACGATAATTTTTGTGTTCAGAGATTTATGATAAGTGATAACTTTATCTCTAAAAATAAGACTGTTAATGCAAGTCGATGAAAATAAAAAAGATCTTAAATTCACCTTGTTTTGGGGGAGGAAACCATGATTTACCTCCAGATATTTGCATTCGTTCAAAGGTGAGGACGAATCCTTAAGGATAGATCCCAAACCCTACTTTAGCCTGCTCGTAATGAACGTAAATTCTGTATTATCACCAATAAAAGAGACAAGATAATTGGACCATGTCTATGGTCTTCACTGTGTTGGTGAATCAGGTTTTGATTGTTCTTGTTTCATTCTTCAGCCTCCCGAAAACCCTAGGCTCCATTATCATCTCCTTAGATTCATCATCTCGAGATTCAGCTAACGTTGATCCCTTTTTCATTGAGCTTCCTATTCTTTATACATAGGCCTATTTCCAGCCTAAGTATAGGGGGGATCCTTCTGTTGTTCTGATTGTTCCCCTCGGGTCACCTTGTTTTTAATTCATATATTTATACTTAAGTTATTTCCTAGATTAAGTATAGGGGGACCTGATCCATATTTTCCTCTGACTAATTCTTTTACTCATGAAGTATCTGTGATTCTAGATTCAGTTTGTGTATATTCTTTTATATTTATCCAAAGCTATGGCTTCATATAACTTTGTGCTATGAGGACATAACAAAATCTAAGTATAGGGGGGGTCTACCGTATATATTTCATATATTCTTTAGCCATAACTCATATATTTAAAAAAATTCCAACTATTGGCGTTATGGGTATCGTATTACATTCTTGAACTGATTTTTGTACAAAATGTTTGAAAATAATTTTGGAAAATTATATACATATTTGACATCGTTTTCAAATATGTTAGATGTGGTTTGCAAAAATACCGTTTGACATGTTTGAAAAATCATTTGTAAAATATTTTGAAAACCTACATATTTATGTGACATTGTTTTGAAAAATGTTTTATTAATGTTTGAAAAATGGGATTTTAATTGTTTTGAAAAAAACTTTGTAAAATGTTTGGAAACATCTATACATATGTTACAATGTTTGCAAAAAGTATTCAAAAATTCTTTTCAAAGCTAAGGGAGTAAATGAGTCTAATCAGTTAACTCTATTTTTTTAAAAAAAGACTAACTTATTAATTGATGTCTTTTTCCTGACATATTTTTCACTATGCACTCAAGGCTTGAGTTGATATTTAACATTTGGTTTAAGGAGTCCCTAGACTTAGAGTTATCATGTATTTGATCATTAGGTCCTTGGAATTAAAAATTCATACTCTCCTAGTTCAAAGATATGCATGCTATATTTCATGCTTAATCTTCCTTAAAAGAATTTGACTTTTACTCACATGCACAACTACGTTCATGATTGAGATGAGTCAAGATATCACTAAAAAATTGGGATTAGATGTTTGAGTTTGGACATGATTAGATGATACTCGAGGATGGGATAAAGTTAATGATGGCTTCATGAAACTTGAGTGTCAGCATCTTAGCCAATATGGGGCATGTTCTCATGCTATCTCTTGATCTTGACCTAAAGTGCCAGGGTGTGATGACATTAATTAATAAGTTGATCAGTGTGACCCAATCTTTTGGTAAAAGCAGAGGAGCTAGCCACAAACAAAGAAAAGAAAAAAATGATGAAGAGAAAAATCTCATCACATTTCATACATTATATGAGCTACATTCAAGGCGAGCGTTCCCAACCTTTCAAGTGTCCACTTGGACCAAACCTATAGGCTTTAGTGAGTCAGGCTAGTATCATAAAAAGGGCTCTGCATCGTTAGCGTTACAAGTCTGTATGCAGGTATATTAGATACATTAAAAAGACATATCCTGGTGTACTTCCAGAAAAAACAAGTACAGATCACTCAATCTCTTTTGATAGACATACTGATTGGCGAAAATCAAAATAAAATTGTGTTGCGTATTGTCACTTGAGAGAACCCTTTTCCAATGAGAGGAAGAGAAAATAAGTACACAATCCTACAACCTCCATTATCTGGCCTTCCATTTATCCCTTTAAAGTTTGACAAACTAAAGAGAAGGTGGATTGAAGAAATATTAGATTTATTCCCTAGGGTTGAGGGTTGGGTCCTTAGGAGAGCTTCTAAGATTGGATTTTTTGGTGATGTCTTGACTTTACTCTCATGTGTGTAGTCTACACTAAACCATACCTCTTATATATGTACAATTGAGAGTATGACAATTAGAAGAGTTGAATTCCTTTCGATTAATACTTGGATGAACTTAGAGTTTTAGGATTCCTAAAAAAACCCGTGTTGTAGGTCTAATAAAGCCTTGTAATCTCACAAGCACAAGTCAGGGAATTCATTAATTAATTTAACAAATTCTCTATTTATTGGCTCAAGGATGAGCTTAGCTTAAGTATAAGGGGTGATAAATCCCATATTTATCATCATTAATCGCCATTATTAACTCTCTTGCTTTAAGTTAATTACAGAGATTCAAAGACAATTAACGCTAATTACTAACTACAGTGTTGTAAATATTAACACTAATTACTATATATTGTTATGGTGTAATATTTTATGTATTTATTCTTATTAAAAATCAAATAAAAATTAGATTAATATTGTGTATAAATAAAAAAATATAAAACAAAACAAAAATCTTAAAAAATATGCAAAAGAAAAATAAAGAAAATGGTTTTATATGGTATTTATTATTATCTAATTTTTATCTATGAAAGTTGTAGATCTTATCGAGATCTACAACATCATATTCAACACCTTTTCTATTTTGCATTCTAATTAATTCTTCTAGAATTATCTTTAATTTTCTGAATTAAAGTAATTCTTATTGGGACACGTGGCATCTTCAGATCGCCTCGCGTGGCCTACACATTGGCTGGCCATCTGTCTGCTCCTCCACCGTATGTTCACCTCCTGATCAGACGCATCTTATCCTTTCATCTGTGCCTTCACTGCAGCGTTCAATCTTTAGATCCAACGACCTCTGTATTATCTCTAACCTCCAACAATTATCCCTTCGTCCAAACCTCCCATCTTTTCCCTATTTTCCTAGCCTTCTTGAGTGACTCACCGACCAACCACAACCATCCTCGCATCCTCCTATCAATCCTCGCTTACGCTAGTCCTTTAAGCCTCCTTCGGTCCTTACTGATTCCATGTTTGTGGCGGTTGAAACCTCCACAACAATCACCTGGAGGTTGCATTCTCCTCCTTCAAATAACCTCCCACCATCCACTGTAGAGGTCGTCCACCCTTGCCGGAATCTTCCCTAGCCTCTCCTCCTCTTTGTGACAGGAAGATGTAGTCGATGATGAGCACTCATGGCGAGGTATTCCTAGTGTGACCCATGGATCTTCACCATGCTACAGCGCTCATGAAGATGTTGTTCGAGCGTCAAGCAAGGCTGCATGTGTTAAGCAAAGACCTAAGGTCGACGACGACCTCTGCCCAAGCCAAGACCTTCACCATTGGCATGTATTCTTCAATGTACAAGTTTTGTTTATTTTCTTTATCCTTTCTTCAATTTCTTCATCTAAGACGTGCGATCTAAGCCATAACCAGATCTGGTCCGACCTTCTCATTGGATTCAACACCCACATAGAAGGTCTTGTTCTTCATTTTCTTGTTCCATCGTGTCCTTCCACTTCGATCCACCTTCTCCTTCAGCAAGGAAGAAGAATCAACCCATAGGGATGCCACCTTCTACATCATGTTCATCCTCCATTCCATTCTAATCACATTCGTACGCACCCACTCTTATTGGCTTCAGCTATGTATTTGTGCTAAGACTACATGAGTTGATGAAGTCATCAGTGGCTGGAATTCTGGGAAGTGCTCCGATCTGGAGCTTTATCTCAGACAGGTCCTCATCATCATCTTCCAACTGCTCGAGCATCTTCACCGACCTTGAATGAGCATCACAAACCGTCTCTCGAGTCTCTCTGATCATCAGATAGCCTTTAGGGGCTGGGTAGAGGAAGGAGGGGCTCTCCAAAGCCCCACCTCATTGCCTCCATGCAAGGTGAAGTAGAAGATCAATGGCATACATATGTCATTGGATCGTGCCTAATTGGGCGTGATCTAACGGCTTACAGGAGGCCATGCCTATTATCCGAGCCTGTAGCCTTAGAGTAACCAGACTGCCAGCTAAAGCACAGAATGATGCCAAGTGGCCTGAGCCTTGCATTCCATCCGAACCTAGGCCGTGTGTGCTCTGCGCAAGTGACCCTGGGAAATTTGCATCTCCACCCCTTTGATTATCTCTATTTACAAAAATACCCCCATGCAGTTGGTATTCATAATTTAGCAAGCTGATTTTTAATAATTACATTTCAGTACCTCCAGGGACATGTTTGTCATATTTTAAATTATGTTTTATTGCATATGTGCCTTAGATTCTATGTTGAATAACTTGAGCACCTTTTATCTGATTGAGATGATTTCAGTGGCATTTTGATCCTCATTTAATTGTCTTTGATCTGATATGATATACTTTATGATTACATAATAAATGAAGGATTAATTTATGAGAGTCTATTTTGTGCATCCACGCTTATTAAATGAAATATAACTCTACAGTGCATTAATCAATTGGACTTAGAATTAATTTCTATAATTGCGTAGGTTTGATGAATCATTTTTATGCATATTTGTGAGTAAACTTGCATTTGTACATGATTTATCATTATGATCATTATGTCATCATTTCTAACATGTGTTAATTATTTAACAAATCACATTTAATGTCATGCATGCATTTGTGGTGTGCATTATTCTGCATTGCATGCCTGCACTATTTTGTATGTTTTGACCTTGATTAATTTATCAGTCACTTAACCTAGATATTTTAACACCTAAATGATCGTATTATGTCTCGTGTCCTTGTGTTCGACCCGAGACTTCCCAGGTTATAAGTTGAAGTTGAGAACTTCATCACTGAGATTCCTATATGTTCTGTATGAGAAGCTAAGTACCTGTACTACAACAGATCCCTATTAATACAAGTATTTAGCGCTCCATTAGTGGGGCCCTCGAAATAAGGATAGACACCTGGTTATTTAATTGCAATTTGTATGTGCCAATCATAGTTTAGTCCACACATCTTGGAAGAATCACATCTTTTGAGATTTTAATGATACAGACATAGCAACGTACAACTTGGCCAAATCAAAATCATTTCTTCCTCGCTAATAGTATATAGCTTAGATGTGGTTTTCTCGATCTTCATGCATTTAGAGTAAAATTTTAAAAAATCAGTTATGCATAATGCATGGAGAGTGTTGGGAGTCACTGTAAGTATACCTTCTTCTGAGCATACATCATCGTTTTACGTTTGCATTCTGATTTCTGACTCCTCCCTTGTTTTATAACTTAGGTTTTAAAAAGGAAATTGGGACTGAAAGGTAGACATGTTTGTCCGTTCAGATTAAACTTCAAGTGACAACCTAAATTAAAATTGGGACTGATTTGAGCAGGTCGATTAAATGAAATTGGAATAAAAAGAACCGTGTTTTACGGCTTCATAAAACCCTCATTGTATGATTTGCTTGCAAGTGGGAGAGAGACAACACTAGGATAGAGCCAAAGCCAGGATTTTCTTATAGACTACTGGTTCAAAACGATTAGCCACTTTTCAGTAAGGATCTACGGGTAGCCGGTAAACGGTCCAGATTTTATTAGAAGAGTGGGAGGTTTAGAGGACGCCTTATTGTCCTCAAGAAACAAGTAGTTGTATTTATGCGATCCGAACTTACCATTATACTAGATGAAAGTGGTTTCTTCATGAGAATCGGGGCAATCTGTAGAGAAGTACAGACACCCAACAACTTGTTAATCTTTCAAGACTTGCATTTATCACCAACTAAAACTGACAAGATAATTCGGCCGAACCTTTATGGCCATCATGTGTTGAATTAGTGAACTTGAGGGTTTTGTATTATGTTTTTATTGTGTGAGTTTACTCTACACATTTGTGTGCATCATAGAACTAGCCTCTCATTGAATACCTTGCTCTCATTGGTTCTTTTGCCATCGAAGATGATTGACTGGGGGATATTTATTCAGGCTTCACGAATCTCTCATTGAACCCTTCAAGAAGTACGTCTTCAAAGGTCCAAGCGCATCTTGGGCCAACCTGGACTCATGACCCTCTTGAGTTCAGGATCTCTCACTCTCGGGATGGTAACTTTAAAACCATCCCCATTCTCTCCTCCCAGCTCACCGAGGAAGACCTTCGCCTCGGTGAGAATAATTTCATTCCTAAATCCTCTTCTAATCAAGACCACATTGTTGACCCAAGACCTCAAGAAGATTCAAGAAATGTGCCTCCTAAAATGAAAGAAGAGGAAGAAGAACACCCTGAGGACCCCATGATGATGATACTAGCCAGACTCGCTGCTTCTGAGCAGCAACAAGCTTTACTCTGAGCTCAGCTGGGACAACTGAATGTTGGAGTGGAACCACCGATGGATGTGGCATACAACCTCGGACAATACAGAATTTGTAATTATATGTGTCCGACAGAACTAGAAGTTGATTTTGAGTTGAAACCACAGTAACTAAACTTGTTTCCACACTTTGATGGAAATTCATCTAAGGAACCCTATGCATTCCTAAGGGACTTCGAGCTCGTTTGCGCTAACCTTAGACATCCTAATGTTAGCCAGGATTATATTAAGCTTACAACCCTTCCATTTGCCTTGGGTGGCAAACCTGACTACTGGGTGAAGAATTTGGGAATTATAGTCAATACCTATGCCCAGTTCAAAGACTTATTTCTGAAGAAGTTCTACCCCCTAAGTAGGACTAACATAATAAGGATACACATCCCTAGCTTTTCCCAGCTACCCCATGAAGCCTTTTGTGACGACTGGGATAGGTATAAGAACATCCTGTAGAAATGTCCTTGTCATCGTCTAAATAACATCCTGGTCCAGTCATTCTTCATCGGTCTCAACCTTGAGATGCAGGGTTTAGCGAGCACTGCCTGTGGAGGAAGCTACACTTCACGTAGAGCAGATACCGTCTAGAAGGTATTTGAATAGATGGATGAGACTAGTTACTCACAGACCGCCAGTAGGGCATACACTCAATCCCCCAATTTACTCTCATCTGGAGGGGAAAATTCAGCTGTAGTTGACCTCTCTCAGGACATGATCCCTAACATGGGACTCCTTGCAGACAAACTTACTGTAGTCGAGAGGATTGATAGGAGGATTTATGAATTAGACTAGAGCATCCCCAAGATTCCCAAACAGATGGAGGAATTGACTATGAAGGTATCTAAGATAAGATGACTACCATGACTGCACCCTCTTCTCCTGTATACCAAGTTCACCATGTTTAAGAGAAGCCAGTGTCAGGGAAACCCCAACCGTGGGAGAAGGACCAATCCTACATCAACTCGTTCCAGCAGCAACCCTCATCCATAGAGGCAGTTCAGGAGGAGCCTCCACTAGTTTGGTAGGTGAATGGAGTATAGTATACTCTGGACCCTGCTAGGTAGGGAAGTAAGGGGGACCGACAAACTTACGAGCGTCCCCCGACCTTTCACAACACCGCATTCACCTCCGTGCACCCTCTTTTACATTTGGGCCCACAATTTCAACAAATGAACCAGCAGCAGCAGTGGCCGTATCCCGACCAACAGGACCAGTCTTGTCGTTCTCCTCAGCCTTTCCCACTTCCTTCTTCGTCTGGTCCCACAGCCTCACAATTCCAGCAGATACTTGACACCATTCGCTCCTGTTAGAATGAAATTCATGATTTGTGAGTGGATGTCAACCGCTTGTCTAGATGGAGAGATGAGCAATATGTATCCTCTACCTCGATCCCAGCCCAAGTTCAGGCTAACCCTAATAGCCTGAACCGTTCTAATTCTTAGCAGCATCTTGGTCAAGTATACTCT
Organism: Ottelia alismoides; assembly: GCA_037367405.1. Classification (NCBI taxonomy): domain Eukaryota; kingdom Viridiplantae; phylum Streptophyta; class Magnoliopsida; order Alismatales; family Hydrocharitaceae; genus Ottelia; species Ottelia alismoides. The sequence goes on along the minus strand of JAZKJV010005489.1, from coordinate 297,510 downwards.
TCAGAATCTCTTAGATCTGAACAGTAGATTCTTTTGTGTGATGAGTATAACCATACATTACTTAAGAGTGTAAGGATCATGATTGTACCTGACCGGAAGAGGGACATGAGGAGAGGCCTCTCTAAAGCTCTATTTGAGGAGTCTTCAAAGGATGAGGAGGAAAGGCAACACCTTCAAAGGCCTCGTCAGCAACATCTGAGGATCCTTTCCCAGGGAGCCGAGAAGAGAAGGAGAAAACAAATGAAGCATCAACTACATGGAGATATCTCAGATGCTATGGAGGACCTTGCACCTCCGGTTGTGGCAGATACCACTGCAGCTTCTTTTCCACAACCATTAGTAGATAATTTTGCTTTAGATCCCATGTTGCGTCAAAAAGATTCATGTATGAAGAACTTTGTAATTACAAGAATGATCTTTCAGTTCCTAATTCAGATTCTTCATCTTCTATTTCCCTTCCTCCCATCCCTTTCCCCGTGCTCTTACGGGAGGAAAGTGCAACAGAAAGATTTTGGAGGATGACCCCGATATGGCACGGTTTCGCAAGGAGAATATCATAGTCAAAGTGTCATTTGATGAGTATGTGGCTGGCCATCCTGCATTCCAAAAATACCTAAAGGTGAGATGTACACCTACAAGGGTTAGCAGGAAGAAACCAAACCAATATGTAAAGACTCATGTCTTGTCAGTTGCCACAACCTATTGTATCAAGAATCATCAATTATCAAGGAAAAAAAAGAGACATGGGTGCTCACTGCGTGGAGAGTTGTATCGACGACATTGTATTTGCATGCACTCTCTTAGATAACAGGTCTTCGATCAACATACTTCCCTTAGCATTATATCAAAAATTGGAGTTAAGATCACTTTGCATAACCAGAGCTCTACTCCAATTCGCTGATCGTTCAATGAAAAAAACTAAGGGAGAGGTGAAGAACGACATTATCTCGATTGAGGGGCAGGACTATAAGGTTGACTTCACAGTCTTAGACATAGAGACCCCCAGTCATTGGAGAGAATCTTAGATCATTCTCGGACGGCCCTTCCTTAGGACCGCGGGAACAACTTTCGACTATGGTACAAGAGTTATGAAGTTTTGTTCTCCAAATGTAGAGGTAAACCTTGAGATGAAGCAGACAAAATGGCAGCGACCCAATTCAGAGAGTAGTACCGAGTACTCATCTTTAGAGACATATTGCAGAATGATCAACACCATTGGAATTTGGAGACAGGTTCCTTCAGAAAAGAGTGAGATCCTTTCTTCTAGAAAGGAATAGTGCATGATGCACTTTGCCAAGTGTTTCCTGATCTTATGAGATATGCATCCTCCTATTCCCGTGATGACATAGAGACCCATCAAGATCTGTCTATTCCATCTCCCTCTTAACAATCATGGGACATAGATGATGAGTCGGACATGGCTTTGGCCGAATCACCGCATTTCTTAGGCGATCTGACTCTTGATACTTCCGAGTTGGTGGCGAGTACCACACAGCTTAGCCCACTTCCATACAGCACACAACAAGATTCAGACTCAGTTTCAGCCCGATATGCTTGATGACACAACACTTCATAAGCTGAAGTCCCTTCCTCCTATACAAAAGTATGCCTTTCTTGCAAGACCCAAAGAGAGATATCTTGTTATCATTAGTTTGAACTTGACTTTAGAACAGGAGTCTAGGTTGTTAGAAGTCTTAGAGAGGAACTGCACAGCAATAGGCTAGACCGTGTTGGATGTCGTGAGGATCAACCCCGCTCTCTGCTCACACCATATTTTTACTGAGGATAATGTGAGTCCTTCCCATGAATTCCAAAGGAGACTTAACCCCAATCTACGGGAAGTAGTGAAGAATGAGAAAGAAAAATGGTGCAAGGCAGGGTTTATATACCCTATTTTTGAATCCAAGTTGGTGTCCCGCTTTATGTTATCCTGAAGTAGTTGGGGATCCAAATGGTCACTGGTGAGGAGGGGGGTAGAGATCGCGACACGAGTACCCATGTCATGGCGCATCTGTTATAGGCTCCTGAATGCCGCGACCAAGAAAGACCACTTTCCCTTGCCATTTATCGATCAGATCATGGAGAGACTCGTAGGGAAAGCATTCTTCTGTTTTCTTAATGGGTACTTAGGCTACAACCAAGCATCCATAGCCCCTGAGGACCAGGAAAATACCACATTCACATGTCCATTCGACACTTACGCGTTCAGGCACATGCCATTTGGGTTTTGCAATGCCACATGCACTTTCCAACGGTGCATGATCGCCGTATTTATCGAGATAGTGGGAGATTTCCTGCAAGTATTCATGGATGACTTCTCGTTTCATGATGATTCCTTTCATACATGTTTAGTGCACTTGGACGAGTCCTCAAGCGGTGCAGGGAGGTGAATCTGGTACTCTCTTGGGAAAATAGTCACTTCATGGTGACGAAGGGTATTGTTTTGGGGCATGTCATCTCCAAAAGGGAAATGGAGGTTAACCCTGTCAAGGTGGAGGTAACCAAGAAACTCGATCCACCTACCAACGTGTAGTCAGTACGGTCATTCCTAGGGCATGTTGGATTTTATAGGAGATTTATTTAGGATTTTTTAAAGATTGCTCGCCCATTGACTAAGCTCTTATGGAAATACACAGAGTTCATTGTAGATCACAGGTATCTGGAGGCCTTTAAGCTCCTAAAGAGGAAGATTTGCGCCTCTCCTATCCTACAAACTACTGATTGGTCTATCCCCTTTGAGATCATGACTGACGCTTCAAATTTTGCTATAGGAGCTGTGTTAGGACAACGGCGAGAGGGGATCTTGTTTGTGATCCACTACACGAGCAAAGTATTAGACCCTACACAAAAGAATTATACCGTGAGTGAAAAGGAAATACTCGCTGTAGTATGGGCCTGCGAGAAGTTCATGTCACATATTTTGGGCACTAAGGTGACAATCTACACTAATCACACAACCATTTGATATTTAATGCAAAAAAGGACATGAAGGCACGTCTTCTTAGGTGGATTTTGCTCCTCCAGGAGTTTGACTTTGAGATAAAAGATAAACCTGGAGTGAAGAATGTTTTGGCTGATCATCTTTCTCGGATTGAACTTAAGGATTCCTCTGATTTTGAGCATATCAGAGAGACCTTTCCAGACAAGTCAAGTTGTGTTATTGACTCATTCCCGTGGTATGCCAACATGGTGAACTTCCTTGTCTCCAAGCAAGTTCTCAAAGGTTGGAGTAGGAGCAGCATTGACCAACTGAAGTTGGAATCGAGGATATACCACTGGGATGATCCACTCCTTTTCTTTGAACTACCGGATTGTGTTTAGAGGAGGTGTATTCCTCAAAGGGAATATCAGAGTGTCCTCACATATTGTCATTCTCTTGAAGCTGGAGTACACCATTCGGGGAAGAGAACTGCTCACAAGTTACTCCAATGCAGATTATGTTGGCCGACCCTATTCAGAGATGTTATTGATTTTGCTCAGTCGTGCCCGATTTGTCAGAGGATGGGAGGGACCGTCATTCAGAAAGATGAGATGCCCATGCATCCCTTGATCATTTGTGATGCCTTTGATGCATGGGGCATAGATTTTATGGGTCTCTTTCCTAATAGCCAAGGACACAAGTACATCTTGTTGGCGGTTAGCTATCTAACTAACTGGGTGGAGGCTATCCCAACCCAAACTGCAGACAACAAGTCTGTCTGTAAGTTTATGAATGATCATATTATTGCTAAGTTCAGGGTGCCAAAAGTTTTGATATCAGATGGGGGTAGCCACTTCGTGAATAGAGATATGAGATCTTTAGCTAAGGACTATCGGTTTGAGCACAGAGTCACTAGTCCTTACCACCCACAAACTAATGGCATGGCAGAGGTTTCAAACAGAGAGGTGAAGAGTATATTGTAGAAGCTGGTTCGTCCTGATAGGAAGAACTGATCCCAGCTCTTGGAACAAGTTTTGTGGGCCTATAGGACCTGATAGGAAGAACTAGTCCCAGCTCTTGGAACAAGTTTTGTGGGCCTATAGGAAAACCTATAAAATACCATTGCGCACTTCACCATTCAGAATGATCTATGGCAAGATATGCCATTTTCCCACAGAGCTGGTTCACAAATCCGAATGGCAATTAAGAAAATTAATTGGATTTGTCTCCTAAGGAAGATTTGTCGAGACTTGAACTTGAAAAATCTCATGGAAATCTGAAACAGGGCATACGACAACAGTTTAATTTATAAGGAAAAAGTAAAGAGATGGCATGATCAGTATATTAGGTGCAAAGACTTTGTCTCTAGCCAAAAGGTATGGTTATTTAATGCTCGGTTAAAGATGTTCCATGGAAGCTCAAATCTAAGCGGAAGGGTCCCTTTATTGTCAAGAAAGTGCATGAGAAAGGAAGTTTAGAGATATCCAATCTCACAGATGGTGCACAATCTCATGTGGTGAATGGACAACTATTGAAGCATTTTGTAGATTCCAAGGAGCAGTTAGTCCAAGTCGAGGTTATCAACTTCATGTAGAGTGAGCACAGAGCAGATACATCAGACTAATCTCCATGAAGATGTAGCATCAAGATTCAATTCCTCATGTACATGCTCCCTTCTCTGTACATTCTCCATATCTCATCGGTTCTCACACTCACTTCTGCCCTAGACTTAGGCTAACCAGACCCTAAGTATAGGGGGGACCAATGCCCGCGCTGTGTATACTCATCCATTCCCCCTCTTAACCTTGCCCGCCCCATTTTTGATCTTCTTCTACAATTAGGCTTCCAGAGCCTAAGTATAGGGGACATAATGACTTCTATACCTTTTGTTATTTTATTTATACATCGCTTAGCACGAGCTATGTCCTTTTATTCGCTTCTCGTGCTCCAAGGACATATCACATGCTAAGTATAGGGGGGTATGTATATATTGCATATATACTTTACCCATAGCTCGTACTTTCACGTATTTTTGTATATATTATGTAATAATTACGGGGTGGGTAAAAATTGATATTTTTTTGTAAAATTCATGTATACTTGTATAATATATTTTTTAATTTGTATAATACTTATAAAATTCTTGTAAAAAACTTTTGCAAAATTTGTTGTAAAATAGGAGGTATACCAAAATTTTGAAATAAAAAGACAGAAAAAAGGGAAAAAAGAGGCTTCTTATTTACTCTTGCATATCATCCTTGCATTCAAAAAACATCCTGCACATCATTCATCTATATAGCATGTCATCTGCATCTCATCGGCGTATCTTGCATATGTAAAGTAAAAAGTTAGTGGGTTCTGAACCAAGTTATGAATAGATGTCGAGGATGAATTTGATTTGACCTTAGTCTACCTAATTTCAGAGGAACCTTATAGGAACTGGAGTTAAGATTTTTTGGGTCGAGTGACTTAATTCTTTGAGTCCGCAAGTCTATGTTCACATGTCATCTTGATTGATCTAAATAGAATACTTCGTATACACACGCGATTCTTTTAGATAGTGACCTAACTTGGACAAGCATCATGCACGTAGCTCTTCATTGATGAGGCGGTAAGAAGGTAGAATCCTTTGGCTTGGAGTAGCACACAGGTGGAAACATCCGTCCGCCTCAAAGGAGGGAAGTGCGTCTCAACCTAGTCTAGTGGTGTTGACGTCTAATGACGGGATGTTGTGGGTTGCAATAATGCTTCAAAAGAGGGATAGTCTACAGGCTCAAGAAGAAAAACTCATGATGTACATGCTACACCTTCTATATATAGTAAAAAAAGGAAAAAATGTAGAATCTCCATAAGTGGACACGCCTGATTGAAAAGTAAAATGTCTGTCGGAGTGTATATACAAGTATAGAAAAACAAGAAGAGCTTCAAAATTTTTTGTAAGCTTGTGATGAATCTCCATTTCATCACATTTATTCTATCATTTTGGCCTTAAAAACCCCAGCAAATGCATGTAAATGGCATTAATTTGTATATAATAGCATTCATTGTTTCTTGTATTTAGTGTACATTAAATAAGGTTTTTAATGCCAAAATTATAGAATAAAGAGAAGAAAAGAAAAAGGAATAAAATATTGCAGATATTTTATGACCCAAACCCCGAGACCAAGGTCAGCATGGTATTGGTCGACCATAAATAAAGTAGGGGGAGATAAGGGCCAATTATACAATAAATACCTCATTTATTTATTCATTTATTCATGTATTTTGACACCTATTTTGTACATAAATATTTATTCATCAAATAAAGAAACTTTATACATGAAAGTTGTAGATAATAAGGTAAATAAAAATACAAAATTGAGTTTGTGTAAAAATAATACATAGTGTACATTTTATATACAAAATAAAAAGCCAAAATCTCAACTTCACAGACCCATATCTTGCAAATAAAAACTCCAAATCACCCAACTCACCTTTAATTGTATATAGCATTCCAAGAGCTATTTTATAAAATTGGTTTCATAATTTTTGGAGTCCGTCTGTGGAAGTTAGGTTTTTGGCCCTTCTTGTACATAATACCTGATTAAAATATTCATTTTATTCAATATTCATTATTTTTTATAAATTCAAAATTTTAGAATTTTGTAAATAATGTATACAATACATGTACATATTAAAGTTAAAAGAAAACTAAAAATAATTTGAAAAATAAAATAAGCCTAGGTAATACCTAGGCAAAATACCTATGCTACCTATATGTACATAAATAAAAGGGATTTTTATTCTTTTATTCTTTATTCATTTATATTTTTATAATAATGTATATATTATATCTAACTTATTAAAAATACAAATACAAAATAAAAACAAATAAAAATCATTAAATAAATAAAATGTATATAATATATAGGTAAAATACCTATAAGTATACCTACATATACATATACCCATTTATGTAAAAATGTAAATAAACTTATCAAAATTAAATAAAAATATATTTAGACTCATAAAAATAAGTTATAAATTTATAAAATAAAAAAATAAAATAACGAAATAAAATAATAAAAAAAATATAAATATATATAAATGCACTTATAAATACATTATTTTAATAAAACCATAATAAAATACTTCAAAAAAATAAATAAAAATCATAAATAAATACTACATTAATTTATAAACATTTTTTATTTTATACAAAAAATCTAATTAATTCATTTATTACGTTAAATAAATCAGTCAATTTCTGGTTGACGTGGACCAATCAGGTCCTGGTGTTTGTTGACCGCTCGGTCAACTGCGCCCCCAGGCATCTGACTTGACGTGGACTGTCCATTCCCCCGATTTCATGCTTTTTTCCTGGGCGTCCCTTTTATCCATCACCCTCGAATCCTTCACGGATTTTGTTCTCTGATCATCCGCGAATCTCGACGTGATCTTGGATCCATTGTACATAGCCCCGATTCTTTAATAATCGCCGGTCACTGGGGTCCTCAGGAATGTGTATAAATAAAGTCTTCCTCCTCCTCAGCCGAATTTGACCAATTTCATCCCCCTCTTTGAGCTTGAATCAGCTCCTGGTGGAGCCCTCGTGACAGGAGGCGCTTCACAGCACCTCGATTCAGCCATGGCGGAGGAAAATTTTGTCGCGGCGGCGCTACGGCGGTCGCCCTGCTCCCTGGAGGCCCCCAGGTATAAGAGCTGCGCATTTTATCTTTCTAAGTAGCTTTTACTTCCAGCATTTCATTCCTGCAATTAGTTTCATATTTCGCATCTTAGTTTAGCGTAGTTTAGTGATTTCGTAGTTCGCCGGAGCTCCGCTCCGGCGAGCTTTTCATCTTGTTTCCTACTGTGCCCCAACACCATTTCACCCTCATTTCATTCCTCTTCACCTTCTCCACCTTCCAGCCACCTCCTATCAACCGGAGCCTCCTTGGTTCCGCGAATCGAAGCTCCTCCACCGCCTTCCGCTGGAGCTTCCTCGCCCATCATCATCCCCGTGCTTCCAGCTTCAAACCCCGGGTCGAGGGTGACGCCCTCGAGCCCCTCTACCGTCCTGTGATGGTTAGGTGCGCCAAAGAGCACCAGGAGTCGATTCGCATGCAGGTGGAGGTACCTGGAGCTTCTATCCTTCTCCGAGCTCGTGGCGGCGCTCCAGGGTACCTCCGGCCGATCCAACACCTCCAGCAGACCAAGCAACCTCCCAGGAAGCTTTTGGGACCTTCAGGTGCGGCGAAGACCGGCGAGGGAGCAGATCGAGGAGGAAGAAGCTCGCCCCGGCGAGCTTTCTTCCCTGTTCTTGCACGTATGCTCCCAGCCGTTGGATGAAGACGAAGGCCCAGTTCGATTGCCAACCGTCCGATGAAGCGATGCTACGACCGTCCGATCACGCGAGTGATCTAATCCCAACCGCTCAACGGCAAAGCGTCATCGGCGCACGTGGAGGCGCCACGTGGATTAGTGAGAGAAGATCAGCCGTTGGATGAGCGCCTATTGGGGGTAATTTGCACATTTAACCCCCGCCTTTTTTTGTATTTAGTTTTTAATTCTGTAAATAAAATAGCATGTTATAAAATAATTGTAAATTTTACAGAAAGGACCCTGAATTTATTATAATTGCATTTAGGTCCTTCCGCGCCTCACGTGTAGTCCCACGTGAGGCGCGTGAAAATTGCATGTAACCCCTAGCGGTTTTTGTTTATTGTAAAATAGTTCTAAAAATTAAAGTAAATGTTTATTCCTGTTATATTTTTACACTGATGCCCCTGGAATTTATTATATTTGCAAAAATACGCCTGCCAAGCTGTTTGATTTTTGTTTCCTTTATGCATTTATTAAAAATACCTATGAGGCTTCTAAAAATTCACAAAAATTAGGATAGATGCTCTATGTGATGCCTTTACACGCCCATATTTTATTTCACATTTTTTGCACTTTTCCTAATTATTAAAAATGAAATAGGAGCCCTTTTTGCACTGTTTAAATTAGAAAATACAAAAAAAATTAGAAAATGTTTTTGAAAAATTACAAAAAAAATATATATGGTATAATTATATATATATTGAGTCCGGAAATTGAAAAACCCTAAAAAATGAAAAAGAAAATTAAAAAAATCAGAAAGCTCCAAAATCCAACAAAAAAATAGAAAAATCCTTAAAAACCCCCAAAATATATTTTTCTCTTTTATATATATCTATATATTATTAATAATGTATTAAAATTAATTTAGGAATTTTTGGAGTTTATTTTATATTTTTAAAACCCAAATTATATTCGGCTAGTTAATTAGTCCTATATTAAGGGCATTTTTGAAATTAAAAATACATAAAAATTAGAAATATTTCAGAAAAATAACAAAAAAATAGAAAAATATTAAAAATCTAAAAAATTATATCTATGTGTATATTTAGTATTTATGTCTCTATATATATATATAATATATTATTCCTCTTTCTCTCTCTTCTTATATATACATCTCTTTATATATATCTTATAAAATATATACATATCTATAGATTATATAATTAAAAACATAAAAAAGAAAATAAAAAAATATAAATTATAAAAACAAAATAAAAATTATAAAAACAAAAATATAAAAAAAAGATATATATAAAATCCAAAACCCACAAAAATAATAAAAGGACATGAACAATTGATTGAATAATTAAATGATACATCACATACAACCATTCGCCTCCCAGTCTTCGACCTCTACTTGTGCTTACACCTATACACATTTGCATGTAGAGTTATAATAAATTTTAACTCCACATTTTTGGATATTCATTGCATACATTTATTGTGGGTTAATTGTTGATTGATTTGGGGATTTCGTCTGAGGTCAACTCAGCGACTGTCTCTCCGCCTTGTGGAAAGATACGACCTTGGCAAATCCCCAGTCATCAAATGGCGCCGTTGTCGGGGAGGCAACGGATTTTGTATGATTTTGTGAGCCAATTTGATCATTTATTCAATTATTTGCTCATGTCCATCATTTAGTTATTTGTGTGATTTTTAGTTATATTTTAATATTATTTGATTGATTGTTCTGGCCCATCTTCTTTCTTTGTCTTGGATGCGAGGGACCGCCAAGTGAAGGAGGACCTCTTAGGAGAACCTAAGCACCCAAGCAAGGTGGACTTGGCTCTTCTATGCCAAGCCAACAGGGGAGAGCATCCATGACAGAAGAAGGAGAATTTTTGAACACAGTCTCTATTTTTATGCATTTTATTTTATTTTATTTCTTTTATTATGTATATTCATGTGAGAGAGTGACACTTAGAAACATGTAATAATACAGGACTCTCACAGGTACACGAAGACTCCCGAGGTCCAGTGCCCGAGGGATTGTTCCCTTGGGGGCCTCGATGATTTTTGACCCTTTTCTTTTATTTTATTTTTATTATTTTGTGTGTGAATGAGCCTTAGCTTAGGAGTTGCTTGCTCATAGAGTTAGGTCCAAACCCCCTAATATTTGCATGTACCTATAGTTCGCTTTGGATCTAGATCAAACTCTAAACAGCCGCTCATTTATCTTTTAGCCTTTGTGCCACAGCGAGCCCCGCAAAGCGCTTTCTCCTAAGCTCATGTGTGTTGAGCACAGAGGAGGGGTGAGCCAAGACCGGACTTTTTGAGGCTGAAGGTAAATGAGCGACTTGTGGTGCTTCACGATAAAAGCAATTTCTGAACCTAGGGCGATTTCTTCGGTTTGCATTTGCATATAGCATAGGTTTCAAATTCGGTTATGCATCCCGCATGGAGAGAGCTGGGAGCCACTGTAAATATTCTTACTTGGCATGCATCATCGTTTTCCGACTTGCATTTCTTTTCCGATCTTCTCCCTCTGTTTTTGCCAACCTAGGGTGCTTAATGGAAATTGGAACCTCGATAGGCACGTGCATTGAAAATACCCAAAAAAGTGATAACTTCAATAAATCGGGACTGCTAACTCTATTGGACTTAAAAATAAAACATAATGGATTCCTTGTCTTGGGGAGAGCAACCCCCTCATTGGATGCGTTTTAAATGCTCACGTACACACTAAGGAGTAGAGCCCAAATCCTATCAAGCCTCCTAAGTGATTGTACAATTTTTGTGATCTCACCTAACTCTAAAATCGAAAAGATAAATGACCGTCACCTGATGGTCTTCACTGTGTTGAGTAGGTGAATTGGGGGTTTGCCTTGTGTCTTGATTGTGACTTGAAATCCATTGTGTTTTTCATTCATTACTAGAGTAGTCGGCCCCGTCCGTATGAGTCATGCAATTTTCAGCTTTGAGTCTCTCTACCTCTCTTATACATATATCTCTGCATTTTTGCATCAAGTCGTGATATTGGCGCTGGAGCTCAATCATTCTTCGCCAAATCCTTTGTTTCCCCTCTTCTTCACCATCTTCCTCGTATTCTCCGTATCACCATCCCCATCTTCTCTGGTTCGGGGAGAGACCGCTCTTCGGACCACAATTTTGACGGTGTTCCCACCCTGTGTGGAGCACCCAATTTTGTCTACGTCCCAATCTTTTCGCCCGCCCTCCTCATACCCTCTGTATCACTCTTCTACCACCATGATATTGGCACGCCCGCTCAATCAGCTTCTCCACCCCATTGTGTACCCTTCTTATCCATCTTCCTCGTGTACCCTGTATCACCCCTCCCTTTACCCGGGAATGCTGTGCATAATGATGAGGCCCGCATCGAGGATTATTTATACAGATTATTTGTGTAAGCCAGGCCTATGATGTTGAGGTTGCTGAGATTGGTGGGACGGATTTATCTCTTATACATGCATATGGGCTTCTTGAGGATTTTTGCTGATGCATAGAGCATAGGTGTGATGCATTATTGAGGAATTCTAGTTCTCACACACTGGATTAAGGATGTGATATGATACGATGATTTGGTGAAGATTTCATGAGTATTGATTGAACTGTCTGTCTTGAGGATCCACCCATCTTGATTTTGAGGATTGATTGATTATTCTAATTTGGACTTCCCGATGAGGTGTGCGGATCCGACATGACCTCTCATCTTCCTGATTGACCCATCCTTGATCTCCTGACTCTCTGATCCACCCTGGCACTGAGAGGATTCCTGACTATTTTTCATGCCATCTAAGCTGACTGGATTGACCCCAGGGATGTTTAGGGACTAACATGATTATTTGCTCCCTTGCATGATCTTATGCCCTCCAAATGACTGAATGATTGACTGCTTCTGAGGACCTGAGATGACCTGCCAGCATTCCCATGACCTACATTGATCTAGCTCGCATTCCTCCCCGAGGACTATCTGCGGGAGAATGCGACAATTTCTAGGACTGCGGTTCCACTCACTGCTTGGGTCGCCATTGTGATGGGACCTGGACCTGAGTCAGATAATATGCTTGATTGGCCTCCCACTATGGTTGTGTACTTAACCTGTCAGTACACAAGGCCAATGTACTAGACTCATCTGAGTCTGCTCTCCTTGACGGACCTCGCAAGGCAGAGCTCCACTTTTCTGATTATTCCATGCCTAGTTCATAGCTCTCCGAGGGTTATCTGCGAGAGGCTATGACACATTATAGCTCTCTTGGTCTCTTCTGCTGATAGACGGTCTGCCGTCTTTCGAGACAACATGATCTGTGGGTCTGTCTGATGGATCCGGCTCCTTCGAGCCCATCTCTCTCCTTGACGACCCTCGCAAGGTAGAGACGCATTCTGACTATTCTTTGTCTAGATCGCAGTACTCTCCGAGGACTATCTGCGGGAGACTATGACACTCTCTTTACGCTCGATTCCCACTTCTGACTGTGTCTCCGATCTGCGAAGCACGTAATCGAGTCGTCTGATATACATGATTTTTGGTCCCATCTCGAGTTGTGTATCCGATCTGCGAATCATGGGACCTATCTGATTAGACTCCTTTGAGTTTGCTCGCCTTGATGGTCCTCGCAAGGTGGAGCTTCTGGTATCTGTTATTCCCATGACTAGTTGGCAGCCCGCTCCCCGAGGGTTATTTGCGGGACGCTGCCACACTTTCTTGATTTGACGGTCTCTTCTACTGGTAGCCGATCTGTCGCCTACCGAGACCGTTTCTATGATCCGTCTGATGGATCAAGCTCCTTTAAGCCTTCTCTCCTTGACGGCCCTCGGAAGGGTGAGCTTCTGTTCTGATTATTCATTGACTAGCATGTACTACTCCCCGAGGGTTATCTGCGGGAGGGTACATCACCTTGTAGGTACTCGGCTTCATTTCTGGTGTCTCCTATCTGTGGGAGCACGAAGCCGAGTCATCTGAGCTTTTTACCCGATCTTCATCCCTGGTGGTGTCTCCTTTCTGTTGAAGCATGGAGCCGAGTCTTCTGATTATTCTCTGATTTCACTCACCTTGAGGACCCTCGCAAGAGTGAGCCACATATTGTGTTGCTCGGTATATTCTTGTGACTTTCAGATTATATCATCATCGTGCATCACCCGGTCTCATATGCTTTACTTCCGATCTATCTGAGACCATGATTGACCAGAGGAGTCGGTACTGCTCTTTCTTCCTCCCGGTCTTACGGTATCAGCTATATTCCCTCATGTTGACCATATGAGTCAGTTGATTGCTTCACGCTATGGTCCCTGTTGTACTTTCCGATCTGATTATCCCCGGTAGCCGACACCCACCTGACTGTGTATCAGGGTGTCTTTTCACCTTCTGGATGCGTCCTCGTTCTCACAGGGAGACGACGACGATAGTACGGTAGTCACTTACCAGACATCGTCCTGTACTTCACTCGTTTTTTCACCACTTGTATATATGTGTACCTTTTTTCATTCTTTCTCCCGTATGTTCTGTGTGCCCAAGATCTACCGCCACATCTTTGTGTCTACACTTAGGACGTACCTTGTCCTAAGTATAGGGGGGCACATACCGCGTTGTTCTTTCGTTGTTCAGTTTTGTCACTCCTGTTGTTGCCTATACTAAGAGATATCTCACCCTGAGTGTAGGGGGAGTGATGCGTATATTCTCCACGATCATTTCATCTATCTATATATATATATATATCTCTCTTTTCTTCTTTTCTTCTTTTCGTTTTCATATTTCTTTATCTCAATAAAAGGTGTCGCCCCTTGTAGACAGTTTTCTATACTTAGGACGTACTTTGTCCTAAGTATAGGGGGGATGTGCACCTAGAGTTTTTCATTTCGGTCCGATCCTCTCCATTGTCTCCTCTTCTTGTCTATACTTAGGAGTATCTTACCCTATGTATAGGGGGAGACAATCTGAGTACGATCAGTATATTCCCACCCTTGACCCTCCCTGCTTTTTGTACAGTCTGCTATACTTAGGATTATTTGATCCTAAGTATAGGGGGACGGTCAACTTCTCATTCATTCATTTCATTCATATTTATTCTTTAGATCTGTCTATACTCAGTACGAGTTATGTCTTGGCTTTTCCTTTCGATCTATGAGGACATAGCTCAAGCTAAGTATAGGGGGGTCGTATATACTCTGTATATACTTTAGCCATAACTCGTACTTTCGTATAAATATGGCTAATAATTCTTTAAATTCATTAAAAACCCTTAATAAAAAGAGATGTAATTATTCCTCAAATTCTTTTTGTATATACTGATTAATAAATCAGGTGAAAATGTTTTTTGCAAAATGTTTGAAAAATAGTTTGAAAATCTTCGTGAACATTTATTGAAAACTATTTTGAAAATATTTTGTTACATGTTTTCAACCTGTGTAAAAATGTGTGGTTTGTAAAAATTTATTTTCTTTGTGTGAAATAAAATATTTGAAAAATGATTTGCAAATGGTTTGAAAAATGGTTGCAAAAATATTTTGAAAAATCTATATATACTGTTTTGAAAAACCATTGCAAAATGATTTTCAAATGTGTGTACATGTTTGTACAAATGATTGTAAAAATTATTTTGGACTATAGTTTTCACAAATTATTTGAAAAATTTGTGTCAAATAAGTTTGAGGAATAGTCACATATAATAAATAATTAAAATACTATATTATTATTCTAAATAAAAACAAACAAGATTCTTTAATAAGTGTACATATATACATTTAAACTAAATTCTAAATTCTTTAAAAATCATTAAAATAAAGCGGCACACCCGTGTAAATAGTTGTACGTATCTTATACTTTGAATGCCAAAATTATTTGCAAAAATTCTTTGTGTAAAAAATTATTATCTCTTTGTTTTCAATATTCTTTGAAAAATTGCATCAATTCTTTGCATATTTGTAAAAAGCATTTGCATAGCATTTATATTCTTTGATTGAGCTTGATGTTTGAACTAGTCCAATAAAATCGAAGATTGGAGCTTAGTTGGACCTTACTGCACCTACTTGCACTGGAACCTTATGGGAACTAGGTCTAAGGTACTTCAGGTCTATTCAGACTTAATTCTTTGAGAAATCAGGGCTGGGTTCAAGTCACCTCAGTGGACTAACTAGAACTTTTTGAAACACACGTATGACTCTTGCCGACCGTGACCTAACTTGGACACTTGCACCTTTCACTTGGCTCAACTCAGTTGGAGTGGTGAGGGGGTTGGATTTGCCAGTCTGAGACGCACACGGGTGGAAACATTCATCCTCGTATAGGGAGAGAAGTGCACCCCAACCTGGTCCAATAGCCATGAGGTCTAAAGACAAGAGAGTGTGGGTTGCAATAAAGCTTCAAAAGAGGGATAGTCTTTTGGCTCAAGAGGAAAAAGTCCTTATGTAAATGCTACTGTAAATAGTATGTTGAAAAAAAATGGTCAGGCCTATAAAAAAATAAAATGCCTGCAAAGTATGTATACAGAAAATAAGCAAGCTTGAGCATCAAAGTTATACCATGTGAGCCTGCAGCTGGATGACTTGACTACACTGGTCTTGCATCCCAGGATAGGTAGCTACACTGGCTACCGTCCATTCTTTTCTCTATCTCCTCCTCTTGAGTTGGATGCCACTTGAACTTAGAAGGGAATACCCTGCTCCTCGAGGAAAGAGCTGCTGGATTAGGGAATCATTGGGTTGTCATTCTGGAGAAGTCAGTTCCTTTGTCATTTCAGTTGGGGAGAGCCACTATCACTTACACTGTACAAGTCAGCTTCATAGTCATAAGGGTTTGCGTATTATATAGGCTAGTTCTGACCTGGCTATTGAGGAGATTTGAACCGAGTTCTGTGACTCTCGAAGGCTGTTGTGTTTTAAATTTGGTTCCCGACTAGGTTCCACACACATTCTCACACCAAGGTCTAACCTGAGCTCCAAACTTTGATTTTGTACAGATGAATTTAATAATCATGATCAAATTATTCTTTAGATTCTTTATTTTTGCTTTTTCTTTTCTTCTTATTCTTTGTTCTTTTTGTACTTATTGCATAAGTGTTTGCTAGGGACTAGCAAATGCAAGTATAGGGGGGTGATGAATCTCCATTTCATCACCTTTATTCTATCATTTTGGCCTTAAAAACCCCAGCAAATGCATGTAAATGGCATTAATTTGTATATAATAGCATTCATTGTTTCTTGTATTTAGTGTACATTAAATAAGGTTTTTAATGCCAAAATTATAGAATAAAGAGAAGAAAAGAAAAAGGAATAAAATATTGTAGATATTTTATGACCCAAACCCCGAGACCAAGGCCAGCATGGTATTGGTCGACCAGAAATAAAGTAGGGGGAGATAAGGGCCAATTATACAATAAATACCTCATTTATTTATTCATTATTCATGCGATTTGACACCTATTTTGTACATAATTATTTATTCATCAAATAAAGAAACTTTATACATGAAAGTTGTAGATAATAATGTAAATAAAAATACAAAATTGAGTTTGTGTAAAAATAATACACAGTGTACATTTTATACACAAAATAAAAAGCCAAAATCTCAACTTCACAGACCCATATCTTGCAAATAAAAACTCCAAATCACCCAAACTCACCTAATTGTATATAGCATTCCAAGAGCTATTTTATAAAATTGGTTTCATAATTTTTGGAGTCCATCTGTGGAAGTTAGGTTTTTGGCCCTTCTTGTACATAATACCTGATTAAAATATTCATTTTATTCAATATTCATTATCTTTTATAAATTCATAATTTTAGAATTTTGTAAATAATGTATACAATACATGTACATATTAAAGTTAAAAGAAAACTAAAAGGAATTTGTAAAATAAAATAAGCCTAGGTAATACCTAGGCAAAATACCTATGCTACCTATATGTACATAAATAAAAGGGATTTTTATTCTTTTATTCTTTATTCATTTATATTTTTATAATAATGTATATATTATATCTAACTTATTAAAAATACAAATCTAAAATAAAAACAATAAAATTCATTAAATAAATAAAATGTATATAATATATAGGTAAAATACCTATAAGTATACCTATATATACATATACCCATTTGTGTAAAAATGTAAATAAACTTATCAAAATTAAATAAAAATATATTTAGACTCATAAAAATAAGTTCTAAATTTATAAAATAAAAAAATAAAATAATGAAATAAAATAAACAAAATAAAAATAAATATATATAAATATACTTATAAATACATTATTTTAATAAAACCATAGTAAAATACATCAAAAAAAATAAATAAAAATCATAAATAAATACTACATTAATTTATAAACATTTTTTATTTTATACAAAAAATCTAATTAATTCATTTATTACGTTAAATAAATCAGTCAATTTCTGGTTGACGTGGACCAATCAGGTCATGGCGTTTGTTGACCGCTCGGTCAACTGCGCCCCCAGGCGTCTGACTTGACGTGGACTGTCCATTCCCCCGATTTCATGCCTTTTTCCTGGGCGTCCCTTTCATCCATCACCCTCGAATCCTTCACGGATTTTGTTCTCTGATCATCCGCGAATCTCGCCGTGATCTTGGATCCATTGTACATAGCCCCGATTCTTTAATAATTGTCGGTCATTGGGGGTCCTCAGGAATGTGTATAAATAAAGTCTTCCTCCTCCTCAGCCGAATTTGGCCAATTTCATCCCCCTCTTTGAGCTTGAATCAGCTCCTGGTGGAGCCCTCGTGACAGGAGGCGCTTCACAACACCTTGATTCAGCCATGGCAGAGGAAAATTTTGTCGCGGCGGCGCTCCGGCGGTCGCCCTGCTCCCTGGAGGCCCCCAGGTATAAGAGCTGCGCATTTTATCTTTCTAAGTAGCTTTTACTTCCAGCATTTCATTCCTGCAATTAGTTTCATATTTCGCATCTTAGTTTAGTGTAGTTTAGTGATTTCGTAGTTCGCCGGAGCTCCGCTCCGGTGAGCTTTTCATCTTGTTTCCGACTGTGCCCCGACACCATTTCGCCCTCATTTCGTTCCTCTTCGCCTTCTCCACCTTCCAGCCACCTCCTATCAACCGGAGCCTCCTTGGTTCCGCGAATCGAAGCTCCTCCACCGTCTTCTGCCGGAGCTTCCTCGCCCATCATCATCCCCGTGCTTCCAGCTTCAAACCCCGGGTCGAGGGTGACGCCCTCGAGCCCCTCTACCTTCCTGTGCAGGTTAGGTGCGCCAAAGAGCACCAGGAGTCGATTCGCACACGGGCGGAGGTACCTGCAGCTGTTATCCTTCTCCGAGCTCGTGGCGGCGCTCCAGGGTACCTCCGGCCGATCCAACACCTCCAGCAGACCAAGCAACTTCCAGGAAGCTTTTGGGACCTTCAGGTGCGGCGAAGACCGACGAGGGAGCGAGATCGAGGAGGAAGAAGCTCACCCCGACGAGCTTTCTTCCGTGTTCTTGCACGTATGCTCCCAGCCGTTGGATGAAGACGAAGGCCCAGTTCGATTGCCAGTCGTCCGATGAAGCGATGCTACGACCGTCCGATCACGCGAGTGATCTAATCCCAACCGCTCATCGGCGAAGCGTCATCGGCGGACGTGGAGGCGCCACGTGGATTAGTGAGAGAAGATCAGCCGTTGGATGAGCGCCTATTGGGGGTAATTTGCACATTTAACCCCCGCCTTTTTTGTATTTAGTTTTTAATTCTGTAAATAAAATAGCATGTTATAAAATAATTGTAAATTTTACAGAAAGGACCCTGAATTTATTATAATTGTGTTTAGGTCCTTCCGCGCCTCACGTGCAGTCCCACGTGAAGCGCGTGAAAATTGCATGTAACCCATGACGGTTTTTGTTTATTGTAAAATAGTTCTAAAAGTTAAAGTAAATGTTTATTCCGTTTGTATTTTTGCACTGATGCCCCTGGAATTTATTATATTTACAAAAAAACACCTGCCAGGCTGTTTGATTTTTGTTTCCTTTATGCATTTATTAAAAATACCTATGAGGCTTCTAAAAATTCACAAAAATTAGGATAGATGCTCTATGTGATGCTCTTACACGCCCATATTTTATTTCATATTTTTTTGCACTTTTCCTAATTATTAAAAATGAAATAGGAGCCCTTTTTGCACTGTTTAAATTAGAAAATACAAAAAAAATAGAAAATGTTTTTGAAAAATTACGAAAAAATCATATATAGTATAATTATATATATATTGAGTCCAGAAATTGAAAAACCCTAAAAATATGAAAAAGAAAATTAAAAAAATCAGAAAGCTCCAAAATCCAACAAAAAATAGATAAATCCTTAAAAAACCCCAAAAATATATTTTTCTCTTTTATATATATCTATATATTATTATTAATGTATTAAAATTAATTTGGGAATTTTTGGAGTTTATTTTATATTTTTTAAACCCAAATTATATTCGGCTAGTTAATTAGTCCTATATTAAGGGCATTTTTGAAATTAAAAATACATAAAAATTAGAAATATTTCAGAAAAATAACAAAAAAATTAGAAAAATATTAAAAAGCTAAAAAATTATATCTATGTGTATATTTAGTATTTATATCTCTATATATATATATATATAATATATTATTCATCTTTCTCTCTCTTCGTATGTATACATCTCTTTATATATATCTTATATAATATATACATATCTATATATTATATAATTAAAAACATAAAAAGAAAATAAAAAAATATAAAATATAAAAACAAAATAAAAATTATAAAAACAAAAATATAAAAAAAAAGATATATATAAAATCCAAAACTCACAAAAACAGTAAAAGGACATGAACAATTGATTGAATAATTAAATGATACATCACATACAACCATTCGCCTCCCAGTGTTCGACCTCTACTTGTGCTTACACCTATACACATTTGCATGTAGAGTTATAATAAATTTTAACTTCACATTTTTGGATATTCATTGCATACATTGATTGTGGGTTAATTGTTGATTGATCTGGGGATCTTTAAGAGGTCGGCTCAGCGACTGGATCTCTCGCCTTGTGAGATATCTAGACCCTTAATTTTCCCCTTTCATCAGCTTGCAGCTGGATGACTTGGCTACACTGGTCAAGCATTCTAGGATAGGTAGCTACACTGGCTACCGTCCATTCTTATCTCCACCCCCTCTTCTTGAGCTGGTTGCACTTCAATGGAGAAGGGAATACCCCGCTCCTCGAGGAAAGAGTTGCTAGATCGGAGAATTAGAGTTACCTTGTTAGAGGAGGTTGTTTCTTTGTCATTTCTGATTTGGAGAGCTATATTTCACTTACACAACACAAGTAAGATCCATAATCATTAGAATTTACGTTTGAGGATTTGTTCTGACCTGGCTGTTGAGGCGATTTGAATAGAAGACTTGTGGAACTTAAAGGTTGTTAGGTCTTAAATTAAATTCCCAATAAGATGCCGCCTCACTATTAATACAGAGGTTGATTCGATCTCCATTTTCACCTTTTGTTCATGACCTTGGTATGGATTCCAATGTCATTTCACTTTTGCATTTCATTTTAGTTGCTCGGGGATGAGCAAGGTTTAAGTATAGGAGGGTTGATGAATTTGTGATTCAACACTCTAAAAGTTGAAAATAGAGCTTCATTCTCAAGTAATTAGCTGCATTTCTCTATTTATTTTGCATAATTAGCATTCATGCATGTGTAAATAACATCTGCAATTTATCATTCATATTTGCATTAAATAAGAAGCCAAATTCACTTGTACATATTCACCTATTTGTATCTATTTTATACTAACTCTAAATCCAATAAAATTAATTTATAGTATATATATTACTAACACTAATAAAGAAAAAATATCAAAAAAATACTAACTTGTAAAATTGTCCAATAAAACTCAAACCAAAGTTTGAGACTACGAACCTTAAAATATGTATATCTCTCTCATACAATGTCCGATTTAGGTCTACTCATTTTTAAAGTTATATACATTCAAATACCTTCAAAATAAGACCAATTTCACAAAAATCGTAGTTCGTATGTGAAACTTGGGGTTTGGGCCCCTATTGTATATTATAAATATCAACTAAAATACCATTCATTTTTATCTTTTTATTTTCTTAATTACTAAAAATCCAAAAAAATAGATAAATTTGTAAATATTCCTTTCATATTTCCTCTAACTTTATTTTGATTTTTTTCTTATTTAAAAATGACAAAAAAATACAAAAGATAAAAATTCGATATTTTGTACATATAAGATACCACCGAAAAATATACTTTTTACATATGATTTATTTTGGTTTTCGATCCTTCACGAAAGTTGTAGATCTTGTTGAGAGGAGAAACTTTCATGTTGACTACTTTTTGATTTGACCCCTTTTGTCATTTCTTTTTTATTTTTCTTTACATTAAATTTTTGATTTTTCTGAGATCAACACGTGGTCGCTCATGGAGCCGCCACGTGTCACCCCCTTTATTTATTATTTCATTTCCTTTATTTATTTATTTATTATATAATTATTTATTTTATATTTATTAATTTAATTAATTATTTATTTTAATTAGCTATTTATTTTAATTAACCTTTATTTTATTTACTTTTATTATTATTATTTACTAATTATTATTATTTTATATTTTACTTATATTATTTAAAAAATTAATTAATTTTAACCTGCCACGTAGTCGCGTCCCTACGCGCCACGTGGCGCCTCCATCCCTCTTCTCCTTTCTCCCATGCACTCATGTGGCTCTCTCTCTCTCTCTCTCTCTCTTCTTTCCTCTTTCTCTCTCTCTCTCTCTCTCTCTCTCTCTCTCTCTCTCCCCCTACGTAACCATGCACGTACTCGTGCCTTCACTTCCCTCTCGTGCAAGCAATAGCACCCGCCTCTCCTGCTCCTCTCGCATCCAACTCCAACGATGGCAGCCCCCATTGTGTTCCAATCCTCAAGCACCGAGTGCTAGCCACCTTCCGTGGCTTGCGCGCGTAGACCACCTACGTCCAACCTCAGTGTCTCTCCAGCGACGGCGCTATAGTAGCCCGCAGCACCAAGATCCTGCGCGTCTCCTCCTCGTGCGGTTCCGTCCCCCTGCCTGCGAGCACCTCCATGAGCTTGTCAGTTGCGCCCTCGAAGCCTCGCCCTCGCAAAGGAGCATCAATTCGCCTCCAACGGCCTCGCCTCCCGTCATCTTCATCCGCCACCTTCACGAGAGAGAGAGAGAGAGAGAGAGAGAGAGAGAGAGAGATTTGACAACGAGCCAAGTCCAGACGAGCAAAGACCCTCCTCCTCGCGGCGAGATCTAGAGCTTGAGGAGCTCTGTTCCAGCCTCGTTATCGAGCTGCTTATCGTTGCCTATGCCAGTGATTTGAGCAATAACCCAATGGAGCTCAGCCGAGTTCTGTGTTCATAGGCGTCGACTTCATTTCCCAGGTAACTTCTTAACCCCTATTCTTCTGCTTCCGACCTCCCTGTTCTTCCTCCTTTGCATTGGCTTCTGCACTGCACCACTCCTTCATCTTTAACTCGCTCTGCCCTCAACGCTTTGACTCCGCCTCACTCATTCACCCGTCACCCATCCGCGCAATCCAACCTGATCACCATCACGCGAAACCCTATCAACCACCACGAGCTCTCCGCCAGCTACCTACGGTCCCATAACAACAGCAACAACAATGCATTTTCAGCGATGTCTCCATCCGCTGCGCAACCGGTAGCCACAATAACTCCAATGATAGTTGTCCTCGTTGTGTTCCAACCCTCCAACAGCGGGTGCCAGCCACCTTCCGCGGCTCGCGCGCGTAGACCACCCGCATCCAGGCTCCGTGTCCCTCCAGCGGTAGCACTGCAGCAACCCGCAACACCAAGCTCCTGCGCGTCTCCTCCTCGTGCGGTTCCACCCCCTGCCTGCGAGCACCACCACAAGCTTGCAAGTTGTGCCCTCGAAGCCTCGTCATCGTACAGGAGCTTGGCCGGCCTCCTCCACGCTTGCCACTGACCTCATCCGAGCTCCTCCGACCGAGCACATAATCAGCCCGTCTCTCCGCCACTGCTGACTCCTATCGAGCCACCACACCCCTCGCGTGCGCCCCCACTCTAGCCGACCGCGTGAGGCTCCTCTCCGGCCATCCCAGCTGCTCCTTCCATCTCAATGGAGGGCACCCTCATCTCAAGCCACTTCTTTCCCCTCTCTACGTGAGGAGCACGTAGGGGTGGGGGGTATTTTGCACCTCCACCTCGTGCTATTTTAAAAATTCCAAAGGGCTCTTGCTTACCAAGGCTCACGTGCAATGCACCACCCTCTTGGGACTTTAGCGCATCAGGCCCTCCATCTTCCAGCAAATCGCAAGAGGGGCTCCGCAAGCTATACCTACGCGAAGTGCACACACAGGGAGGGAAAATTGCGAGAAGGTACCTAGAGGATAAATTAATTAAAGAAGCACCCTTGTGTGCTATTTTTTTATTTCACTTTTATTTTCTGTTTTGCATCTATACCTCTGTATTTATGCATTAGTTCAAACACTCATTTGCATCATATTTTTATTCTAAAAATTGCTCATTATAGAACAACATATGCTCTACCATTGGGAAAATCATAATATTTTTGTGAGTTGCGATTTATTTAATATCATTATTGTTGTGGAAAATAGCTTATTCTATCAAACGCGTGATGTTTAATTGATATTAAATTAATTATTTCTCCAAAAATTCTTGAAAATTCGTAGTAGCTAGGTTTAGATTTTTCTACATTGTGCATAAATTTCATCACATTTGCACGTATATCTAGGTCAGAATAAATTAATTGGTGATTCAAGTAATTTATTTCTAATAGGTCATAAATCAATTATTTTTAAATCTAATAATTTTCTTGGATTCTTCTCACATAGACTCATTTAGGGTTGTTTTAGTTCTGAGAATAAATTGGTTTGCTATTTATTAAAATTAACTTTGCGAAAATTACCTTGTCTGCATATTTTATTCATAATTAATTCATATTGAGTCGGAAAATTCTAAAAAAAATGAAGTAGCTTAATTCTATCAATTTCAACTTATGGCCAAGTTTGAGATTTTTTGGACTTGAATTGATAAAAATTTGCATTTTAACCCTTGAACTTTGCCAAATTGCATGTCAATCATTACTGCATTTAAAAATAAAAAAAAAGCCTTTATGAAAACCTAGCATCTAGATCAACTAAAAATAAACCAAAGGAGACAATGGCCTCCCTTAGTTCGACCTTGGGCTTGCCCAAGAAAAAAAATGACCACTTGCATTTAATTGAGAAATTAATTGAGCGGTTTTTGATCGATCTGAAATTGCCTACGTACAACGAAATTTGAACATTAATTCGACATTATAACGAAGGGCATTCACGGGTTTTCATCAGCTCAATAGCCATTATCTAGGTGTAGCAGCGGGGATGGGCTCTTCTAGTCCTTGACGATTATTGATGTTGACGTCTTTGTGGGTTGCCTTAGAATATCATGTTTCCTCAAAGACTGAGCAAGGTCGAAGTACTCCCAATGCGGTAAAATTGTTTTCCTGAGTCTTACAATCTTTATTTTTCTTATATAAGGCTAACAATGGCTTCCGAGAATTATTGGAGACAGGGCAAACTCTCCTTGAAACTCAATATCAAAGATTATGAAGTCCACCTTGAGCGGAGCACCTACGAATGTAATGATGACTGAAATAGTTCCTCTCAATTTTTTTATCGATCGATCAACCAGTTGAATTTCTCTCTTGATTTCCTGATTGGTCCGAGTTTGGTCTTGTCAAACACGGAGGTCGGGAGGATATTGATTGGAAAGTAGTCATCAATTCTGGCATGGGTGAATGTAGTGTCTTCATTTCACAGTCAAACCTAGGCAACCACTTCACTCTGCGGCTCTTGGTCTTTCTCCCCATCACCAAGGAGGTGGCTGTTGACAATATGTGTCGTTCAGTCCTTGTTCGCTTCCTTTCCCACTTTTCAGCATTAATTTACTCGTTACAAATCTTTGAAGGTCTGGGAAGTATTCAATGGCCTTCATTAAGGGAAGCTCAAAAAGCAGGCTTTTATCCAATGCTTTTCTCAGGGTAGGATTCAATTTCTTTAAATCCTCTCCACTTTCAATTTTTATGGTTTTATCTGGTTTTCCAAATTTTTGAGTGTTTTTGCATTTTTAATTTTTTTGGTCTTTTTGATGTTGTGTGTAGATGTGATGCTTTCCCCAACTAAGGAGGGGCTTCGATGTGCCGAGTGAGAGTCATCTCTTAGATAGTAACATGGAGAGGTGTCGTGGTCAGAGTTGTCCCTAGGGTGTACAGAGTTTGTGGGTTTCTGAGTGTTCTTTGGGTTTTCAACATGAGATCATCTCATCTTTCCATTTTCATGTATGAGCAGGGAAAAGATCCTTTCAGAATATCCAGTATATGTTTTCCTTGTTATCCTCCGAAATTTTCACCTGAAAAATCACGGAAGGAGTTTGCTTAGTTGGTAGGAATCTATAGGTCTCAAACTCAACATACTGTGACTCAAGCATGTACAGTTGGGTTGAGTAGAGACAATTTTTGTGATTGTTGCTTGGTTCCTCATATGGTGAAGTCATCATGTAGGGTGCATGTGTATCAATATCATTAATCCATTCTGTTGTATGAGTGTCCTGTCTGAAGAAGTGGTACTGGATTGTCACAGATAATCCAATATGGAAGATCATCAGGTGCATGCCAATCTATTTGATTTGTTCGAGTTTCCATATTATTTCCAAAGGTCAAGTTGGAATGTGGATTTGTGAAGTGCTAACCCATCCCAACAATATTGTTAGGAGAGAATGAAGTCAGTTGGAATTGGTATCTCAGCCGGTCATCTTTCTTAAAAGTAGTTTGATATTCAAATGGTACGACAAGAACTCAGGAATAAGGTAGGTTATCCCAAGATGAAGTTTGATCATGTGTAGAAGTGGTGACTTTATTGGACATGCGAGCCCACGACGAGCCATTATGCAATAAATGTTATTGCGAATATCATTCCCTGATCTGAAATGAAGAATAGATAATCTGCATAATAGGTCCCTTAGTACAATTAAGGTTATGTACCATGGCCATCTTGATGATCACACAGCTGTTGATTCATTTATTGAATCATAGAAGCTGGTGCTTGGATGAACATCTAAAGAGTTAGATTGAGGACTCATCAAGCACTGTCAAATGATTGTTGAGAGATGATCTACATCCTGAGTAGGAGATGGCAATCCTTTCTCAGTTAGGCTGATATCTGACCGACCTCTAGATGCAGGTCTTCTGCATAGGAATAGAGATTCATAGGTGTCAGATTAGTTAGGTCAAAGAGTTGACTTAACGAGATCGAGATAATCAAAGTCCTATATCGTATGCTGTCATGATATAGGCACGCATCCTCTGACCGGAGACAGATGTGTTACTATATGTCTGAGTATGTACATTTGGCAGACCAATAGGTTGATGACCTAATCGAGGTATATACACCGGCATGCTGGTGTGCATGCAAGGGCATATGAGTAATACGATCTCTCAAAGGGATCATACAGGTTCATTACTTAACCGAAAGACATGAGCTTACTCATGAGATATTGGGAAGAATCAGATTCCGTGCACGGTCGTCTCGCTTTGGAAGCTTGACTGAATTTGTAGGTTTGATATATACTTTTGGAAAGTATATGATCAAGACCTAGGTATGATATATGATTTTGGAA
This sequence comes from Ottelia alismoides, assembly GCA_037367405.1. NCBI lineage: Eukaryota > Viridiplantae > Streptophyta > Magnoliopsida > Alismatales > Hydrocharitaceae > Ottelia > Ottelia alismoides. The sequence continues at coordinate 270,585 of JAZKJV010005489.1, read as the reverse complement.
AGTATATAATCTATACCGACACCCAATGATCGTATGAGAAACTTAATGATAAATCCTTGAAGTAGACAGTATAAAATTGATCTTATACTTCAGGATTATTCTGAGTCTTCCAGTATGGAGGATGTACAGGTATTGGAAATACCTGAGGGTGATGTGATCATAAACGATTGTATAACCATGACACTTCCATTCCTAGGGAGTGATGAAACAGGTCTGGATTTTAGTGACTCATCCCAGTAGAGAAGTAATCTGATCTTAGTCCAAATATTTGACATTGATCTGAATGCGATTCAGATTCAATAAGAAGATTAGATTTGCGGTCTTTATTTAATCAAGCATCTATGGGAGGCCCGAGATTTGGATTTGAGATGTGATCTCAATATCCACGTCACTATATGTGGAACAATACAATCGCCCTGTCCTTATCTCCAAGTATTCGCGGAGAAAGCGCATTATCCTTGAAAGAGTTCATGGATAATTCTATTGTTGATATATGTATCCGAGCATTGAGAAAATGGATAATTAAATGTGATTTAATTATCATGAATAATATGAATTTGATTCATATTATAAGGAGAATTATCTTAGATAAATAAATGTGATTTGATTATCAAAGATGTGAATAATGTGAATGTGATTCATATTATTTGGGCACGTGGGAATGGAGATCCAAGATGAATAAATGTGATTTATTTATCATGGATATGAATAATGTGGATAGCATTATTCATATTATTCATAATATATTATAAATGCGATTTATAATGTATTAGAGAGAGCTAATTATAATTTATATTTGTTAATTAATTATTGATGTGTGTTGGATACACATTGTGTAATTAATTGAAAATGTAAATTATATTTTGTTTTGGGTTGCGAATGTGATTCACAAATTTCCAATGGCAAGATTGCAATATTCTCAAAATTAATTGAGAATTATTTTTGAAGAATAAATCACAACAAAAGTTGTTGGATTAAATAAAGGAGATTTCCATAGGAGATATGCAATCTCATGAATTCTCATGAGATTGCCTCACTTGTAATCAAGTGGACGGCCACCATAACCAATATGGAAATTGGTGGCCGTCCACCATGATACATGGGGAGGCAATCTCCAAGTTGGTAATCTCCCTTATTTGATTGGTTTAATTTTAGGATTGATGTATATTTGATTTGTCAAATATATTTGATCTAAATTAAATCATAAGTTGTTGATTTTTACCAACAACAATCTTGACCATTGGATTAGACATAAATCAATCTCATCCATTGATTTTATGTGTCCCATAGATTGAGATCCATAGATCCCAAAACCCTATAAATAGAGAGGCATACCAAGCTCTCCAGGTTATTCTATTGAAGCACATCTCTCTCTCTCTCTACACACCTACTCTCTCTCCCTCTCATATGTTCGTCCACCATGGATGCCCTGGAGGGAGTCTCCATCGCCGTAGCGTCATCGTTATGCTGCCCGATCGTCTGCTCGTGGATCTCCATCTCCTTCGGTGCGCCTCACTCGGGAAGAAGACGTCGGATCTCATGTGTCGAGATCAGGAGATCCGCTACTTGGATCATCAACATGGATTGCATGAAGCACGCGATTCATCCCCGTGCTCGCAAGCGTCTCCTCCATCGGATCGGACTTGAGACAGGAGGTCTCTTCATTTAGAGACTCGATCACAACCATGCTTCAAGAGGTAATCCTATTACTTGTTTGTGGTTTAGACGAAATGATTCGAGAAGTGTTCTTGGATCATGTGGTTTCGTCGCATGAAAAAAAATTAAATTCCGCTGCATAGAACAACTAGTACGACTAGTCGTTCTTTGTCGTATTCGATACGATGCTCACTCTTCCGTGATGCGCTTGAGGATTATTTCATATCCTTCAAGTGGTATCAGAGCCTTAGGTCGAAGGTTTTGGATACGATCCATAAAACCGAAGGCGACTTGGGTTCGTTAGGGTTGCGAAAGTTTTATCGCATTTTATTTTCGCATCTCTTTTTAGTGATTTTTTTCGGCCATGTTTAAATTGTTTAAACACGAAAATAAAACTTGAATTTTGTTCCCCATTAAATAAGGAAACCATAGGATCTTAGTTTACATAAATTAGATTCCGTTTGCTCGAGATATGGTTGTTTTAATGAACATGTATTCACTGTTGCAGGAACTGCGAATCTTAACATGATTAATGAGTTAATTACTGTTTTGATCCACCTTGAAATGCGTGAAATATCACTTAGGTTCTTTTCTAAATCAAATTAGCAATCTTTGAAAATTGATTTTGTCTAATTTGGATTTAAATTGATTGAGATATGTTAGTTCTAGTAAGTAGGGGTCACTGCTGAAATTACAGTCCTAATCAAGAACCATGTGATTGTCAATTAATGAAATTAATTGTTAATTTCATGAAATAATTATGGATAATATTTGAGAAATATTTAATGATGATTATTTCCTTAATTGACTTGGCCTCAACCAATAAATTGATTAGATTTGATCTAGATCATAATTGGAAACACAATCATCAAACTCCTTGCTTGAATAGGGTTGGGAATTTGTCTAGAAAATTTTCTTATAATAAAAAATCTTTTGATTATTATTATGTGGTATAATTTCGATTGAGGAACCGATGATCATCTCAAGTACAAAGTGATTGACTCGGCATTATTTTTTCCCGAGGCGGATATGGTGTCTAGTCCGGGATCGCTGGGGTAGCGAGTTGCACCGGATGCGGTCCGTCCCACTCCCGCCGGTATTGGCCATGACAACGGGTAGGGAACGAATGATTCCTAAGAGATCATGATGTATTTTCCTAATTATTAAAATTCAAACTAATACGCATTTTGAGATAATACCATATATTCAAGTAAAATCAAGTTTGTGGATTGAAAATTAATTTAATATGATTGAATTAATTATATCCAATTAAAAACACTCTATTATAATAGATGTGTTATTTCCCTTGGAAGAATTAATTATGTGAATATGATTCATGATAATTAATTAGAATTTGAATATGATATGGAGGATCACATAAGTGACATCCATGGTCTCCCGTCAAGGCGAAGGGTTCTGTCGCCAGGGATTGTATGTAGGAGACGCTTGTCCGAAGTGACAGCTCCTATATGCAAGCGCATCTGGATCGGGCTCTTTGCTTCTCGAAAGAGTAAGGCCGTATGTGTAGTGACCCCAATATCGGATCCTCATATTATTGGGGCGATATTGGATTGCGCATAGCGAGTTCTATTCCTGTTGATGGTTGGTTCAATTAATGACGGGTCAACATCTCCTATGGGTGGTGGGCCCGGGTGTTAAAGACCAAATTGGAAGGTGCACGTTGGACTTGCAAGGCGGAATGTGTTCCCACTTCTTTTTATCTGAGTTACAGGTTCTCATATTATTGGGATGTAACAAAGATAAGGAAGGAGATCCCAGATCTTGCTCAGATATAATAGTAAGTATATCTCTTACATTGAAAGTGATTAAGGGAATGAACTTTCAGTGTTGACAAGGCAAGACAACTTTGATATGAAAATTCCTAAATCAAAGTAAAATATATATTTATATACTTATGCAAATTTCTTATTTCAGATAATCCTTCATTAAACCCACTCAATGTTATACTCAATAATAACCAGTAGAATATCATGGATTGGACCCATGATCCAGATATTGTACTTGCAATTGGACACATAATGTATGTGGTTGCAATATGCAAGTTTCCTCATAATAATGAGGAATGATAATTAAATATACAATAAGACTAAAACCCTAGGGTTTGTATGTCTCTATAAGTCTTGATCTCATCGAATGTACTTTTGAAGTGACATGTCGAAAATGATCGTAATTATCAAATAATCCTTATAAAATCTAAGAAGATTTTCTGGCATAAATGTGCTCTCGACATATAATCATGAATGACATGGTTCTCTACATTATGCAGAATGGTGGCTCTATAGGAGGTGATGTATTCAAATTGTTTGAGTACCTACCTGAACCTAAGTTTCAAAAGTTTAAATGGATGTAGATACGATGAGTGTCATCATTCTACGATCTATACTCTAGTCATTCATGGAGCTTCATAATATTCATATTGTATGAACTGAATGAAGCATGTATAAATGTTGAAATACTCTTATATTGAAATTTTTTATTTTAACATAAGAGATCCTTGGTCTTGAGCAATGGTTGCTTATAGATAAAGGGAGCGCAATGGAAGCATGGGTTGGACCCAAGTAAGAAGTACAATCAAAGAGTTGACTGTACTTCTGTGACTTCCATATGACATCCAAAGAGTTGGATGTATGCCAATACTGCAATAAGTTGATGTGTTGATAGTATGACTATCAAATCTATCTAGAATCCTTAGAGAAGGAATCAGATAGTACATCAGACTAATCTACATATAATCATTGAAATTAACTTACTTATTTGATAAGATAAAGTCTAATAATTGTATCTCAATTTTCTAATGACACTTGTTGGTTGCATATGTATTAGAAGATTACAAATTTGATCTTAAAGGTTTAATAGTCATCCACATGGATATTGATGCAATTGTTGCAACAATCTCTATTGGATTGATGCTTCATAATTTCAATGGGAGAGCCCTTAGTCTTAGAGAATGTCTCTATGACCTAGATATTAGAATTTACTCATTGTTTATTTCTAAATATTGGAAATAAACATGAATTCTGTAATACACCTATCATAAAGAGTTATGATGGAGATATTTCAGATAGTAATCTAACATCTAGTGGACTCTACTAAATTAGAAAATTAATGAATGGTTTATTAACATTTCTAATACTAAAATTAAACCTTAAAAGATCAATAGGAGAATGAAGATCATTTGACAAATGATCTGGCATCAAGCCTTGGACAGTTGTCTATTGATGTGATCAATAGACTAGTGAGAGATGAAACTTTGGATTGTCTAAAGGTTTAAATCTTACATACTTGTGAATATTGTATTCAAAAGTAGAAATGTCCAATACAACATTCCTTGGAATGGCGAAAGATGTCAAGGTATTCGAGATCTCATATATAGTGATGTATGTGAATCATCTATATCCTAATAAATATTATGGATATATGATATCTATTGATGATTATTTATGATATGAGATTTCTTCTCTTCACTTAAAAAACTTTGAAATGTTCAAAGATTTCACAATTTTGATTTTGAACCAAAGTTTGAAGGATGATGAAATGAATTTGATCTAACCTAGGTAGCTTGTACCTATTAGATGAATTTATGGAATACTTTATAGAGATATGAATATTATTTTTATCTCACTCCTCCTTATAAACCTAAACTCAATAAGAGTTGTAGGGAGATACAATTGGATCATGTGTGACATGATATGATGAATGATGAATATTAGCATAATTATCTATTAGTTTCCAAGGTATATATATGTCGTAAAGAATACAATATATATCCCTTAATAAGGTTCCAAGCAAGTAAGCTGGAATTTAGCACTTGAGAGTGCTACTTCATTAGGAGAATAAAGGATGGTATTGGATACCTACTTTATGACCTTGAGATTCTTAAAATATCTCATCTTTGAGAATATGATTCTTAGAGGATGACTCTCTTGAGAATCAAGATGAAAATGAAGTAAAGGAACTCGTTTAATCTTGAGAAGATAATGAGGCTTCTAAAATCGGAAACTAAATAGAAAATTAAAGATGAAACATTAATACCTCTTCAAATAAGTTTGAGAATGGATTCCATGTGTCAGTTGAATTTGACAATGATCTGACTTCATGTGATGATGCTTCTGAAGATCATATCATGGAAAGATGGATGTTAGCAATAAAGTCTAAAGTAGACTTCATATACAAATGTTGTATATAGACCCTCGAGGATCCAACTATATGGGTAAGACCCATTATGGTGTAAATGGATCTTCAAGAGAAAGTGGGAACCTGATGAGAAGGTAGAGACCTTCAAAGCATGGTTCGTAGCCATGAGCTGCACACCAAAGAGAAGACGTCGCTTGTGATGAGACTTGCTCTCCAGTGACCTTGCTTTAACCCATCAAAATATTGCTAACTATAGCTACACAACTTGACTAGGACATTTTCATGATGTGAATCAAGATTGCATTCCTCTATGAATACCTCTCTAAGGATATTCATATGAAGTAGCCCGAGGGCTTCATAATTGAGGAAAGCAAGGTGTGCAAGCTAAAGAACTCCATCTTTGGACTCAAATAAGCTTCTTGTAGTTGGATCATAAGATTTGATGAAATTATAAATGTTATGATTTCAGATAAAATCTTGATGAATCATGTGAAGCTTAGTGGGAGTGCCATTGTGTTCATCATGCTAGATGTAGATAATATTCTAATCATTTAGAATGATATAAGGATGGTAATAATAAGTGTTTTATAATCTGGTTGTTCAATACCTTGAGATATGATCTCAAGGATACCTCTTAGATCTTAGTTCTGAAGTTGTTCAGAAGCAAAGAGAAGAGGGTATTGGGACAGTTACACTAATAGTACACCTTGGGCATTTCCATTTTCTGAAAAATTCCAAGAAAGGCTTCTTTTACTCAAAGATATGGTATTGACCTATCTTAAGGGATATCACCTCAAAGAGTTGACGATGTGAATGCAAACTGCTTGCCCTTGTGCATCAGTTCCAAGAAGCCGGGTGTATGCTAAATGTGTACAAAAGCCAGATGTCTACCATGCAGTGGGAGTAGTAAACTATTACTGATCCTACTATGGTGATAAAACACTTGATTGCAGTAATAATGATATCTTCATAGAAGGCAAAACTTTTGAGATAGTAATCTCAAAGTCTTATCTTTAAGAAATTAAGACTTTATAGATAGTGATCTAAAAGGTCTTAATTGTAGATACCTTAGGAGATAGAGATCTCCAGGAATAAAGGTATTCTGATAAGGATTATGGAAATACTTATTATAATAATTATCGAGCTATAGTGTCAAGGACACTATGACTAATAAGATTGAGTATTGGTTGCAAGATGCAACATTCGCATTAAATGCGAGCACTGTTACTGGGGGATATACAAGTGTCGTAAAAGGACTTGGCATAGTCTCTTGGAAGCAGAGTGACTGATCAGATTACCTAGCTATTTTTCTAAATAGCATATGGTTGTCACATGAGTGCAGGTTTAAATGGTTAGCCCATTAATGGCTCTTTGGGCTAGTGGGAGATTGTTGAACATGAGAGCCCACGGTGAGCCATTATGCAATAAATGTTATTTCGAATAACATTCCCTGATCTGAAATGAAGAATAGATAATTTGCATAATAGGTCCCTTAGTACAATTTGGGTTATGTACCATGGCCATCTTGATGATCATACAACTATTGATTCAATTATTTAATCATAGAGGCTGGTGCTTGGATGAACATCTAAAGAGTTAGATTGAGGACTCATCAAGCACCGTCAAATGATTGTTGAGAGATGATCTCCAGCCTGAGTAGGAGATGGCAATCCTTTCTCAGCTAGGCTGATATCTGACCGACCTCTTGATGTAGGTCCTCTACATAGGAATAGAGATTCGGAGGTGTCAGATTAGTTAGGTCAAAGAGTTGACTTAACGGGATCGAGATAACCAAAGTCCTATATCGTATGCTGTCATGATATAGGCACGCATCCTCTGACCGGAGACAGATGTGTTACTATATGTCTGAGTGTGTACATTTGGCAGACCAATAGGTTGATGACCTAATCAAGGTCTATACACCAGCGCGCTGGTGTGCATGCAAGGGCATATGAGTAATACGATCTCTCAAAGGGATCATACAGGTTCATTACTTAACCGGAAGACATGAGCTCACTCATGAGATATTGGGAAGAATCAAATTCCATGCACGGTCGTCTCGCTTTGGAAGCTTGACTGAATTTGTAAGTTTGATATATACTTTTGGAAAGTAAATGATCAAGACCTAGGTATGATATATGCTTTTGGAAAGTATATAATCTATACCGACTCCCAATGATCGAATGAGAAACTTAATGATAAATCCTTGAAGTAGACAATATAAAATTGATCTTATACTTTGGGATTATTCTGAGTCTTCCAGTATGCAGGATGTATAGGTATTGGGAATACCTGAGGGTGATGTGATCATAAACGATTGTATAACCATGACGCTTCCATTCCTAGGGAGTAATGAAACGGGTCTGGATTTTAGTGACTCCTCTCAGTAGAGAAGTAATCTGATCTTAGTCCAAATATTGGAAATTGATCTGAATGCGATTCAGATTCAATGAGAAGATTAGATTTGCGGTCTTGATTTAATCAAGCATCTATGGGAGGCCCGAGATCTGGATTTGAGATGTGATCTCAATATCCAAGTCACTATACGTGGAACAATACAATCGCCCTATCCTTATCTCCAAGTATTCGTGGAGAAAGCGCATTATCCTTGAAAGAGTTCATGGATAATTCTATTGTTTATATATATATATATCCGAGCATTGAGAAAGTGGATAATTAAATGTGATTTAATTATCATGAATAATATGAATTTGATTCATATTTTAAGAAGAATTATCTTAGATAATTAAATATGATTTGATTATCAAAGATGTGAATAATGTGAATGTGATTCATATTATTTGGGCACGTGGGAATGGAGATCCAAGATGATTAAATATGATTTAATTATCGTGGATATGAATAATGTGGATAGCACTATTCATATTATTCATAATATTATAAATGCGATTTATAATGTATTAGAGAGAGCTAATTATAATTTATATTTGTTAATTAATTATTGATGTGTGTTGGATACACATTGTGTAATTAATTAAAAATGTAAATTATATTTTGTTTTGGGCTGTGAATGTGATTCACAAATTTCCAATGGCAAGATTGCAATATTCTCAAAATTAATTGTGAATTATTTTTGAAGAATAAATCACAACAAAAGTTGTTGGATTAAATAAAGGATATTTCCATAGGAGATATGCAATCTCATGAAATCTCATGAGACTGCCCCACTTGTAATCAAGTGGACGGCCACCATAACCAATATGGAAATTGGTGGCCGTCCACCATAAAACATGGGGAGGCAATCTCCATGTTGGTAATCTCCCTTATTTGATTGGTTTAATTTTAGGATTGATATATATTTGATTTGTTAAATATATTTTATCTAAATTAAATCATAAATTGTTGGTTCTTACCAACAACAATCTTGACCATTGGATTAGACATCTCATCCATTGATTTTATGTGTCCCATGGATTGAGATCCATGGATTCCAAAACCCTATAAATAGAGAGGCATACCAAGCTCTCTAGGTTATGCTATTGAAGCACATCTCTCTCTCTCTCTCTCTCTCTCTCTCTCTCTCTCGCTCGCTCTCTTTCTCTCTACACGCCTACTCTCCCTCCCTCTCATATGGCTGTCCACCATGGATGCCCTAGAGGAAGTCCCCATTGCCGCATCGCCGTCGTTATGCTACCCGATCGTCTGCTCGTGGATCTCTGTCTCCTTCGGTGCGCCTCGCTCGTGAAGAAGACGTCAGATCTCGTGTATCGAGATCAGGAGATCCGCTGCTTGGATCATCAACATGGATTTCAAGAAGCGCGCGATTCATCCCCGCGCTCGCAAGTGTCTCCTCCGTCGGATCAGACTTGAGACATGAGGTCTCTTCGTTTAGAGACTCGATCGCAACCACGCTTCAAGAGGTAATCCTATTACTTGTTTGTGGTTTAGACGAAACGATCCGAGAAGTGTTCTTGGATCATGTGGTTTTGTCGCATGAAAAAAATCTTAAATTCCGCTGCATAGACCAACTAGTACGACTAGTCGTTCTTTGTCGTATTCGATACGACGCTCACGCTTCCGTGATGCGCTTGAGGATTATTCCATATCCTTCAGACTTCGGTCGGATAATTGACTTTATGATCATAGTATAAAGGAGTGACATTGATAGAGTAGACCGGATTCATCCGTGGGTGAAAATCTTCCACGACTGTTGGTGGATGTCTGGAAGAAAAGGGTTTTGATGATCAGGGTTTGACCGAGAAGAAATAATCTGGTGGGTAAGAAGACCAATCTCCCAACATCTTCAAAAGAGGTTGATGTGGTGAAAGAATGGATTGTGGTTGAAAAAGTGTGAGTGCAGAGGATACTCACAAGAGAAAACCTAATTGCTACAAATCAAGAAGGGGAGTAATGACACAAGTGTGCAGTTTTTTATTATTCGAACTCAATTAATGCACACCAACGCAAACATAATACAAACCCAAGGTTCACCAACTCATATAGTGGAGGACGCAAGAATCCGGCCAATTATCTGTTGAATTTTAATAGGTGATAATTTCAATCTTGGAGAAGAATTAGCGAGTTGTTAGATTATGGAAATTTTCCTAAAGACTGACCTGAATTCATACGGCTAGTTGCATCTACTTTTAGCAAATATGGGTGTAAGTACGGACCGTAAAATGGATACCCGTGTTATTTATGGATAGTGCCAATCACATTGTCTTTTAACCACCCAATCTACTAAGGGAGACCATAGTTCCCTCACTGAGAAGTAGCTTGTCATTTTTAGAAGTAGTAGTCTAAATGAAGATTCTAGAGCTTGGCTCTATCTTGAATGAAGATTCTGGAGCTTGGCTCTATCCTAAGTGTTCATCCCTCACTCATTTATAAAGATAAATGAATCCAAGGACATGGTTATTCTCCCACAACAATTCTTGATTTTACGGTTTAATTAAAGTCAATCTTGTTTAGCAGTCTTAATTTTAATTTAGGCGATCACTAAAGATTTAAGTGAGCAGAAATACATGTATACCGTCCAGTCCCAATTTCCTTTTAGATCTTAAGTTACAAAACAAGAGGGAGAAATTGAGAAAAGCCGATGCACACGAGAACCAATGATGTATGGTCAGTTAGAAGACTTACAATGATTCCTCGCAATCTCCGTATGGGATGCAATACAAGAAATGAAAATTATTCTATATGATATGCAAGCTGACAAACCGTACCTAACAGAAAGTTCTATTAGCCAGGAAGAATTGAGTTAAATTTTTACTAGATTGAATGATCTAAAAGTTTAGCTCAACTAAGTGTAGTGTGATTTTAGGTTCTACGAGAACAAGCAATAGAAACCCCAGTAGCTTTAATAGTCGCAATGCATTTCTAACCTACGAACCACTTAAGTCGGGCTCCACCTTCATCGGAGAGTGAAACATGTAACATCAAAAAAAAGTTCAAGTCTTGTTTACACATGTGAGATTCCAAATAGAAACCACTATAAATGAGCAACCATTACAAATATTTACAAAAAATAAAAATACTAAAAATAAATCCTAGACTCTACACTCTCTCACAACTTGACTCAATCATAATTTTATATGGCTTTTTGGTAGGCTGTAGAGATGTGTCAGTTTCTCAAAAAATTGCTCCAAGTATGTCGAGTACCTCGCACAAAAATAAGAGTAAAAATGTAAGAGAGTTGACACCAAAATAAATTAAAAAAAGACAGAAAATAAATATTGAAAAAGAAATAAATACTGAAAAAAATTGGAAAATTTATAATGAAGGCTAAGGGATCAGGCTACCCAAGTGTATGGAAAACCTAACACTAAATTTTCTAGACAAACAAATCCACATTGTTTGCCTCCCCGACAACGACGCCATCTGATTAATCATAAATTACCCTATTTAATATGTCATTTTTATGTTGTAACCAGGTACTTAGGAATCAATCAAGAAATAACCAATTAATTAATCAAATTTAATCGAAGCAGTTTTATGTTTATTTAGCCTAGGCAAGCCCTAGGGCCGAACTCAAGGAGGCAAAGGAACAACCTAAGTTTTAGTCTATCAAAATTAATGCATGGATTTCGAGGTGGATTGTTTTGCCATTTTTAATGCATTTTTTAATGCAAATGCAAATGTGGCCAATTTTAAGGACTAATATGTGAACAATGATCAAACATGGTCTAAAAATTATGAATTTGACCTGAATATAAATTATGATGCAATGAATGCACTTAAATTTTTTATGGAATTTTCTGATGCAATATGAATATTTAATGAATTAATGAATTTGGTATTGTGAATTACAATAATTAATTATAATAAATACTAAACCTTCTTATTTTCAATGAATGAAATTATCTAAAATATAACATGATTTGATTTTTCTTAGAAAATCCTAAACCCTAAAAATGTGAAGTTGAATACCTATTGTAAATTATTTATTACGAAACACAGAATAATTTTTACGAAGAAAATATGTATGCAATTGCAATGATTTTTTGGCATAAAGTAGAATACTACTTAATCTATTAAATGAGATTTTTTTGTCAATTTTTCGAATAGTGGTTAATTGATTATGAATTTTAGTGTAACAATTAGGTAAGACATGCAATCTTCCACAAGAATAATAATCATTAATTAATTATAGATCGCAAAAAATACGAAACACATGCTACAATGTAAAAAATAGTTATAGAACAATGTGCAAGTTTTTTGAATAATAAAATGATACAAATAGAGGTTCATAATATTGAGCAAATCTAGGGTTTTGTTTGCAATATTACAAAATTAAATAAAATGAAAAATGCAAAGAGAGTACCTAAAGTTAATTACCAGAACCTCTATGGTGTTATACAAAATTTCTAGCGGGTCACGTACATAGGACGAGAGCTTCTGTGGAACAGAATGATCTTTAGGGGGCTCTCTACAATAGATCCCTCTCGCACGTGCTCCTCATGTGGGAGCGAAGGCGAGGCCTATGACAGTACTTCTGGGCGGAGGAAGGTGTCTGATGGAGATACCTCTGGGAGGAGGCTAATTCAATGGTCGGCTGGAGACACGACGGTTGTGTCTTGGACTGTGGAGGCGATGTCGAGGACGAGCGACCGATCTAGGAGGAGGTGCTGGAATAGATGCTCGAGCGGGCAGAAGGTGTCAGTGGATCTCCCAGGTACAGGCGATGAGTCGAAGATGTTATCAGGGCAGAGCTGTGGATGGTGAACAGAGGTGAGGTGGTAGTGGGTATCGACTCAATGGCCAAGGACTGGAGCGAGAAACTGCAGGAAGAGGCATGATGCTACAATGACGTCAAAGAGGAGGGGGCGTCGGACCTCGTCAAGTGGCTGAGGATCAACACTGTCACCACCTGGCTCCCCCTCTTCTATGGTATATCAGCGGATGGATTTCAAGAGGGGCAGCAGTGAGGGATATATAGCGATGGAGGTGGCGATCGATATGGGAGGTGGATTGGAGTTTAGAAAATGGGATCGAGGATGAGATATAGATCAGGAAGGTTAGATCTGCATGCGGAGATGAATTGGGAAGGGGCAGTGAGATTAGATTTGTGGATCGGAGTGGAGATCGGGGGTGGCGGCGACCGGGTGCGGTTCCAAATCTGGAAAGGCAGCGAGAAGAGCGGGAGGATGAAGAAGTACATGGGCCATCCAATCAGCTGAGATCATGCAGCCCAGATCAAGCCACGTTTTAGAGATTTTTTTATTTTTTAATCAATAATTGAAATATATATGCCAAAAATGGGTGATACGTGGCAGCTCTTATAGCTGCCACATGTCACTCCCAAAAACTTCAAAAAAGAAAATACAAAGATAAATAGAAACGAAATAGCAAACGACCTCATATCAATAATCTTTCTTCATAAAGTTTTCTCTCCTCGATGAGATCTATAACTTTTATGAAGATATCAAAACCAAAATAGGTCATTTGCATAAAGAGATTTTTTGGTGGCACTCTTTGTACAAAGAATACCTTGATTTTTGGGTTTTGCAATTTTTTGTCATTTTTAAATAAGATAAAAATCGAAATAAATTCAGATAAAATAAATAAAAAATATTTACATATTAATATATTTTTTGGATTTTTAATAATTAATAAAAAAGGAAAAATAAAATATAGGTGACTTATTGTAGGGACTCTCAATGAGGACTCAGACTCAGTTAGTTTTTTTAACTTCAAGCTCATTTTAGGTTTGGATTTTTGTTTATTTTGATAAAACTTTTGTCAAATAAAATAAATGAAAAAGAAATAAGATAAAAGAGTTAAATATGTACATAAAATATCATGTCAAAATTGGCGAAAATACATAATGTACCAAAGAGGACCAACACCCAACTTCACATATGAGCTCTGATTCACTTGAACTTGACTTGTTTTGAAGGTAATTGAATGTACATTAGTTAAAAAGTGAGTAGGATCTAGTGAACACTATATGAAAGAGATATCAACATTTTAGTCAGACAGATCTGAAATTAGGGTTTGGGTTTATTTGTCAGTTATATCCATTAGTGTTTTTTGGAATTTTTCCTTTATTCTTGTTAGTGATATGTGCACAATGTTGGTGCTTTCAGGTGATTTGTAGTTAGTAAGAATAATAAAAAATTAGTGAAGTTAGATTATTTTATAGTTCAATTGGGCTGGGATTTTCGGCTTCTTATTTAATGCTTTGATAATTGATAAAACACAATTCATATTTATACATGTATGAATGTTAATAATGAAATATAGATGATGAATGCCAATGAATTTTGGGGATCTGAGCTTAATTATATCTTTTAGAGTGATGAATCACAAACTAATCAATATGCAAGAGGTATTGAGTGTTGAGGTGCCTCCCAACAAGCGCTAGGTTTTATGCCTCTGGCCGGGCACAACGATTAGGATAACATTGTGTTAAGGTTATGGATGACATCTATCGGGAAAATGGCATACTCTCGTCATTATCTAAGTGTGAGAACAACAATGAAATCAACAAGGAGAAAAAATTTAACACACGAATATACAATCAAACGGGTGTGTACTACTGTGAGAAAAGAATAGAAAAATAGTCCAAGGTCTGGTAGCATCAAAGGAATCATCGGATTATAGGGATGGAGTGAATGATCAAAGCTAATAAAATCAAATGTTGAAAATAAAGGATCAGTCATGGAATCCTCCATGTTAATCACAATCTCATAAAGATGCAGAAGGTAAAGATTAAGAGACTATCTGTGCAGCTTGATATCTAATGGACATAAGGTTGAAAGATCAGAGAAATCATTGAATATCCAAAATCATGGCTCATCAGACTCAAATAAATTAGGTACATCAGACGACTCAGTCTCGATAGTCGAAAGATTGGCTGCACAATTAGAAATTGAAACTGAGTGCAAAAAAAGGTATTGCATCCTCATGTAGATAACCGTCGGAGAGTGATGCAAGCTTGATGAAAATTGGGGCAATGTTGGCAATAATCCGATCCTCAAAAAATGTATAAATATCATTAATCAGGAGGATCGAGGGCTAACATGATGGACTAACTGACGACTTCAATTTTGCCAATGTTAATACACATGAAATTATCGAGTGTTTAAATTAATGTTGAATTTGTCGTTGTTGGGCAATCGGAATCGGTCAAGAAACAACCATAAGGTTTTATTAAATCTTATTCGAAGTGGTTTTATGTTTATTTTACTTGGGCAAGCCCCAAGGTCGAACTCAAGGAGGCAAAGGAACAACCTAGAAATTTGTCTATCAAAGTTCGTGCACGATTTTCGAGGTGGTCTTTTTTTGTTATTTTTAATGCAATTTGGAATGCAAAATGCAAATTAGGCCAATTTTAGGGACTAAAAAGTAAAGATCAATTAAATGATGTCTGAAAAATATGAAACTTGGCCAAGATGACAGTTATGATGAAATGAATGCAATATATTTTTTTTGGATTTTTTGGATGCAAGATAAAAATTTAATGGATTTATGAATGCAAACGAGGCTAATTTCAATATTTAATTATAATAAATATTGAACCTAATTATTTTAAGGGATAAAATTATCCAAGATTTATATCTCAGAAAAAGCCTAAACTTTAAAAATATGAATTTTAATACCTATTAAAACTCAAAGATTGAAATATGAAAAATGAATTTTAGAGGGCAAACCATACATGCAAATGTAAATATTTTTGGGCATGATGTAATATACAACAAATTATACAATCAACAACTTTTTGGCTATTTTTCGAGCAACGGTTAATCAGTTATGAATTTCTAACCATAGAATGGGCAAAATATGTAATTTTTTGCAAGAACTATTATTTTTAATTCACTAAGGCCAAAAAAAATGTCAAGCGTATGCCATATTGTAGAGAATTAGTTGTAGAACACAGTGCATATTTTTAATAAATAAAATGATGTGATGTAGAAGTCTTAAATAATGGGGGAGCACATGGGTATCACTACAATATTCAATAACTAAATAATACAGAAAAATACAGAATAGAGGTGAATCTGTAATTACCGAAAATTCAGGGGTTATTTATGCAAAATCCATAGAGGTCATGTGCCAAGCACATGACCCTGGAGTGGTGTGGGTGCTGTTGTAATTCCACGAAGATCCAGGGGCTTTATCACAATTTGTCCAAGTATCACGTAATTATCACGTGTTTTGGACCTTCTTGAGATTCAGGAGAAGTTGAGGGCCTGAATGCAATTCCTCCACCGTGCACGTGTGTGGTGTGTGGTCTGATCCAAGGCTCGGGCGTAATTCTCCGCGTGGCGTAACGATAAGCTTCAGCTTACCCGAGGCTCCTGACTAGGACAACTGGATCGGATGGTCGGCTCAGGGAAGATCAGAAGCGTCAAGAGGCCGTTGATCCAAGGGCCGACATTTGGGGCTTTTCGAGCGGAGCTGGACGACCTAGATGAATGTTGTTCTTGATCTAGTTGTTTCTGTAGCACTTCTAGAGCGGATGAGCGGTGAGATTCTATAGACGTGGTGGCTGAGGCGTGGCAGAGCGACATCGAAGCTGCTGCAACGGGTTGATGTTGTCCATGACGAAGGGGCGAGCTCGGTTCCTGTTGGAAGACCAGAGCGATGTACGGGGAGGTTGCAGGTGGAAGGATTTAAGCTGCAGCGAATTTGAGGTCGTAGGCTCAACGGCGTGAAGAAGCTGAAGCTGAGTAGCACTCGGATGAAGGAGCTGCGACGAGGTTTCAAAACCTTGGATCTCACCGAGTCATCAAGGGCGAGGAGCTGTCACCTCCCGCCGGTCCTTCCCTTCGAGCTGTAGTCGGCGGATGAAGGGAGATGAGGGCGGCAGCAGTGGTTTAATAGGAGATGGGGTGGTGTCGGAGATGGAAGAAGAGCTTGATTAGAAGGTGGCATTAGGCGAGATCGAGGGAGGATGGTTGGATGTGGTACATTCTGATGAGGGCGGCGCTTGACGTTCTGGAAAAATGGGGAGAAGGGAATCGCAGTGAACCAGATATGGAGATTTGATGATGGTGATTGGGTGCTCGAGATCCGTGGGATTTGGCTGGTGGCGAGATACGCGGAGATGGAAGGTCAACGGCGGTAAGAATCACAAGGGGGTGGAGGAGATCGCGGGGCAGTGCTGCCAGATTGGGAAAGGGGGAGGAAGAAGATGACATACATTTGTCGTCCGATCGGCCAAGATAGGACGACCTTAATGCCTCCACGTGGCAGGAAGGGGAAGAGAAGAGGGCCGTCTGATTGGTCGAGATCAGATGGTCCTGATTGTGCCACGTGTCAGGGTTATATATATATATATTTTTATTATTATTTTTTTTAATTATTTTTTTTAAAATAAAATGAATTTAAAACCTCCAAAAAAGGGTGATGCGTGGCAGCTCCAGGAGCTGCCACATGTCAGCCTTGGAAAAATTGAAATACAAAGGAAAATAAAAAAAGAAATAGCAAACGACCTCCGATTAAAAAATTTTCTTCACGAAAGTTGCTTTTCTCAGTGAGATCTATAACTTTCTGCGAGATCAAAATCAAAATCGATCATTTGTGTAAAGTGATTTTTTTGGGGGAACTCCATGTAGATAGAATACCGTGATTTTGGGTTTTATAATTTTTTTATCATTTTAAAACCAGATAAATATACAGAAAAAATATGATAAAATCAAATATAAATTTTACACCTTAATCTATTTTTTATATTTTTATTAATTAAGGAAAAGAAGAAATAAAATAAAACACGAAAAAGATAATTTTTGTACAGCGAGTCAATGAAGACTCAGATATTGCTAGTTTCTTTAATTTCAAGTTCAGTTTGGATCTAGATTTTTGTGCATTTCAAAAAAACGTTTATCAAAGAAGACAAATGAAAAATAAAATAAAATGTGTTAATTATACATAAAATATTAGGTTAAAAACTTCTAAACTACAAAATGTACAAAAGAGGCCCAAAACCCAACTTTCACATATGAGCTCCGATTCACTTGAACTTGGTCTTGTTTTGAAGGAAATTGAATGTACATTAGTTCAAAAGTGAGTAGGAACAAATCGGATACTGGATGAGGAAGATATCGAGCTTTTAGTCCGGAAGTCATAAAACTAGGGTTTGGGTTTTCGGTCCACTTATTTTAGCTAGTGATTTTTTTTATTTTTCATTTATTTTGTTAGTGATATGTACACAGTGGAGGTGGTTTCAAGTCATTTGGAATTAGCATGAATTAGTTAAAAATTAAGGAAGTTGGGCTATTTACAGGTCATTTTGGCTGAGATTTTTAGCTTCTTATTTTACGCAATAGTGAGTGATAAAATGCAATTATTATCAAAACATTTATGAATGCTAATTATTCAATATAAATGAAGAAATGCCCATGAATTTTAGGGATTTGAGCTTCATTAATCAGTTTTAGAGTGTTGAATCTGATATTCATCATCCCGCTATACTTAAACCATGCTCGTCTCTGAGCATCAAAAGCAATGCAATGAGGTGAAATGAGATTGGGTTCCATACCAAGATCATGAGCTGAAGGTGAAAATGGAACTAGACCTAACCTTTGGATTAATAGTGTGGCGAAACTTCTGTGAGACTTAGGACTTTAAAATCAACAACCTTCAAGTTATACACATCATTGTCACAGTTTTGGCTCAGAAGTCATCCTAGATCAATCCTCCTCCCAAAGCATACCCTATGAACATTGAACAATCGACTCATGTGTGTGAAAGGTTTTAGCTTTTCCCATCCAGAATGCCGCACTACCATGCAAACCTCCTCTCCGGTAACTCGTCCTCGGGAGTCAGGTATTTTCTTCTAAGGTCTATCATGTTGTGTTCACAATCGAATGTAGGGAGAAGTTAGAAGAAGGAGAAAAGAACTGGAGGGTGGCCAGTGTAGTCACCTCTATGAAGCCGACCAGTTTAGCCAAGTCTCCAACAAGATCTGCAGGTTTTCTTGAAGCTTGGACCTTTTTGGTCAGATATTTATTTGGTAGTGGGCTTCTTTGTATTTGGATTTTTGGTAGTTCTGCTTGGATCTTGTTGTGCCGCTACAGATATGGAATCATTTTTTTCATACATGTTCTGGGTCTTAGAAAAAATTGTGCCCAGCCGTCCATCCCTTTTCCGAAGCTTTATTTCAACCTGTACTCCTATCTTTAGATTCTCATGCTACCAGAAAAGAAACTCACACAGTCTTCCAACACTCTATCTGAGTTAAGCCAAGTGCATAGTGCGAGAGTACAAATTAATTCCCTTTTCTAGAGTCATACCTAGAATAAAGAGATTAGGTTTGATACTAAGAGTCAAATTATGCACATTGTCATGTGGAACTCAAAGAATTATGCCAAAGACTTGAAGTTTCTAAAATCCTATTTCTCGGTGAAGTTCCTCTGAAAATTAGATGGATTAAGATCAAGTCCAGACCACTCTCGATTTCTGCTCATAACTCAGTTCAGAACCCAAGGACATTTCACAAATGAAAATGCATGTAATGATGGATGAAGTGTTGGTGTGTGAAATGCAGAATTTTTTTTCCTTTTTTGCTTTTTGATTTGATTGCAAAAATGAATGATAAGCCATTTTTTTAAAAAATTTTGGTTAGACATAGTCAGTGTTAGTAGCAGAACTTTTTTTATTTCTTTTTTTGTTTTTCAAGTTAGTTACATACCCCATAAATACATATAGACTTACGTGCAAGTACGAGCTATGGGTAAAATATATACATAGTATATAAACACCCCCCCATACTTAGCAAGTGTTATTTCCTCAAAGCACAAGAAGCATGGAGAAGACATAGCTCGGGCTAAGCGTAAGAGAGTGAAAAAACGAAAAAAAAGAAAAGATAGACCGACCCGCCCCCCTATACTAAGGCTGTGAACATTCTAAGTATAGAAAAAGAGCAAAACTGAGGTGGTCAGGAGATGTGAATGAGGAGAGTATATACAGATGGGCATTGGTTCCCCCTATACTTAGGCTTTGGTCAACCTAAGTATAGAAGAAGGATGGAAATGAGGCGATTGTGAGTTGGCGAGAATGGTATGTATAGATGGCATTAGCCCGCCCCCATACTTAGGCCTTGGCCTAAGTAGAGGAAGAAGATGTACTAGGAGACCGATGGGGTCGGGAGGGAGGATTCTTTTTGTGAGCCTGTGGTGAAAGAGTATGAATCAGATGAAAGATAACGATCATCGGAGTTATCCTCAGAGGAATAGTATTTGAAAGTGGAGGCACTCTAGATATTCTTGATCTTTAGTTGCTTCAGTTGTTTTCTCAGAATTCGTTCCATCTTGGGATCAAGCGATTCGTCCTCGGATGATGAATACTCTGAAGCACCAATCACAGTCACCTCATACGAAGTTATTCCAGTATATTTAATGAGACCACGAGAATCGGTTTTGGATGAATAATAGTGAGGAATGGGAGCAGTCCAACGAGAATCGAAGTTTGGATCCTTACGAAGATAAGGTTTTAGGACTGTCGAACAGACCTCATTCATGTAGATTACCCTTTTCGAACCTGATTAGGGATCATCAGACGATTCCTCTTTCGGAAGGTCGAAGGCGACTTTCTTATTAGATGAAGGAGAAGCCAGTTTATTTCGTGTTATCTGTGAAGGTGCTGGTCCTTCGAGTGAGGTGTTGACACTTGGGTCTCCAGATGAATAACCATTTAAAATTTTCTCCTTGGTCAGTGTACGTCCCACATATTTTTTCTTAAGGTTGGTGCACTCCTAAGTTAGATTGATTTGGTCAAGGTAATCAGAGAAGGTTGACTCAGGGTGATCCCATGCATATGTCTTAGGATCATATAAGAAACACTTTTCTATGTTGAGAGCAGCGGGAAATGGAACAGTGGAGAGAGTCTCTGCATATTTATTCTCAATTAACTTGATGTTGGTGCATTCCGGTGTCACGTTGATTTGATCAATGTGGTCAGAGGAGATCTCAGCCTACTCGGGATGCATCCATGCATAAGTCTCAAGATCATAATCGGATTTATTTCCTATGGTGAGAGAAGCAGGAAATGGAACAGTGGGGAGAGTCTCTAAACCAATAGTCCCTTCACCATCCGCTATCTCAGGTGTATCAACGGGGTAGGGCTCATCTATCGCTTGATGGTTATGGCTGTCGAGGGCTTAGTGGGTTGCCTCAGAAAATTGTGGTTCCTCAAAGACTGGGTGAGATCAAAGTGTTTCCAATATTGTAAAATTGATTTCCTGTGTCTCACACTCAATAATTGCCTTAGCCAATGCCAAGATTGGCTTTTCGAGGATAATTCGAGTGTGGGTGAATTCTTTTTGATGCTCAATATCAATGATCGTGAAGTCCATTTCGAGTGGAGCGCTTTGGAATGTAATGATGATAGAAATGGTTCCTCTTGGTCGCTTTATCAATCAATCAGCCAGATGAACAATCTCTCGTATCTTCCTGATAGGTCCGAGTTTGAGCTCATTAAATACAGAGGTCAAGAGGATATTAATTGGTGAGTCATCATCGATTTGAGCATGGGTAAATGTGATGTCTTTGATTTCACAGTCAAATCTGGGCAACCGCTTCACTA
The DNA here is from genome assembly GCA_037367405.1 of Ottelia alismoides. Taxonomy (NCBI): domain Eukaryota; kingdom Viridiplantae; phylum Streptophyta; class Magnoliopsida; order Alismatales; family Hydrocharitaceae; genus Ottelia; species Ottelia alismoides. The sequence goes on along the minus strand of JAZKJV010005489.1, from coordinate 248,784 downwards.
TGCAGCTCTTGATTTTTCTCCTCAACACCAGGGTGGTGGCCATTGACAAGATATGTATTTCAGTCTTTATTCTTATCCTGTCCGACTTTTTCATCATTAATTTATTCATTACAAATCCTTTCAGGCCGGGGAAGTGTTCAATGGTCTGTATAAAGGGAAGTTCAAATCAGTCTTTTCTCTAGTTCTTCCCTTAGAGAAGGATCCAAGTTCTTTAGATCTTCTTCAGTATTAATTTTTATGTATTTTTCTAGATTTTCAATTTTTGGGTATTTTTGAATATTTCGATTTATTTGTATTTTCTATGTGGTGTGTAGATGTTGTGTTTTCCGTATATTAGCAGGGGCTTTGATGTGTTGAGTGAAATTCACAGTCAGAGTTATTCTTAGGGGAGTAATATGCAGAGGTGCCACTATCTGAGTCGTCCCTAGGGTGAGCATAGTCCATGGGTTTCTGAATATCCTCAGGTTTCTCATCAGTAGATCCATTTATTTCATCCTCCTTATTCATACCGAGCTTCCATAAAATGAAATTAGTTGGTTTTTGAATTTTTCCTCCATCAATTCATATCTCTTACTTGTCCTCTAAATGTCATCCTCCAAAGATTTTTTAGGAACAATATGTGTGGTTTCTAATTTTTGAATTGAGATCCAGTCATTACATCTTCCATCTTCATGTATGACCTGTGAGAATATCTTCTTGGAATATCTAATATATGATATTTATCTTCTGAAAATTTCTCCTCAAAAATCATGGAAGGAGTCTGCTTGATGTGAGGTCCACTATCGGTATCATACTCAACATGGTGTGATTTAGTATATATAGTTGGTTTGAGTGGAGTCCATTCCTTTGGTCATGATTGCTCAGACCCTTATACTGTGGAGTCAACATACAGGGATTATGTGTGTCAATATCATCAATCCATTCCTCTGTATGAGTGTCATGTCTGAAGGTGGGATTGTCATGGTTAATCCAAGATGGAAGATTATCAGGTGCGCGAGCCAATCCTCTTGTTATGTTGGGACCTCCATTTTATCCCCAATGGTCAAATCTAGCTGTGGATTTGTGAAATATTGACCCGTTCCAATAATATGGTGAGGAGAGATTGAAGTCAGTTGGAGTTGTTGTCTCGGTCGGTCATTCATCTCAAAAGTGGTTTGATGTTCACACGATTCATAAGTTCCGGCGAATAATGGGTCAATCCAAGATTGTAGTTGCTCATTTGTGTTTAGGGTGGGGAAGGTGGAAGATGTGAAGAAGTGTTAAAGTCGATCGGATTCATCATGTGGTTAGAATCTCCAATGAATGATGTATTGACATTTACAGAATATGAAGGATGGATTGTATGACTAGAATATAGAGGATTGACATACGAAGAAGTGGAGACCTCAGTCGGTTGTTTGTTTGTATGATCCAAATGCAAAGGATTGCCATTCATGAAGTAGATCGGATTTGTAGAGAGGGATGGATATATTTGTGGATGAGAGTCTCCTGTGAAAGTTGGATGATGTCTAGTTGGAAGAGGTTTTGATGCTTTAGGTCTAACTGAGATGAATTCATTTTCATAGTATAGCTTTGATGGATACTTGGGCAAATGTTCCATCATTTTTGAAAAAAGCTGACATAATGGATGACGATTTGTGTTTGTCCGAGAGGAATTTATTTTCATAATACAGATATGGAGGGTTCTTAGATAAAAGTTCCATAATTTTCGAAGGAGGTTCATTGCTTGAAAAAATGGATCTTAGTTAAGTACGTAGGAGATTCAATAGAAGAAACCTTAACTGTTTCAGATCAAGAAAGGAGAGTGATGGAACAAGTGTGTAGTTTTTGATATTTGAGATCGGTTCACGTAGACCAATACAAACACAAATCAAACCCCAGGTTCACCAACTCACACAATGAAGCTGCAAGAATTCAAAAATTTATCTTTTTAATTTTATTTGGTGATATATTCAATCTTGGAAAAAATTTAGCGAGCTGTTAGGTGCTGTCAATTTTCTTAAAGACTGGCTTGAATTCTTACGACTAGTTGCACCTACTTTCAGCCAGTATGGGTGTAAGTACGGACCGTAAAATGGCTACCCGTGTTACTTAAGGATAGAGCCTTACGCAATGTCCTTTAAACTACCCACTCTGCTAAGGAAATCCGAACCGTTTACAGGCTACTTGTAGATCCTCACTGAAAAGTAGCTAATCATTTTTATAGAATCAGCAGTCAATATGAAAATCCGGATTTGGGCTCTAACCTTAAGTTACATCTCTCACTCACTCAGACAAATGAATGAATCTAAGGTCAGGGTTCTCCCTAAACAATTCTCGATTTTATGGATTAGTTAAAGTCAGCTATATTTAGCAGTCCCAATTTAATTAGGCGATCACTGAAAAATTAAGTGAGCACAAATACACGTCTACCGTCTAGTCCCAATTTCCTCTAAAATTACGTGACAAAATAGGAGGGGGAAATTCAGGAAAAGCTGATGCATGTGAAACAATGATGTATGCTCAGATAGAAGACTTACAGTGATTCCTTGAAATCTCCATATGGGATGCAATACAAGAATTGAAAAATTTATATATATATATATGGATGTAAGCTGATGAAAACCGCACCTAGTAGAAAGTTCTATTAGCCAAGAAAAAATGAGTTAAAATTTTGACTAAATTGAACGATCTATTGTGCGTCTCAATTAAGTAAAGTGTGGACTTAGATTCTACGAGCACAAACAATAAAATTTAAAGCTCTAATAGTCGTATGTGGAGGTCTAACCTACAAGCCACTCAAGTTAGACCCCAACCTCACCGGAGAGTGAAACAGGTCATGGCACACCATAGAAAAAGTTCAAGGTCTTTTTACACACGTGAGAGTCCAAACAGACACCGCTATAAATGAGCAAAAAATTTCTAAAATTAAAATTGCATAAATAAATCCTATACTCTATGCTCTCTCATGACTCGACTCAATCTTATTTTAATTACGGTTTTTGGATGTCGGTGAAGATGCGTCGATTTTTTGTGAGAAACCGCTCCATGTACGTCAGGTACCTCGCAATAAAAATAAGAGAGAGAGAGTGTAAGAGAGTGACAAAAAATAATCAAAAATAAAATAAATGCAAAAAATAAAATAAAATAAATGCAGAAAAGAGAGAAAAGAAAAAAATGGGAAATATACAGTGACGATTCGGTGGTTAGACTACCCGAATGTGAAAAATCGAAAAAAATTTAGACAAAAACTAAGTTGTTTGCCTCCCCGACAACGACGCCATCTGATGAATCTGATCTTGCCAATGTTAATATACGTAAAATTATCGAGCGTTTAAAATAATGTTTAATTTTTCATTGTTGGGCAATCGGAATCGGTCAAGAAATAACCACAAGATTTTATTCAATCTTATTCGAAGTAGTTTTATGTTTATTTTACTTGGGCAAGTCCCAAGGTCGAACTCAAGGAGGCAAAGGAACAACCTAGAAATTTGTCTATCAAAGTCCGTGCACGATTTTTGAGATGGACTTTTTTTTGTTATTTTTAATGTAATTTGGAATGCAAAATGCAAATTAGGCCAATTTTAGGGACTAAAAAGGAAAGATCAATCAAACGATGTACGAAAATATGAAACTTTAGCCAACATGTCAGTTATGAAGAAATGAAAGCACTGTAATTTTTTTGGAAATTTTTTATACAAGATAAATATTTAATGCATTTATGAATGCAAACGAGGCTAATTTCAATATTTAATTATAACAAGTATTAAAACTAAGTATTTTCAAGCGATAAAATTATCCAAGATCTATCACTATTTGATCGATATCAAAAAATCCTAAACCTTAAAAATATGAGTTTTAATACCTATTAAAAATCAAAGATTAAAATATGCAAAATGAATTTTAGAGGGCAAACCATACATACAAATGTAATTATTTTTGGGCCTGATGTAACAAACAACTAATTATACAATCAACGAATTTTTGGAAATTTTTCGAGCAACGATTAATCAGTTGTGAATTTCCAAGCACAGAATGGGCAAAATATGTATATTTTTGTAAGAATAATTATTTTTAATTCACCACAACCAATAAATAATGTCAACCATATGCCATATTGTAGAGAATTAGTTGTAGACATAGTGCATATGTTTAATAAATAAAATGATGTGATGTAGAAGTTTGAAATAATGGGGAAGCACAGTGCAATATTCAATAATTAAATAATACAGAAAAATGCAGAATACAGGTGAATCTATAATTACCGAAAAGCTGGGGGTTATTTCTATAAAATCCCCAAAAGTGTGGGGGTGCTGTTGTAATTCAACGAAGATCCAGGGGCTTTATCACAATTTGTCCAAGTATCACGTATTCTGGACTTTCTTGAGATTCTGGAGAAGTTGATAGCATGAATGCAATTCCTCGACCATGCACGTGCATGGTGCGTGGTCTGATCCAAGGCTCGAGCGTAATCCTCAACGTGGTGTAACGATACGCTTCGGCTTGCCCGAGGCTCCTTGATAGCACAACTAGTTTGGATGGTCGGCTCGGGGAAGATCAGAAGCGTCCAGAGGCTGTTGATCCAAGGGCCGACATTTGGGGCTTTTCGAGCGGAACTGGACAACCTCGATGAAGGTTGTTCTTGATCTAGTGGTTTCTGTAGCACCTCTGGAGTGGATGAGCGGCGAGATTCTGGAGACACGGTGGCTGAGGTGCGGTGGAGCAATGCCGGAGCTACTGCAATGGGATGATTTTATCGATGACGAAGGGGAGAGCTCGATGCATGTTGTAAGATCGAAGCAAAGTGTGGGGAGGTTGCTGGTGGAAGCATTAAAGGTGGAGAGAATTTGAGGTCATAGGCTTGACGAGGTGAAGCAGCCGGAGCTGAGCAACACTCGGATGAAGGAGCTACGACGAGGTTTCGAAACCTCAGATCTTGCCGAGTCGTCGGGGGCGAGGATCTGTCACCTCCCGCCGATCCTTCCCTTCGAGCTATAGTCAACGGATGAAGAGAGATGAGGGCGGCAATGATAGTTAAATAGGAGATGGGGTGGTGCCGTATATGGAAGAAGAGCTTGATTGGAAGGTGGCATCGGGCAAGATCGAGGGAGGATGATTGGCGATGGTATATTCTGATGAGGGCGGCGCTCGACATTCTGGAAAAAGGGGGAGAAGGGAATCGCAGTGAATTGGAGATGGAGATTTGATGATGGTGATTGGGCGCTCGAGATCCGTGGGATTTGGCTGGTGGCAGGATACACGGAGATGGAAGGTCGATGGCGGCGAGAATCACGAGGGGGGAGACTGAGATCGTGCGGCAGTGATGCCAGATTGGGAAAGGGGGAGGAAGAAGACGGCGTACAGGTGACGTCCGATCGGCCAAGATCGGACGACCCTAATGCCTCCACATGGCAGGAAGGGGAAGAGAAGAGGGTCGTCTGATCGGCCGAGATCAGACGGACCTGATTATGCCACGTGTCGAGGTTTTTATATTTTTTTGTTTGTATTAATTTCTTTAATTAATTTTTTTAAAAATAAAACGAATTTAAAATATCCAAAAATGGGTGACACATGGCAGAGCTGCCACGTGTCAACCCCGGAAATATCGAAATACAAAGAAATATAGAAAAGAAATAGCAAACGTCTCGGATCGAAAAATTTTCTTCACGAAAGTTTCTTGTCTCTATGAGTTTATGAAGAGACCAAAATCAAAATCGATCATTTGTGCAAACTGAATTTTTTTGGGGAACTATATGTACGTAGAATACCTTGATTTTTGAGTTTTATAATTTTTTGTCATTTCTAAACAAGATAAAAATCTCGAAAAATTATGATAAAAAAAGATAAATATTTACATATTAATCTAAATCACAACACATACAAAGAAACAAAAAGACAAAATTACTAAAAGACTAAAAAGACTCGCGGATTGTGAAGACTCAAAGAAAAATGAACACAATCAGATCCAAAAGCCACAATCAAACACAAAGCAAACTCATATTCACATACTTAACACAGTGATGACCGTAATAGAGCGATCGTAATATTTTCAATTTCAAAGTTAGGTGATTCAGCCAATTGATTAATCAGACTCACATATGCAGTCTCCTAATTGGTTGTTACCAAGTCGGTGGAACACACCTACTTGAACAATGGATCACTTCAACGAAGGTTGGAGGCAAGTGCTTGCAGCAATAACAGGGCCTAAGAACCGACATAAGCGCTAGGGCACAAGTCCAAGGATGGGGGCTCTATTTCTCATGGATATGTGCCTTACTCAGTTTAGAGAGTACGTGTATATTGTGAGGGAGTTGCTCTTCCCAAGACAATGAATCCAATTTCTTTTTATTTTTAGATCGAGTGGAGTTAAATAGTCCCAATTTATTTAGGTTATCACTTTTTTGGTATTTTTCATGGAAACGTCTAACGAAGTTCCAATTACTTTAGTATCACAAGTGATCAGAATCAAAGGGAGAAGGTAAGAAAGCAATGCGAGATGGAAAATAATGATGATGAATGCTCAGTAAAAAGGCTTACCTTGCTTTCCAGGTCTATCCATGCGAAATGCTAGACATGGATTGAAACTATCCTATATGAATGCACTGATGAAATCACCCTACGATAAGAATTTCTATTAATGTGAAGCACAAATTTGATTTGATCTGTCCAAGCGCGTTAGAGAACTATTTGTACATGAAATAATTAGGGCTGCACACTTAGATTAATTGATCAATCAAGTCCCCTAGATAAAGAGCTAAATCACACAAAATAAATAAAAAGAAAGGTGAAAAACTCAAATTACAAGAAACCGATGGAAAATAAGAGAAAAATTGTGAGGAATAAAAGGAAGAAGACGATGAAAACAAAAAAACCATGTAGGCCGCCAAGTGAACACACACTAGGTAAAATAGGCATGAGTAAAGTCCAAGTGTCTAGAGAGTCTCAACTTGTATTATTACAATTAATTAAAATGTCTCTCTCTCACAAAAAATAGAAACAAAAATTATGCTAATTCTACACTACTTTCTCCTGCTGCTCTCTCTCTCTTAGTCTTCTTCATGATATCTCTTGTCAGTTAGGTCAGAAAAGTTGATCTATGCTTTGTGAGGCTGTAGAGGTCCTCCTAAGAATTCCTCCTTAGTTGGCGGGCCCTCAGATATAAGTCAAATAAGAGAAATGGATTAGAACATATAAACAATTATTGATAAAAACATAAAGTGAAAATAAAAAGATACTTCTATATGTTGACTATCCTATGCGTTGCTCCCAAGCAACGATGCCATTTGTTAGAATCTCAAAGGCAGGGGTACCAAGGTCCAATCTTGGAGGGCCTACGGTATTTGACAGATCAGATCTAACATTCGCTATATCGACCTTTCTCATGACTCACGGTATCCAACCAAAGCGATTTAACAACAAGCAACCCACAAATAATGATAAAGAATGCAAATATGTGTAGAGTTAAAATTTATTTTATTTAGCTCTACCGAATATGTGTATAGTGACAAGTAGTGTAGAGTGTCAAACCACAGAGAGCAAGCGATGGATAGCTTAATTATTAATTAATTATTGCTAATTAATAATAATAATAATTTATTAATTTTTTTAATCATTTTTTATTTTTTATGTAGGTTTTTAATTGTATTTAATTTTTATGGATTTTATTTGTTATATATTTTTTATTTTTAGATATTTAATTATAGTTTTTATTTAATTTTGCAAATTTTTATTTTCTTTTTATTTTTTAAAGTAAAAAATATATATTTATATATAATAATAATAATATAGGTAATACAAGTAACGTACAATGTAAGCATTATATATAGGATGATAAATATATTTAACATAAAATAAGATGTTTTTTATATTTTTCTCTATTTATGGTAATTTTTGTACAACTTTTATTAATTTTAATGTATTTTTAAAAGTATTAAATATAGCAAAACAATATGCAAAAGAATTAGCCGAGATAGTTTTAGGTTTAATTAATGCCAATAAGTCTAAAATTATCCTAAAACTATTTTTAGTATATAGAATATATTATATATATAATTCACAAATAAGAAAATATATTTTTAGATTTTTCTTTAATTGTTACTAATATTTATGAGATTTTTAGGGTTTTGTGATTTTTAGTTTTATAATTTGTAATTTTTAAAGATTTTTTGGATAAGTGATAACGACTATAATAATATAGCTAATATAATTTCTTTGGGAATTTTTAGATGTGTTTTTCTAATTTTTGTGGGTTTTAATATTCAAACAAGGAAAAATGTGTATTTTTTATTTTTAATAAATTGAAAATTAAGTTTAATGCCCAATAAAATAGGATGTGATCAAGCCTAATATCTTGCATTTAAATTAATTTTCCTATGTTTTTTGGAGCAAGAAAGATATTTAATATGATAAATATACAGAAATATAAAAGCTATAGTTTATAAGGACCTTGATGAAATTTATGGAAATGTTAAAATCATTTAATAACATGTCCTAAAAGCACCAAGGAATACATGAAATTATCCCAAAAGGCAGCTCACGTGGGATGACACGTGAGATGACATGGACAAGGACTAAAATGTAAACAGAGGAAAGCTTGAGGTCCTTAGTGAAATTTATAAAAAAAGTATTACAACGCAAATGAAAGTTTAACTACTAAATAAAAATACAAAAAGTCAGGGTTGAAGAATGCAAAATACCCCAAGTAGCACGTGATTCAACGGTGTAGTGTATCTCACTTCTATATGTAACACTATGTAGATGACGGTTGATAGTTCGTTGATGGATGCCTTGGATTAGATCCTCAGATTGATCCAATGGTCGCTAATGCTTGTCATCCATTGGTGGTTGTACCACCCGAAACTGGCTCATGATTTGACGACTATAAGACCATCATGAAAAACATGTAAGAACATGGCACAAGAGCTCTTTCGATCGTTGTTGTTGTGCTGCTCCGGCCACCTAGAGGGATCCTAACGGTCACAAAATGGAGTTGGGATCCTTCCGCAGCTACAGGTACACTCAAAAGGTTTCGAGCCTCGTTAGAGGAGGCCAGGAGGGTTGAAGAAGATTGGACCTACAAGGGATGCTCTTTGGACATGATTTGCCTAAGAGGAGGCTCCTACTCCCTGGAACCTACATGGTTAACTCATAGAAATGAAGGTGAAGGCTCTAGAGGGTTTATTTGGTGGAGATGGTGAAGGATGCAGTGGGTTGGTGGGTCTTCGACAATAGATGGTGGGAGGAGACCTAATTGAGTTGATTAGTGGTGAATCAAGGTAGATGGAATGGGTGAGGAGGTGGAGAACGTGAAGAGGAAGAAAGTGGTGGTGTTAAGTGGATGTAACATTGGCTCACGATGGTGGAACAGTGGCCGGAGCTATAGAGCTCAGGCGAAGTTAAACTATGGAATTTAATCTAAAATAACAAGAAAATTCCCAAAAAAATACGGAAATGAAATACTGGAAATAAATACAAGAAGAAAACTAACCATTTATGCCTCAATAGATCGCAAATAGGCCTGGAAGTGCCGTCACCATAAGTAAGCTCCGATGAAGGGGATCTCACATCGTCCAACCCAATCCACATCACAAATTGGCGAGATTAACCTCTTGTCACTAGATTATACCTCAATCAAAGAAATCTAGGTGAAATGGGGGCTCAAGACGGACCCAATTCAAGAGTTAGGATGAAGTGAAGTTATATACATGAGGATGTTTGACTAAGATTTGTGCACGACGCGAGGAGTGTATGAGGTAGGTAGGTATATACAGGCGTGGTAAAGGGGTGTGTTGACAAGATATTTCATGAAGAAAGGTGTATGCATTGGGCAGTGGATCAATGGAGAGAAATCGACGAAGAGCAGGGTTGGTCGTCTGACATGCGTAGAACTAGGCGAACGGTGCAGTTGACCCGAGGTCCACGAACCATTGGCCCTCATTGGTCCACAACAAGAAGATGAGGACAAAGCAGGAGTTAGATGGCTTATTAATTCAATAATAAATAATAAATGAGTTTATTAATTAAAACTCAAAACATGACAAATATTTCTTATTTTATTTACTATTTTATAGTCATTTTTATTTATTTTTACAACCTTATAAATATAGGTATATACATAATAGTTATAGTATACCTATATATTTTAATGTACTATTTATTACTAGGTACATTTTAATGGTTTTATTTTATGTTTATATTTTTAATGTATTTGAAATAATATATACAACTATTTGAAAAATATAAGGAGAAAAAATATAAAGAATAAATTATATGCATTATATACAAATAAAGAGTACAATTGGGAGCCAAAAAGTCGGCTTTTGTATCTTAAATCTATTTTTAATGAAACCACCTTCATTAAATAGATAATTTAATTTAGAATCTATTGGAGTGACTCTATTGAATTTTGAGTTCATATGGGAAAGATATTCGCTTGTCAGTCATGGATGCTCAAATAAAAGGGCTGGTAAAGAAAAGGAGGGTTTCAAGATCACTAGAACTAGATGGAGGAATCTTCAACTGAAGCAATCAAGATTTAGGGTTAATCTTTTAACTTATCTTGGTATTTTAGCGGAGGTGCAAATGAGGTGTGGGAGGTAGTAGCATCTTTTATCCGAAGGGTAGCCAAAGAGATGTCAGGCGAGTCAAAGGGAGGAGCTCCATGTCAAAAGGAGGGCTTGGTGGTGGAGTGGAGGAGTGAAAGAGAAGCTCAAAATTAAAAGAGAATGATTGAAATCTATGTCTAAGGATGGAACATAGGAAACTGTCACAAACTACAAAATAGAGAAGAAGGAAGCGAAGAAGGCTATAAGCGAAGCTAAGTCAAAAGCTAATGAAGTTTTGTAAAATATCTCGACTCCAAGGAGGTCCAGAAGGATATACTCAGGTTGACGAAACGAAGAGAAAGAAAGACCAAAGACCTTTCTCAAGTGAGATGAATTAAGGATGAGGAAGGTCACATGCTTGTTACTTAGAAGTATCTAGAGACTAGATGGATGCAGTATTTCCATAAGATATTAATTGGTAAAGGAACATAGAGAGATCACTTTTGGTAATCTAGCTAGTACTTGTGCAAGCTATAGAAGAATACAAAGAACGGACGTAAAGGAGGCTTTGAAAGTTATAAGACTTGGGAAAGGTATAGGACCGAATGCCATTCTTATAGAAGTATGGAGAGTTTTAGATGAGCGTGGTTGACTTGGCTTACAAATTTATTCAATGTTATTTGACAAAGCAAGAAAATGCTTGAAGATTGGAGGAGAAGTATTGTGGTGCTTGTTTATAAGAATAAAGAGGACATTCAAAATTATTTAAATTATAGAGGGTATCAAGCTGAAGAGTCACACTATAAAAAATTGGGAACGTGTGATCAAAAGAAGGTTGAGAAAAGTTTCCAAAGTAAAAGAAAACCAATTTGGATTCATGCCAAGTCGCTCAACTATTGAAGCCATCCAGCTGAGGAGAACAATGGAGATTTATAGAGCTAAAAGGAAGAACCTCCATACGATTTTTATTGATTTGGAGAAGGCTTATGATTCTGTCCCACGTGAGATATTGTGGAGAGTTTTGGAGAAGAGACAAGTAGATGTCCCATACATTAACCTCATAAAAGGGTATGTATGATAGGGTTTTATCTTGCGTAGGGATCCAGTTTGGGAAGACTGACTATTTTGACATCGACATTGATTTACATCAAGGTTCAACTTTGAGTCCATTTCTTTTTTCCTTTGATTATGGATTAGTTGGCAAGACACATTCAGGAAAAGATACCTTGGTATATGTTATTTTCTGATGATATTATGTTGATTGATGAGACTAGAAATGGAGTAAATGAGAAGCTTGAGGTCTGGAGACATGCATTGGAGACTAAAGGATTTCGTATAAGTAGAGCTAAGACTGAATATATGGAGTGCACTTTTGATGGAAGCAATGATGAAGGAATCAAGGTGAAGATTGGTGATGATAACATTCAGAAGAGAGATTCTTTTAGATACTTGGGATCTATTTTCCAACATGATGGAGAAATTGACGGAGATATTACTAACAGAATAAATGCAGGCTGGCTAAAGTGGAGAGGAGCTTCTGCTATTCTCTATGATAAGAAAATTCCTTTAAAAATCAAAAGAAAGCTCTATAAAGCACTTGTAAGACCTTCTATGCTCTAGGGATATGAATATTGTCTTGTGAACCAAAGGCATATGCGGAGTATGACGGTAGCAGGAATGAAAATGCTAGGGTGGATGTGTGGACACACACATGTAGGCATAAAGATCGGATTCCGAATATGCAATCAAAAGGAAAGTTGGTGTAGATTCGATCGAGGATAAGATGCAAGAAAATCGTTTAAGGTGGTTTGGCCATTTGCAAAGGAGATCAGCTGATGCACATGTTAGGAGATGGGAGTTTTGGGATGTTGAGCCGACAAAGAGAGGGTGAGGATGACCCAAGAAGTGTTGGAACGAGACTATAAGAAGGGATCTTAATTTTTTGGATATAAGCATGAGATTGACCCAAGATAGATCTGAATGGAGGCAAAGAATCCATGTAGTCGACTATACTTAATAGTGGGAAAAGGCTTTGCTATTGTTGTTATGTAGAATATATGATATGTGAAGTTTTGTTTGTGACTTTTTTCATATGTGTGTCCTAGTTGCATAGTACATAATTTTTATGTGAAATTATTTTTATAATTTTATATGTATTTTTATGTACAAGTTTTATTTTTATGTAAAAGTTTCATGTAGATAATTTTCTTATTTGAGGTGTATAAATAATAAATAAAATAAATGGATATTGGCCATTTATAGAGTATATTTAATGCAAAAGAATTAGGGTTTTGTGGTGTATTTTTTACATTTAATCACCCTATCTCCCTCAACTTTTTTCTCTGTCAACAGAGTCAATATCGACCTAATCTTGGGATTTAGAGTCAATCAATATTTATAATGCTTCCTTTATTTTTAATTACTTTTCTTTATTCTTTTATTATGAACTAGATACAAGTATTTATACAACATTTGCATATTAATATATGAGTGTTAATTTATGTAAGTTAGTGATATTGTCATGTATTTTACTAGGTATTCAAAGACAAAATAAAGGAATAAAGGTAAATGAATGGGTCTTCATCACTCCTTTGCCTCAAAATCTATGATTTCAAGGTTCCTAGCATTAACCGTATGCTAGCATGATGTGGACCTCGTGGTCATCTTCGAAGCAACACCTTCATATCGTTGATCCGAGGTCGAAAAAGTCATCGGTGGAGGAGCTCCGATGAGCACTATGGTGGATCTTCGGCTATGGGCTTTGATATAATGGCTAAGTGGCTCAACTACTTAGCCTTATCTAGGCTCAGATTCACAACTCTAAAGCTGTAAACCATTGTATTTCGTATGTAACATTCGCATACAATGTCTGTTTTCGATGTTCTTGGGCTCGTTGGAAAGGTCTCAAAGATTACTAAAAGATAGAGTCACTATTCGTCAAATTTAGATATTCGATTAGGTCTATAATTTAGTTTACTTTGGTTAGCACTTCAGGTTTCACAACGGTTTCACAATCACCACATAAGCATGTGAAGAATAAGACAACAGACATGAAAATGGTTAGACCCCTTCATGACCACTAAATTATAAAAGTTCACTAAGAAAAATTGCAACTCTCTTCATTCCCTTGCTATCTTTCTTTTCCTCTTCTCTTTTTGCTTTTGTTGTCTCTCTTGTGGTTATTGGTGTGGAGGTAATATCCCCATACCCTTTTTATATAGACCAAGTAGAAGACCCGTAGTCTTATTCTAAAAGGACTCTACATAAAACACAACTCCACTGTCACTAAGAATAGGAGTCTGATTTTTTTAGAATTCATAATCCTAATGTCTCCTAGTCTTAATAGTCTCTTAATTTGTGGTACTTCCATTGGCCATCTATTAGTATCTTACGATCAATTTGCTTTTTATATATACTCTTCTCAATGTTAAAATTATTGGATGGATTTTGAGAGAGGTTTTTAGGCCTCACTCATCACAAAAGTGTAAAGATTCAATCATATCTTCTCAAATAAAGAGATTCGTCATACTAGTCTAGATAGCAATGGAATTTTAACTTTTCTAAAATATGAAACCATGTGGGTTGAGAACCTTTTCCAATCCATTTCATCAAATTCACATGAGTTAACGAATTACCTTTAAAGCATGAACTTGCTCGTCTAGTCTCTAAAGTATAAGATCTCTTGTCTGTAGTTCGATCCGACAAAGAATGCACTTGCGGGAGTAGGGATGAACAACGTACTTCCCATAAATCGAGTAATGACCTAACTTTCATGCTTCTTCTATCTCGTAACATGGGACAACCACAACCAGAGAAAGGAAGAGAGGGGATGACTAGCTGATAACTGAGGATTGAGCAGAGGTGCCTAATTCCCGGTCTTGGAGGAGCATGCAGTGTCCGACAAGTCGGATCCGGTGATCGTTGTATCGACCCTCTCTTAGATCTCAGTACATATCTCAATCAACTCAAATAAATAATCAACCAACAATACATATATATATATATATATATAACAATAAAGAATAAGTGAGGCGAAATTTATTTTTGCCTATAAAATGTGTATAGTGGACAAGTAGTAGGTGTCGAACCACTAAGAGTAATGGTGGATTGGTATAATTATTACTAATTAATGTTAACTAAAAGTAATTATTTTTGTACTTTTTATCTTTTTTCTAATTTTTTGTGGGTATTTCATTATATTTAATTTATATGTATTTTTATCATTTTATCTTTTTATTTTTAAAATTTTTTAAATATATATTTTCTTTTTTATTTTGCAAAATTTTAATTTCTTTTTTAGATATAATATATGTTTATATGTAATATTAATAATGCTATAGATTATATAAATAATATAAAGTATATATAGTATATATACGGTTTTATATTTTTTAATGCATATAAATATGCTCAAAATTCAGAAAATATTTTTTTTGCATTTTTAACATTTTGTCTATTTTTTGCGATTTTTAGAGAAGTTTCTCTATTTTTATGTATTTTTTATGTATTGAATGTACAAAAAAGTTATAAAAGAAATAGGCTAAGTGTTTTAGGGTTTTTAAAATAGATAATTATCTCAAAAATTCCTAAAACTATTTTTAACGCTTACTATAAATAATAAAAAATATATATATATAACATAAAACAATTTTTTTGATTTTAAATGAAATTTTTCTCATTTTTATACTATTTTCAGGGTTTTGTAATTTTCAAGGCTTCCTCTTCATATTTTTAGTGATTTTTGGTCTGAAGGTAGAATACATAATAATATAGATACTCTAACTTTTGGGAAAATTTAAAGGTGATTTCATATTTTTTGTATTTTTATAAGAAAACAAGGAATAAATTTATTTTTTTTATTTTTTTATAAATATGAAATTAATTTAAAATACCTGACAATATATGTATACATGATAAGTCTACTTAGCAGGCACCTTCGATAATTTTCTTATAAATTTTAAAAATAAAAAACTATTTGTAAGAATTAATATCCATAAAATATATTTCTGGAACTGGTAGGGACCTATATGTAATTTATGTGAAGTTTAAATTCATGTAATAACCATAATATAAGTCCAGGAACATACAAGCCATTTCTCCAATTAAATCCACATTTTATATGCACTTAACGAGGGTATAAATGCAAATACAATAAACATTAGACCGTTGCGTGCAAAATGTCCAGAAATTAACACTTATAAAAACTATAATACTCAAACGAAATACTTAAAGCCACAAGAGCTTAGATGCAAAAATCCCAGACCCTCACGTATACAATAAAATTTACACTACATAAAATAGTTGCAGTGCTATTTAATACAAACAAAAAGCAGGAAGATGGCTTTGCAACCCCTTAAATAACTAGGATGGACGTTGAATGGGCTTTCATTTGGTTCACTTACACCCGATCAATGAAGAGAAGGCGCTTTGCTTCGCCTTTGATCCGACAGCATTAAAAGAACGTTGCGGTGTAAGATGATAAGACAGTTCTGGGGTCACCACCAAGAACAATCAAGAACCCAGCCTAGGGCTAACTTTGATCGTTGAAATCTCCTAGCTCCGACCTTCTTCTCTAACATCAATGGTTGCCACATCTTCTTAGGACCACGCTACAGCTACATGAGGTAATCAAACGGCTCCATGTCCCCTCGAACGGGACCTGGGCTTGCTTGGTTCCATGTAACTTGGAGCTGCTACCAGGCCTTGATTCCATGCTCTAGAGAGTTATCAGACCCTCAGTCCCGCACAAAACCCATGAGGGGCTTGAAGGGGCTTCTCTCAACCTGGTTGAAGCTGAGATGCTCGAGGAAATGGATGGGAAGAGTGAGCTCCAATGAATGGCAGATGTAGGAGCTCGATGGACCTTGATACTTGCAAAATCAAAGGAGAAAGATGGGGTTCTAGTGGAGAATATGATGGGGATAAAGATGGTGATGACTAGGCAAGTTGAGAACAATGGAATCATGTTGATTTTGGGCTGGAGTGTAAAGATCCAACAAAAAAAGGTCTCAAATTAAACCTAAGTTACTAAATAATTATGTGAACTAAAATCTTCTCTACGATGCTGAAGAAAACAACACTAGAAATGACAGAAAAGTAGCTCAAACTTGGGGGTTCCAGGGAGTAGAAGCGGTTCATCAGAGGTGGTCCAGCGGGACCTGGACCGCGCCATTATTCTCCTTTCTCCACATCTACAAGTCCTAGGAGCCCGAGTTGTCACTACGAGCTCAACTCAAATGGACTCCTTTTGGGTTTCATGGAATAAACATGGATTAAACTTGGAAATTTATACACATGGTTTTGGGGGAAAGGGTTCACATGATTGCCATTGATTAATCAAGGTTTTGGATCATCAGAGCATGGGGCGTGATTGAGGAAGATGAGGGGCGCAAGATTGGTGAAGAAATCAGGGCTCCTCAATTAGTGGATTAGGAGAAAAAATTGGATAAGATCAGAGGGATGCATGCTCTGACACGGGTGGTGGAGGAGGAAGGACAATTTACCCTAGGGTCAACAACTCTTTGCTTCTGGTTGGTCCACATGGACCAACCAGAAATTTCAGGGGAATAAATCCCTTATTAATTTGTTTAAAAATAATAAATGTTTTTATTAAATACAAGTCAAAACATAAAAAATATTTCCTATTTTATGGCCTATTTTATTATAATTTATTTTATTTTTACAAGCTTAACTATTAGGTCTTAATTTTTACATGTATCAATATAGGTATACATACTTGTATTTGACGGATTTTATTTTTATTTTTATTTTCAATTTTATAATTATATGTACATATTTTATATATTTATAATATATTTAAATACATAGATACATATTTTGTTTTGTTTTTTCGTTTTATTTGTGTACATAAATAAATAGGGGTATATATATTATAGGTATAATATGCTTATATTTTTAATACATTATTTATTTTATTGTATTTTAATTCTTTTATTCAGTGTTTATGTTTGTAATATATTTTTAATAATATTTATAATTATATAAAAATCCAAGAGAGGTAAAAATGCAAGGAAAAATTGAATAAAATAATCAGGTATATGGGATAATGGGATACCAAAAAGGTAATTTTTGCTTCTTAACTGCATATTAAAGGAGTTATTGATCTGTAAAGTTTTGTTTGCAGCTTTTTCATCTGTGTGTCCTCATCACACTATGTGTTATTTTTATTGATTTTTTTTGTATTTTTCTATACATTTTTATGTACAAGTTTCATGTTGAACATTTTATCATTTGAGGTGTATATAAAGCAAAATAAAATTGGTAAAAGTAGTTATTTATTAATGAATTGAATTAGGGTTTTAAATGTGTTTTCTGTACAACTGAGTGTCCTATCTCCCCCTACTATATTACCGATCGACCATGTCAATATTGACTTGGACTCGAGGTGTAGGGTGATTCATTTCTTTTTCTTTTCGTTCTTATATTCTTTTATTTTGGAATTGAAGACATGTATTTATACTGTATTTTCAGGATAATTATTGAATGTTATTTTGTACAAATTAATGCTATTTACATGCCTTTAAGTAGGGATTTAAGGATAAAATGAAATTATAAAGGTGATGAAATGGATATTCAACTCTAAAGGGAGAGGAAACTTGGTGTTTTTTGAGATGATTTCAAAGACAAGGCATGGCCATCATTTTATGCATATTCACATTGTTATACATATTCAGACCATTAGTATTTGAATCCTAATACATAATAAATGACTTGAATTAGAGGAGGTGATGAATACACATTCATCCACCTTTATTCCTTTATTTTGTATTGAAATCCCCAGATAAAGACACGTAATACATCTAACTTGTACAAATAAATGCACTAACAATAGTACATAAAAACTTGTATTTAAAACTAAAATAAAAAAATAAAGAAAAAAGGAAAATAAAGGAAGTATTGTAATTGTTGACTAACACTAAATCCCAAAACCAAGTTAATATTGACTTGGTCGATAAGAAATAATGTAGGGGGGATATAATGGTCAGAACTATATATATAAAAACCTAATTTTTATTCTTCAAAATAGCCATTTCCCTTGATTTATTCATCATTTTATCCACCTCAATGAAATGATCAACATAAAACTTGTACATAAAAATATATAGAAAATTATAAAAATAATTTCTCATAAAAATAATGCATTGTGCAATCAAGACACAAAGATGAAAAAATTGTAAGCCAAACTTCACAGATCAATATCTTCTCCATGGAAGCCCAAAAATTATCAGACTCACATCCATTGTTTTAAATTAAATTATCTATCTAATGAAGGTGGTTTCATTTGAAATGGAGTTAAAATGCAAAAGCTAGCTTTCTAGGGTCCCATTGTACTATATATCTACATATTTTATTCATATAGTTTATTCTTTATATTTTTACTCTTCTTATATTTTAAATAATTTTAAATATAATTTAAAATATATTAAAAATATAAACATAAAATAAAACCATTAAAAAACATTAAAATAAATAATACAATAAATAATACAATATATATACTTGAAAAACTCGGAAATCCCTGGTCTTAATTCTTCAGAATCCTGCAAAGAAGTAAACATAGAAAATTTTGGTCGTTGTATCGACCAGGTGAGTTTTACCAGAAAAAAATAAGGTAAATTAATCTTCTTTTTTTTATTTATACTCCTAAACAAGATGTATAGTGTCAAGTACGGGGGTGTCGAACTCAGGGAGGCAAACTGTTTTAAACTAGAGTTAAACTATAGATAAACTAAGGTATATGGTTTCCTAATTTTTTATTTTAAAGAAATTATATGAATTTTTATTAGATTTTTAGAACTTTAATATTATTTTTGTGAATTTTAAAGTATTTTATAATTTTTTTAATTATTAGAAAATATTTTTTATTTTTATTTGATTTTATTTTTTATAGTTATGTATTATTATTTCTTGTTTTTATGGATTTGAAAAGCTTTTTAATATTTTTATGAAGTTTGATTTATTTTTAAGGTGAAAAATTACATGAATATTGAAAACTGTTATGTATTTTTAATTTTTAATGTATCAAACAGTAACAAAAGATTTTTATTTTACTTTTATTGAAAATTAGATGAAATTATCTTCGCAATGATAGGTTGTGCGTTTTTAGATGATTTTTCTTTATTTAGTTATGATTTTTACAAGTTTAAATATATTTTATATTTATTTATTTATTTCCAAAGTCATGTTATGGCTCACATGAATGTTCCACCTGCTGGGGACATGTTCGTAGATAGCAGAAGTTGCAGGGCTTATTGGTAATTTGCCCAAAAAAATCAGAATGTCACGCGCCTTGTGCGTGACCATTCTTGACTTGTTGGGCGGTGATGCACGCTGCTATCGATGCTTGACGAAGTGGCTGGAGTGTCAGATCCTGACACGTGGCCTTCTTTGAACCTTGGATCGGATCTAATCCAAGGGCAGATATGCGTCTAGGGCAGACATGTCTGTTCTTCCCCCTTTCTGTTTATGCTGCAGGTGATCAAAGCTGCAGATGGTGCGGCTTTAGGCGGCAGAGGTTATAGGTGGATTTTTTGATCAGATAAGCAGGCTCGTACTTCGTTATCCATGTGATCTTAGATGCGGTGGTTCGACAGAAAAGGATTCAACTCAAACCGACGTCGACCTAATCTCCAATGATCAGAGCTCTGATCTGATTTTACGACTAGAGCCTGGATGGTTCTCGTGATGTGCTTCAATGTTGTGTTCATAGAACAATAGTAGCTTTGAATCACGGCTCGGATCACAGATTTGTTTATAGAGCAGCTCGTTGTACATGTATTCCTAGATGATGCAAAAATGTAATGCTTCATAACACTACAGATACTTCTGAATATCTCATGTACTAGTGCTTCAAAGGTGATGTAAACTGTTGATCGTGAAACTCCAAATGCTGATGGATATTTGATAATGGCTCCAGCTTCTCTAGATGATGTCCTCACTTCGAATGATCTACTGCAAACGTCGAAATGACTCGAGTTTGAGGACTCGGTCCAAAATTGTAAAGAGAAAAGGGATGAGCGAGTGAAGGAGCGTCTATTTGGTGAAGGAATCACTCCAGATCTCCTGCCAATATGCGTGGCCAGAGAGGGTCAGATATGGATGCAAGTATGCATCAACGGGCAAGTCGGATTGAGATGGATAATTGGAAGTCGGATTTTGCAATGGTTTTGATTGATTTGAAACAGAGAGTGAGGAGATGAGAGTAAGGAGATGAGAATGGATAGAGGGGAAGGAGAGAAATCGGAGAAGGAAGGTGGAAACCTAACCTGGACGTGGGAGGTGGAGGAAGTTCTCGCCTGTGGATGCGGAGCTCGGTGAAGCTCCGCTGTGTAATGGCCTCTATGTGCGGCGGACACGGAGGTTGAGGCAGCGCACGAAGCTGCAAGCCATACTGGATCACGCCAGAACTCCCTCGCTCGACCTCACTTCAACGGCAGAGCAGTGCCTGTCACCCACACTCACTCTACATGCGCGGAGCTCACTAGAAGGTGGAAGGTCAAACAATGGCAGAACGAATCTTTGGATGGGGTTGACACCCTATAAATAGGAGAAGGACGAGCTAGTCACCGCCGGTGGTGACCTGAGCTCGGCGGTTAGGCAAACGGTCGGTTGTTGGACAGGTTGAGGAGGTTGGTGGTTGGGAAGAAGGAGGAGAAGAGGAGGTGGGAGAAAGAAGAAGATGGAGGAAGAAGAAGAGTCGGGGAAGAAAGGGGAAATGTAGAGAGAAGGGGGAAAAGAAGGGCGAAAATAAAATAAATTAAAATAATTAACTAATTAATAATAAAATTAATTAATAATAATTTCCAAAATAAATAAATAAATAATAAATAAATATAATTAATAAATTATTTTGAATAGTTAATTAAGTAACTAAGTACATAAATAAGTAATTAAGTATTAATTAAATAATTAAGTATGTAATTAAGTAGTTAATTAATAAATAAATTAATTATATAAATAATTTAAATAAATAAATAAAATATTATTTGGAAAAAAATAAAGGATTAAGGTATTAAATAATAATATAAGTTACGGTTTATTGTACAATATAGCAATACGGACCCGAAAACCGCATTTTTCGCATTAACTCTGATTTTAGCTAAACTAGCATCATTTTGTAGATAATTGAAAAATATAATTTATGGGACTGACCTTGCTCAATTTGGAGTTCATACGGCCGAGTTTTGAGGCCCTGACGAAAAAAGTAGCGACTTCGGGCCTCTGGATTTTATTGGTATTTTATATTTATTATATTTTTATATATTATTTTAGAGGATTTTAGGAAAAAGAATTAAGTTAAATCGGGTTTACGGTTATTTATTTAAAAAAACCCGGGAAGTTTCTACATATAGTACATATATACAACGGGGTCCAAAAGCTGAAACTCACCGGTTCTATTCGAATATTTTTCTAATATTTTTAATAAATAGTATTATATACAAAATAGATTTTAAAAGTGAGTTTGGTAAATTTGGAGTTTTCTATAAATAGATATGAACCTTTGAAGTCGGCTTTTGCGGCTTTTACGGTCATTGCAGTTATTTTATTTTTATACCGAAATATTTTTCTGATATTTTTATAAAATAATATATATTTTTATGAACAACTTTTATAAAAGGAGTGTTTTGATTTGAAGTGGTTTTGGTGATAAATAAAATAGGTGAAGTATTTACAAGGTGAAAAATGTGTAAATTATATTTTTGGTCTTTATTTTTTTTGTATTTTTATATGTTATGATCCTTATCTCCCCCTACTTATTCTTTTATCGACCCGGTCAATATTGATCTGGTCTCGGGTTAAGGATCAGTCTGTATATTACATATACATCCTTCTTTTCTTTTATTTTTCTTTTTATTTTTATTCTTTTATTTTGGATCAAATAAGTGTTAAATGTATAGTATTAATAATTGTGGTTAGAATTTTAAATATTAGAATTAGTGATTATTTACATGTATTTTATAAAGGATTTTAGCCAAAATGAAAGAATAAAGGCGATGAATCATGGATTCATCATTCCCCTATACTTTACCTTTGCTAGTCCCTTAGCAAACACTTATTCTATAAATAAGTGCAAGCAAAAAGAAAAAGAAAAAGGAAAATAAAAGAACTTAGAACATGATCGTTTCTTTAAACCGAATATCACTTCACCCGAAATCCGGAGCTTGGATTTAAACCTTTGGATTAATAATGTTTCGGGACTCTATTAGAATTAGGATTTACGCCTCGACGGCCCTCAAGTTCCACAAATACTTATCCAGATCCACCTCAACAGCCAGCTCAGATCCACCTATCCATCACATAAACTTTTCAGCTTTGAAGGCAACTTGACTGTGTGTGAAAGGTTTTAGATCTTCCCACTCTAAAGAAGCAAAGAAACTGCCCATCCAGCTACACACTCACCTTAGACCCTTATCCAACAACTCAGTCCTCGAGGAGGGGGGTATTTTATTCTGAGATCAGGTCGTGCTGTGTCCACAATCGAGTATAGAAAGAAGTAGGAAGAATTGGAAGAGAAATGGAGTGTGATCGGTGTAATCACATCTCCTGTGAAGCCTGGCCAGTTTAGACAAGTCTCCACGAAGACATGCAGGTTTTCTGAAGCTCGGACCATTATGGTCATTTTTAGAATTCGGTGTATTCAGCTTCTTTTTGGTAGAGATAATTGTTGCACTGCATCAGTCTTTGTGTCCCGACAGATATAGAATCTTTTTATTCCGTCCATTTTTGGGGGTCTTGGAAAACATTGTGCCAGCAGATCCTTCCCTCATCCGAAGTTTGTTTCAACCCCAATCTCTCCCATCTTAAGACATAATCAATGCCAGACAAAGATGGAAACACACCATTGAAATGGATTGCCCTTTGAAGCCCCAGGCAGGTCGAGCTAAATGCAGAGTTCATGAGTTCAAAGTTGGTTCAAATGGAAAAGAGTTAAACGGATGACACTAGGTGTCCTACTTAGGAACTTTCAAGTTGAATTCCGAACATGGTCTCATGGGACCCAAAGAATTAAGTCTACAAGACCTGAAGAGTCTCAATTCAAGTTCCTAATAAAGTCCCTTTAGAATTAAGTGGATTAAGGCCTAAACCAAGCTCCATCTCTCGGACTTAGATCCATTCTGTTCAAGAATCAAACTTGTTCTGAAAAATGCTAATGAATACAACAATTTTTTTATGAGATAAAATTTTCAGCTTAAATGTTTTAAATGATTTTTAAAGAATTTTGTAAATTTTTATTGGATTTCAAAACTTTTCAAATTTTAGGGGTCTTTTTGAAAAAAAAAGTGGATTAATTCCATTTACAAAATTTTTACACGGATTTTGTGTATTTTACAAGGGATTTTATACAAATTTATACGGCTTTTGTATAAGATTTTACAGGGATTTTATTTTTTCAAAATTTTAAGGATTTAACCAAAGAATTTTACAACATTTTCTTAATACGAATTTTAAGCCAATTTTTTATAAATTATTTTTACAGTTTCTTGCGGCTTTTAAAAACCCAAAATATACACCCATACTTTTAAGAAGCCTTATTATTAAAAATACGATAAAGTATGAGTTATGGCTTCTAAAGTATATATATCATATATACGACACCCTCTATACTTAGCATGAACTATGTACTCATAGTGACCAAAGAAGCGGCAAAGAAAGACATAACTCGGGCTAAGTATAGATCGATGAAAAGAATCTATACTACAACGAATGAAAGAATAATGAATGAAATAATAGAAGTCGGTCATCTCCTCTATACTTAGGATCAAGCGATCCTAAGAATAACAGACTCAGAATCGAAGATGATCGAGGTCAAGAGAATGTAAACACTCAACGACTTGCCTTGTCCCTCCTATACTTAGGGTAAAATATCCCTAAGTATAGAGATGAAGATCAAAAGGTGAGGGAAAAGCGAGGAAGCAGAAGAGACAAAATACCGATGACAATCAAAAAAGAAATGAGCGAGATCACCCCCTATACTTAGCGTAAAGTTACACCCTAAGTATAAGCAACAACAAGAGTAATAGAACAGGACGATACAAACAATAACACGGTGTCTACACCTCCCTATACCTAGGATAAAGCACATCCTAAGTATAGCAAATTCTAGATGAACCTAAGGGTGTAAGACAAATGGAAGAAGAAAAGAATAAAATCGAAAATATATACAAGATCTGGTAAATCAGGTATGAGATGCATAGTGAAAGAATAAAGAGATAATCTCATACAAAATAGATGGGGGCAACTTCAACGGTTGGCAGTTCATGATCGAGAAGGGTTTCAATCACTGACCGTTGACTCGAAAGGTGGAATCAGATGACAACTCAGATATATCGATGCTACCGTTGTCATACACCTTACGCACAAGATATGGGCCTTTCCATTTGCTCTGAAGTTTCCCTGGAAACAATTTCAGTCTCGCATTGAATAGCCATACTTTCTGATCAGGCTCAAACTGCTTGTGGCAGATGTGGGAATCATTCCACTCTTTCATCTGCTCTTTATAATGCAGGCTACTCGTGAAGGCTTGATCTCTCAGCTCTTCCAGGGCTGCCAATTTAGTCTGCCTTTGATGTCTCGCATCATCCAATCTAAAGATCACTTCTTTCACTACCCAAAAAGATTTGTGCTTGATTTCCACAGGTAAGTGGCATGGCTTGCCATAAACGAGTCGAAAGGGAGATGTGCCTGATGGAGTCTTAAAGTATGTTCGATAGGCCCAAAGAACCGAGTCCAATAGTTGTGACCAATCCTTTCGGTCTACGCGAACAACCTTCTGCAAGATCGTCATAACCTCCCTATTCGAAACTTCAGCTAGACCATTCGTCTGAGGATAATACGGAGTAGCAACCCGATGATCTATGCCGAACTCGTTAGCAAGAGACTTTACCTTGTCGTTGATGAAGTGGCTACCCCCGTCTGAGATCAGAACACGAGGGACTCCAGACCGCGTAATGATGTATTTTCTCAGGAACTTGCAAACTGTGTTCGCATCCGTGGCTCGGGCAGGAATAGCCTCTACCCAACGACTCACATAATCCATAGCTAAAAGGATATACTCGAACCCATGACTTTTCGAAAATGGGCCCATAAAGTCGATACCCCATGCATCAAACATTTCACAGAAGTGAATTGGCAGCATCGGCATCATGTCTCTATGTCCACAAGTGCCCGTCTTTTGGCAGTCGGTACATCTCTTTACGAATGCATGAGCATCCGCAACGAGCGTAGGCCAACAAAGGCCGGATTGGAGCATCTATTGTGATGTCCTCTTCCCTGAATGGTGTCCTCCAGCTTCTAATCGATGACAATACTGAGGACACTCTGGTATTCCTCCTGAGCAATACACCTACGCCAGACGGAATCTGCTCCTTCATGATAAAGGACCAGATCCTCCCAATGGTAAGACTTGGCTTTCGCTAGGAAAGTCTCAAGCCTCTGTTTGGACCAACCTTGCGGGACATTCTTAGCAACAAGAAAGTTCACAATGTCGACATACCATGGCAGCGAGGCGACAGCAAGAATTGCCTCATCAGGGAAGGTCTTGGTGATTGGTGTATCAAACTCAGCAGTCTCGGGTGTTTCTAGATGGGAGAGGTAGTCCGCCACCATATTCCTGACTCCAGACTTATCCTTGATTTCGATGTCGAACTCCTAGAGTAGAAGGATCCATCTAGTAAGATGCGGCTTCGAATCCTTGTTATTTATTAGATATCAGATGGCGGTATGATCAGTAAAAATTGTGACTTTTGAGCCTAAGATGTGAGATCTAAATTTATCTAAGGCAAATACTACGGCTTGCATTTCTGTCTCTATAACAGTGTAATTCCGTTGCTTGGAATATAAAGTCTTGCTAGCGTAGTGTATGGCATAAGGCAGGCCATCCCTCCTCTGTCCCAACACAGCTCCAACAGCAAAATTGGAGGCGTCCGTCATGATCTCGAATGGGGGAGACCAATCGGGTAGATGAAGGACAGGAGCCTCTACAACCATATTCTTGAGAGTGTTAAACACTGACAGATACTTATCATTGACAATAAACCCGGTGTCTTTCGCGAGAAGATCAGACAATGGCCGGGCATTTTTACTGAATTCCTGAATGAACTGTCGGTAGAAACTGACATGCCCCAGAAAAGACCGTAACTGCTTCAAGTTGGACGGTGGATTGAGCTTCTTGATGATGTCCACCTTGGCCGGATCGACCTCGATGCCCCTACTGGAGATGATGCATCCACGGACCGTCCCCGGAGTCATCATGAAATGACTCTTCTCCCAAGAAAGAACGAGGTTTACCTCAGTGTACCTCTGAAGCACTAGGTCTAAGCTAGAAAGACAGGAGTCGAAATCATAGTCGTAGACCGAAAAATCATCCATGAAGACCTCTAAAAAGTCACCTACCATGTATGCGATGATCGAGAGCATACACCTCAGGAATGTACCCGGAGCATTACATAATCCGAAGGGCATACGTCAGAAGGCATAAGTTCCAAACGAATAGGTAAACGCCGTCTTTTCCTGATCTTTAGGCACGATTGCCACCTGGTTATATCCAGAGTACCCATCAAGAAAACAATAATGGCTCTTCCCGGCTAACCTCTCGATAATCTAATCGATAAACGGTATCAGGAAGTGATCCTTCTTGATGTCCTGATTCAGACATCTATAATCCACACAGATGCGCTATGAAGTCGATACTCAGGTAGCGATCTCCTCTCCGTCCTCATTGATCACTATAGTGATACCAGTCTTCTTGGGTACCACATGTAAAGGACTAACCCATTTCGAGTCAGAGATGGGATAGGTAAAATCGGCGCTCCAGCACTTGGATATTTCCTTCATAACCACCTCTCGAAGATTCGGGTTCAGCCTGCGCTGAAACTCATGAGAAGGCTTGGCAACATCTTTGAGAAAGATGTGGTGAGAGTATAGAGACGGACAAAACCCATGAAGATCGGTAACAGTCCACCCGATTGCCTTGCGATTCTTCTCAAGAATCTCCATCAAACGGGATTCTAGATCTTCGGTCAGATTGGAAGAGATGATGACCGAAAATATTTTGGATTGTCCAGCAAGGAATCGGTATTTCATTGACTGAGGTAATGGTTTAAGATCAGGGGGAGAAGGAACAAGAAGAGCAGGTTTTACTAGGGCTTGGGTATAGGCTACTAGATCGGTATGCGAGAGCTCAACCTACTCTGACTCAGAAAGATCTAGAGACTACTTTCTTGATTGCTGACTCTGCTACACTGGCTTGGTCTCCATGTCGGTTGTAGGCTCATCTGAAATTAGACGCGGAACATGCTCATCAAAACTCTGCCAATCAAAGACCACGTCTATATTGGAGGGATCAGATTCAGAACAACAAGATCGAAAATCTGAGTGATCATCATCGGAATCGTCGGCCTTAGCCTGTGATTGTATCTGCTCTAAGATTATGTTATAATATCTGTCTTCATCTAGTATCTGCAACTCAAACTCTTCTGAAGGCGTGATGAAAGAATGTATGCTCGGTTCGGCCCAAACAGCTTCATCGTCTGTTTGCATGAAATCACAGTCCTGATGACTATCAGGCTCGTCATAAGATGCTTACTCTGACTCTTCTTATTTGGCTTTGAGATCTTGGATCATCTCTATGTGTATACTCTCACCTTGGACGTGAAAGTACACCTTCCCTGTACCATAATCAGAAACGGCCTTTGTTGTGTCCAGGAAAGGTCGTCTCAATATGATCGGGGTATCAGTCCCACATTCAGGGACCGTCATGTCCAAAACGACGAAGTCCATAGGGACTTTCAAACCCCGAATGGTGATGATAACGTCTTCAACTAATCCCTTCGGCCTCTTGACCGATATGTCAGCAAGCTGCAAGACCGTTCTGCTTGGTCTAAGAGGTCTGAACTCGAACTTGTCGAGTAAGGAAGATGGAAGGAGATTAATCGATGATCTGCTATCTAAGAGAGTATGATCGAACGTCTGATCAAGGATTTTGGATCTGATATATGGTGCTCTTGCGTCTGATCTTTTGGGTGGGAGATGATTCTAGATGGCGTGACAAGTCTCCTTAGTCAACACATGGATTTCAGAATAGTGATTACGCTGCCTCTTCTTTCTGCGAACAATGGTTTGCTCTTTGAGACCTTTCTACAGAAGAGGGATGTGTGCCAAGGCTTCCAAAAGAGTCAACTGGGTAGTGAATTTATCGAGTATCTCTTTTGTTATATACAACATTTGATTCTTTTTGATATTTTCTTTTTTATCGCCTTTTCCTAAGCATAGTGCTTTAGGAAAAGGAATCTGTACATCCTCTTTGTTAGTCTGCACAATCGGAGGATTAGAAGCAGAAGGAAATGTTTTTGCAAAACAAGGATTTGCTTTTCATGAATCATCATCAGAAGAAGATCCATGATCTCGGGATTGATCAACTGTCTTATTTTATTTCTCTTTCGATTTCTTCTCTTTTTTACATTTTTATAAGATTCTTTATCATCATCACTATTTACAAAGAAAGGTAAAGCAACTGATTCAACTTTCGGCTCTGGCTGCATCTCTTCAGATTTAGTGGCTTCAGCACCACCATCCATGTCGCCAAAGGGTGCGGCTTCAGTACCGCCATAAATGTCTTCTACCGGCTCACTTGTGTTATCCAAAATGTCATCTTCGAGCCTAGTAGAGTCTCTGCCTACTGGTTTCCTACTGCTCCTAAGAGAGATAAAATCAGTGTTATCACGATAAAGAGAGTCGTCTGAAAATACCTGTGATTGGAGGGTCGATGTGATCAAATCTATGTGCTCTAACTTCCTCTTCAGATTATTCGGATTTGGCTCTATCTGAGCAGGTATGGTGGACTTCCCTTTTACCATGTCAGTAACATGAGTCTAGAACTCATCCATTTCTCACCTAAATGCGGCCTATTTATCAGTAATTAGGTTGGCGAGATACTCAAGAGCTGGGTTATCATGGAAGGGACCATGAGACCCGGATGAGTTTCCTTGATGATATTGAGGCTGTTGCGGAGCTGACTGTTGAATAGGTTGCTGATATTGAGAAGGATAAGAGTTCTGCCTCCATTGAGGTTGTTGGTACGGACGAGGACCTGCATGCTGCTGAAACTCTCTGGTCTGCCCCATTGGTGCCTGTGGTGGCGGCTGGAAAGAGGTACCTCCTGTCAACCAATGAAAGCTAGGATGATCATGACAGATCCCTGGTTGCTGCAGTTGATCATACCAAATCCCATTGACCTCAGTAAATGGCTCAGGCATCTCAGAATATGCTGGGGGCATAGATGCCAATGGCTGATCACTTTAGTACACCACCATCTGGGTATCGAATGATGGTGTCTGTGAGCTCTGATGATAAGCCGGAGACTGGTAAGTCGGCTCAGAATGCACATAGTATATGTGCTGAACTGGTGGCCGCGGAAGTATGCCTTGGTCTCGACTATTCGAGTCAGCCTGTGATCTTGAAGACTTCATAGATTCAGTCTGAATCTCTTAAAGGCACGTGATTTGTGTCTTCAAATCACTTAAACATCTCTCAAGCTCGTTGATCATGTCGAGCTTGTCCATATTCTGCCACTTTTTCTCAATAATCTCCATTCGATCCAACTTCTGGCAAATAATCCCCATATCAGCTAATGAGGATTCAATAGGTGTTGAAACAGTCGGAGTTGGATTCCCTTCAGTGTGTGCCACTCGGGAGTGCTGGTGATATGTAGGTGGCTTCGTTATATTGTATACTCGAGTCTGAGACATCGTGGTATAGTTCTCTGCCATTTTCTCATAAATGGCCCAGACTTGGTCTTCATGCATCGAGAAGTATGATCCACCACAAGCGGCGTTCACCGGTCCCTATAACTTCGGTGTCATCCCGTAAAAGAAACTCTGTACAAGAGTGGGCTTAGAAAATTCATGTTGAGGACTGATGACACGAAAATCGAGCAAGCGAGGTAGGTCTGGTATATCTAAAATGGTCGTTGCGACCTCAATCACTCGGGTGTGTCAATCAAGAAAAAGAGACCACCAAGTACGATAAAAATCAGTCACAAATCCAATAGCGGTCTTGCTATTATTTTAACCTGGTATAGCGACCAGGGTCGAACACAAGGAGCACGTAACGGCTTCGCGACCTACGAAGTAGTCAAAAATAAAATAAAAGGAAAGAAAAGGGTATTTTTAGTGAATTTTAGTCTTTTTATATTTTTTTGGATTTTTAATTAATTAAGAAAATAAGGAAAACAAATTTACAAGGCAATTCAACAATTTATTTAATGCATCAAAAATCAAGTAAAAATTCAAATAAAAATGTTTTTATGTGTTTTATAATTTTTACTATTTTTAGTGAACTTTTGGAATTTTTCTGATTTTTATTTAATTTTCTAAAAATCAAACAGTGCTAAAAGATAAAAACAATGTCCAGCCAAGCTTAAGGGGCTTATATAAAATATCTAAAACCCCCCCAAAAAGCCTAGAGGTAATTTTCCTGTATAGCAAACACTACAAAGAAAATTTAGCCACTAGATTTATGATTTTTGGGTTTGTAAATTATTTATTAGAATTTTTATGAGTTTTTAGGTGTTTTGTAATTTTGGTGAGTTTTATATAATGAAAAATAGCCAAAATTGGCCAGAAAATCAAGCAAGCCAAAACAAACAGTAGCTAATTTTTTTGTAATTTTTAGATAGGTTATAATATTTTTTTTGATTTTTCAAAGCAAACAGTAAAAAAAATGGCTGTTTTTGAATTTTTAAAAATAGCGAATAAAACCAAAAATGTCCCCGAAAATTCTAGAAAATTTTACAACATGGCAGAAGCCATGTATCCAATTTTCATGGAATTTGGAGTAAGTTTGATATTTTATTCAAAAATAAAACCAAGGTTCAGTGCAATGGGACCTATACGTAATTTCCAAGAGTTCTGGGGGGTCCGGTGCAAAATACCCAAGAAAACACGTGCGCGGCGCATGCCTGGGGCACTCAGGGACCTAAATGCAAAGAAAACAAGGTCCGGGGACTATTTGGTAACAGGTACCAGAAGTTCAAGGACTTGTTTGTAATTTACCCACAAATATCACGCACATGCACAATTAATTCACGCACAGGGGTATAAATGCAATTACATAAAACTATTCATTCATTTCAGAACATCCTAGAACTACAAGACTAAATCTGCAAATATCCCAACAAACACGTGTTGAAGCACGTGATACACTACAGGCGGGGGTATATGTGCAAATAGCAAACAAGACAAGGGCCTCAGTGCAAATTTACCAACGTAAATAAAGTTCTAAAAATATTTACAGGACTAAACTGAAATTAACCTAAACTAAGGGCCTAAGGGATAAATTACCCTTTTTAATGAAGCCGTCAGATGGATGCCACGTGGTAGATCAAACGGTCAGGGATGAGTGGCACTCCAACGCTGGGCTCCTCGGGATGATCGGACAGCCAAGGCTTAGCCACGTGGAAGATCGCACGGTGGAGGGTAGCGGTGGCTAAACCTTGCGCATCGAACGGTCCAGATCGCTCTTCCCTAGATCTGACGGTGCTGCAAACTCCTCAGATGGACGGACAGGATCAAGTCTGAAGCTCGGGGGCGATCGGACGACGGAGAAGGATGCTGGACGAACTGAGCGCCGGCAAACTTCGCTGGGCTCGTGGCGGCGCTGGTCTCCTCCTAGAAGCTCGCTGAAGATCGGAGAAGGTGTGTGGAAGGCTTCCGCGTCGAGTGGTGGCCTCTGATGACCCAACCGAGCCCTGGAGAGCTCCGGCGAGGTCGGCGGAGGTGGAGCTACTAGACCAAATGGTCCAAGCCCTCAGATGGGCCTGGATAAACCTACAAAGTGTGCCAGCGAACTCACGGGTCGAGGGCAAACTGCCTCGACCTAGTTAGGCGTGGTGAAAGTGGTCGGGGAGTCAGTGCGGGCGAGCTCCGGCGAGGGGGTGGACGGAGGAGCTCGAACCCTAGCTCCTGTGCGAGCTGGGTTGAATGGAAGTGCGGAGAACGTGCGCGGGAGGAAGGTGGAGGCTATGGTGCAGCCCGAGGATCGAATGGGAGGCGAACGTGGCCGGAATCGAAGGTGGTCGGCGACGGGGCGATTTGGGGCTAATCGAAAATTAAAGAAAAGGAGAAGAAATCTAAGCTACCTGGGTGGATGGTTCGACTGGGGACGAGCTTGGGCAGCTCTGGATCCTTGCCTCGAGGAGCGTCGATGTCCGAGGCTCTGGCTCCTGCTCTGGGCGGAGCACGGCGGAGCTAACCCGCCGGATCGATGGTCTCTTGCTTCCTCCTCGCTGCGACACCTGCGGGAGCAAGCTGTCACTCTCACTCGGCCGGTGGAGGTCACTGGGAGGCGAACAAATGAGCCAAAGATGCGGAGTGAAGTGGCGGAGCTCGGCTTAAGTATGGGTGGAGGTCCGGCTAGAAGAGGTCGGGTAGGGCAATGTGGAGCGCGGATCTCGAGGCGGATACCCCGGCGAGGGTGTCGGATGTGACGTGATCAAAACAGACCCGGGGTTTAGGGGGATGATGATCGGGTTTGGACACGAAAAAGTCGAGAAATCGGGTCGGGTGTCAAAACCCGTGGGAGGTGGTCCTGGGGGGGAAGTTGACCGGGCGGTCAACAACCCCCTGGACCAATGGGAAGCGACCGCGTGGCAAATATTTAGAAATTAAATAAAATATAGTAAATGGCTGATTTAGTGAAAACTCAAAATATGAAATATTTTTGTTTTATTTTTTTCTATTTTTTAGTGATTTTAATTAATTTTTCAAAATAAAAATAGTGTATTTACATAGTAGGGCTATATATAGGTATATATACAATATATACATTTTAATTTTTGATTTTTAATTTGTTATTTTTATACATTTTTATTCCCATTTTATATTTTATTTATTTATATCATAAATCAAGGAATAAAAATATATTTTAATTTTAATTTTATTGTTTATATACAATAGTGAAATAAATACATATGTACATATATATACATGGTATATTTACAATGTATTTTCAGGTTTTTAATTTTGTTCTTTTTATTTTGTTTTTGTTTTAATTGTTTTTATTTTATTTATTTACAACATAAAAAGTAGAATATTTACAAAATTTTTGGAGGTTAATTTTATTTATTTACAAAGTGAAACAAATATAGATAAAGGAGCTATCTACATGGTGGTTATGCACAAGTGATCTATTTTTGTTTTTATTTATAAATATATACAAATATTTACAAGCCCTTTTTAGTCTATTTTTGGGAGGAAAATATTTTTATTTTATTTACATATATATATATTTACACACATGAGCCCCTATCTCCCTCTACTTTGGCTTTTATGCGGTCATGCCCATGCTGAGCCCTCCCTTGGGTTAGGTTGCTCAATATTTATTCTAAATATTTCCCTCTTTCTTTTTGATCTTCATTCTTTTATTTTTGCATAAAAACATGCTAATTATTACTTTTTACACCATGCATGCTTTTGGTAATTATTTATATTTACAAATATATACATGCATTTGCAAAGGTTTTTGTAGCTAAAATATAAAAAT
This sequence comes from Ottelia alismoides, assembly GCA_037367405.1. Classification (NCBI taxonomy): domain Eukaryota; kingdom Viridiplantae; phylum Streptophyta; class Magnoliopsida; order Alismatales; family Hydrocharitaceae; genus Ottelia; species Ottelia alismoides. The sequence goes on along the minus strand of JAZKJV010005489.1, from coordinate 214,702 downwards.
AAAGAGTGATGAATGAGTATTCATCAAGGACACTGGTCAACGAGCTCTCTAAAACGATCCCATGCCTCATGGAACTGCTCATTCCCGATCATGGTGAAATCACTAATCATGGCTCTAGCAGCATTAGTTCGACCGAGAGGGTAATATTTGTTCAGATATGCGGTGCGTAACTCATCCCACGTCGAAACATATACTCCTAGGTGTTTCAGCCAGTAGGTTGCTCGATCAACGAGGGAGAAAGGAAAAGCGATCAACTTGATTGTATCCTCGTTCACGTGCGCATCATGCACCGTGCTGCAGATAAGCTCGAACTCCTGTAGGTGCAGGTGCGGCTCCTCAGTAGAAAGCCTGTGAAACTTGGGCAGCAGTTGAATTGTTTGAGGACAGAACTCGAAGTTCCTGTGAATGACAGGCAGACGGATCCACTGGTGAGTGGTAGTAGCTCCAAGGTTGTAGAGGTGCTGCATCGTGCGATTCGGATCTGCTCCATCTGGTTGGTCCTAGTCCTCATGTCTTGGATGATTAACTCTTGGGTTTTCAGCATCAGGATTGTTGCGATGTGCTCGCAATTGGGTCAACTCAGCTTTGACATCATTCATTAGTCTCCCTTGCTCCCTAATCTAGTTTTGCATGTTCTCAAGGGAAGCAAGTAGACCGCTATTGATCGCAGCCTGATCAATCACAATCGAAGTGGATTGCAGTCCTTTTCCAGTCATAGTCTCTGGAAAGGAAAAAGAATTTAGGTCAGGAAAGTTCAGATCAATGTTCAACTACTGAAAGATCTAAGGTTCGTGGTCAGCGAACCACAGTTGATGATGACAATGAATGATTAAGAGAAGAAATCTGAGAAGAATTTCCAGGGTCAGAGTTACGCCTAGACGAAGAATGATGTTCTGATTCTGGCTCAAGCATGAGGTGCTCGCGAACTGAGCTAGGAGACGAGATTACAGAGGGAGATTGATAGATATCTGGTTCAAAGAGAGGATTCTCTTGAACCAATCTAGATAGATGGGCACGAGTGCATGAGAGCGGTGTTGTAAGAATCGGCCGAAATGATCTTCTACCCATCATCTTGAGGGTAAGATGACAGCTGATTGATGAGAATAAGATCTGAAAGATAAAGAACTCACACCACAAATCAAACACAAAGCAAACCCTGATTTCACCAACTCAACCCTGGTGATGACCGTAAGAGTTCAGTCGTTTTATCTTTTCAGTTTTAGGGTTATTTGGCAAGCAGGTTTTCACAGATTAGCGTGGACTTAATAGGTTCCTCAGCTTTTCCTCAATAGTGTCCTGACTCCTTATAGAAAATCGCCTCCTCCCAGCTAGTATGGAAGTAAGTACGGACCGTTGTCGGCTACCCGTGTTACTTGAGGACCGAGCCTTACGCAGTGTCCTCTAAACCTTTCACTCTGCTAAGGAAACCCGGATCGTTGCCGGCTACCCAAGAGTCCTCACTGAAGAGTATAATGATTAACTATATGGCCGCAGTAGTCTCTTGAAAAAGCTCAAGCTCTGGCTCTACCTTATGTGCCGTCCCTCTCTCACTGATTTGGAGAATGTACATGCGATGCAATTTTATGGATTGCTCTTCCCAAATCAAGAGGAGTCCTTATTTATTTTTAGGATCCGATAGAGTTAGCAGTCCTTGTTTTGATTTTCGATTTTTTCACTTTTTTTGGATATTTTCAGAGAAAACGTCTAACGTATTTTTGTTTTTTGGGTTCAGCCTTAGATACAAGCACCTAGGTGTCGTAACCTAAGCAAACATCTAGCTAAGCTACGGTGCGCAGAGAAGGGGAAAAGTCGAGAAATCCTAACAAGCACCTATCTCGAAAAAGTCGCGGAAAACCGTCGAGAAAATCACGAGCGAAAAAGCAGCGGTGGGTGCCTTGCTCCCCTAGGAGTACAACCTTGGTGAAACAGACCCCAAGAAGAAGAAAGAGAGAGAGGTACTGAAAAACGAAGGGACAAGAGTCGCTAAGTAATGGCCTGACAAATCAGGCTCACTGTCGCTAAGGCGACTACTCAAACCTTCTCGTTTATCAACAATTAACCCACACAATCAATTAGCAATTAAGAGCAAGGATTAAAATTTACTATACCCTACTAAGAATGTATAATGGCAAGCAAGTAGGGGTCGAAAACAGGAAGCAAAGGAGTAAAGCATGCTAAAAAAAGGTCAAGTGCCCTATGTCTTGTGAATCACTTAGCCAAATTGAACATTTTGTGGGTTTTTAATTTTATATTTTTTTATTTTATTTTTGATTTGATAATTTTATATTTTGATTTTTAATTTTCTTATTTTGTATTTTTTTGTCTTTTATATTTTTGTATTTTCTTTTTCTATAAAATAAGATATAAAGCTATATAGAATATAATGAATATATATATACAAGAGAGATGAGAGAGATATATAAATAGGTAAAAATAACCAAATTACATTAAATAAAACATTTTTATGCTTTTTATATTTTTATAATATTTTTGTGATATTCTAATTTTTCCTAATTTTTTTGGTATTTTTGAAGTCAAAAATACTGAAAACAATGAATAGACTAAAAGGATGAAACTAAAATGAGGATGAAAAATATCAGACTGAGTCCAAAACTCCTCAAACTAATTTTAAATTAAAGATAATAAAACAGAGAAAATTCGGAGACAAAAATTAGTTTTTTAGGATTTTTCTGGAGCTTTTGAGATTTTTATGAAGTTTTAAGGTGTTTTTCTATTTTTAGGGGTTTTCCATTGACTTTTTTAGTGATTTTTGGATTGAGTTAAAACACAAAGAAACACACAAAATGTGATTTTTTTGGAATTTTTCAAGGCATTTTGATAATTTTAGGTATTTTCTAATGCAAACAGAGCTGAAAATGCATGTTTTTGAATTTTTATAAATATTAAAATGCAATAAAAATGCAAAATAAAAAGACACGTGAAAGTAGAATGCAACACGAACCTAAGGTAATTTTTCTGGATTTTTTAGAAATATAGAGATTCATGAAATAAATAAAGGAAGCAGAAAGAAAATGGACCCCTAGCAGGGGTATTTTTGGAAATATTACAAAGTCCAGGGGGCTACGTGTAAATTGTCCATAAAATCACAATGTGATAAAAATGTTCTTGGACCAGACATAAATAGCCAAAGCCGCGAGGGCTTTCCTGCAAAAACCCCAAAAATCACGTGTGTAAGCACGCTTGTCTGATAGGGATGAATATGCAATTTACAAAAAAACTTGGGGGATTGTAATGCAAAAGTACCCGAAATTTATACTGTAATAAAATCTTTGAGTACTGAACAGAAATTACAAGACCCACGACGTGGTCCTCTACAAAATGCCCTCACCTCACGTGCAGGAGTCACAAGAGGTGACGTGGCCAAGGACCTAAATGCAAATATCAGAAGTGCGGGGGTCTTAATGTAAATATTTAAAAATTTACGAACGGCAGATGAATGTTTGGGTTCTAATATTTAAATACAAAATTGGCGGGGTAAAAGTAGCAAAATACCCATGCTAGGGCACGATCGGACGACACACAACTCTTCACTAATCCATGTGGCGCACGGAGAGCGCGCGATACCGGTTCGCCGATGACGTCCCAGATTAGATCTCCACAACTGATCGAACGGTGGTTGGGCGCGGAGATCTAACGGTGGCTGCTCGTCCTGGAGATCAGCCTTGATCGGACGGCTAGAAGACGATGATGAAGAACGGGGACGAACTCGCGGCGAGGTGAGCTTCCCCCGTCCAGATCTTCCTCCTCCGGCCCTCGTTGACACTCCAAAATGGCTGACGACACCCCAGGACCGATCCTCTATTGATTGGAAGCTTCAAAATACTCCGACGATGGCTGGAGCTCACCAGCGGAGACGACGGAGCACGGTGGCTCCAGATACCTCCGGTGAGGCACAAAATAAGCCCCACGTGCTTGGTTTGGCTTCGGACCAGCAAGAAGAAAGTGAAGGAGTCAGGGGAAAAAAGCCCCGACTCCGTGGAGGGTGGAACGGGTGCGTAAGGGCGAGGAATGGTCAGCTACGACCGAAAAGAACTCGAGCTCCGACCGTAGTGAATAAGGTGGTTTTATGATGATTCAGGTCAGATCGATGACCTCTTTAGCTGAGCCTAACTACAGAGATCCTAAATAGCGCAAAAGAAATGAAATAGAATGAAGATAACACTCACCCAAGATGCGCCGACGGGAGTGTGGCGGCGTATATCCGGCGAGATGGATCTACCTCAATTCGACGCCTTCGACTCCTCCCAATGGGTACAAACCGCTCCTGCTGTCACCAGGGAGGTATCTAGAACCCTAGGTCAAAGAACGAGTGGCGGAAGAGTGATGAGAGAGTGGAAGAAGGTCGGGGGTCCTTTTTGAATGAGTGATGGAAGCGGCTCAAAGAACGGGGCGTAGCAGGCGATGCAGCGACGCACGCCCCGAAAAAATCACGGCGTGAAAGAGCAATGCTCGAGGAACAAATGTTGTGAAGAAGTCAACACAAAATCATGCAAGGGATAGCCTCGAAAATTTCACAAACATAGGTCAAAACCCATTTCTGACACTGTACAGACCTCGGTCAAAGAGTTGATTGAGGTCAACCAGTGGATGGTTCTGGTTGGTCCACGTTCTGGTTAGTCCACGTGGACCAACCAGAAAAATCCTTGGCAAAAAGGTTTATTAATTCGCTTAAAATTAATAAATGATTTAATTAATTGTTGGTTATAAAATAAAAAATGTTCATTATATTATTATGGTTTTTGCTTATTTTTTCGAGATTAAAATTACAAGTTTCCTTTTATAGCCTCTATACAGGTATATTTGCCTATTTATTTTAATAATTTATTTTTATTGTGTATATTTAATTTATTTATTTTGTTTATTATTTTGTAAATTTATAAAATATTTTTATACACTTAAATATATTTTTATTTTATTTTTCTGGTGTGTTTTGTACAATTAAATAAAATAGGAGAATTAATTATATAGGTATATGTAAATGTATGATACCTATGTATTATATACAAGTATTTTATTTTTGTATTTTCTTTAGTATTTTATTCTGATTTTATTGTGCATATATATTATAAATAATATTTACAAAATTATATAAAAAAAGAGATTATAAAATAATGAATAATAAATAAAATGAATATTTTAATCTGTACAAGTATGCAATAGGGGTCCAAAACTCAACTTTCAAACCGTAGCTCCGCAAAATACGAAACCACCTTCATTAAATAGCTTATTGCAAATTATATACAATCACGATTTTGATGCGTTTTGAGTTTTTATATGAGAGATACAGGTATGGAAAGTTGGGATTTTTTAATCTTATTCAGATCATATCTTTCTATCTGTATGTTATTTTTGAGTGAAATCAATTTTGTATTCTCTGTATTTAATTATCTACAACGTTCATGTACAAACTTTCTTTATTTGGAATATAAAAAGGGGAACCAAAAATAGGTCCCAAAATGAATAAAGATGAATTAAATAAAAGGGATTTTTATTAGTTTTTGGCCCTTATCTCCCCCTACTTTATTCCTTGTCGACCTAGTCATCGAGATGCCTCGGTCTTGGGGTTTCAGATCATAAAATATTTACAATATTTTTTTTCTTTATTCTATTATTTTGGCTTTAAAAACAATATTTTATACAGTATTTACACACAAATGCATGGATGATAAAATGCACAAATTAACAGTATTTACACGTATTTTCTAGGGTTTTTAAGGCCAAAATGATAGAATAAAGATGATGAAACGTCGATTCATCATCCCCTTATACTTGCCTTTGCTAGTCCCTAGCAAACACTTATGCAATAAGTGCAGAAAAGAAAAACAAAGAAAAGAAAAAGAAGAAAGATGGATTGAATTTAATTATCAAACTTGTCTTCACAAAATCAAAGTTTGGAGCTTAAGTCAGACTTTTGGAATTTTAGTGCGGACATAACCTTAATGGGAATCGGATTTGAAATCCAACAGCCTTCAAGAATCCCAAAACTCTGCTCAAGTCTCCTCAATAGTCAGGTCAGAAATATTTCAACTCATACGCAAACCCTTACGACTATGAATCTGACTCGTACAATGTAAGTGATAATGGCTCTCCCCAACTAGAATGACAAAGAGACTGACTTCTCCAGTATGACAACCCAATGATTACCCAATCCAATAACTCCTTCCTCAAGGAGCGGGGTATTCCCTTCTAAGTTCAAGTGGCAACCAGCTCAAGAGGAGGGGGTGAAGAGAAGAATGGACGGTAGCCAGTGTAGCTACCTATCCTAGGATGCAAGACCAGTGTAGTCAAGTCATCCAGCTACAGGCTCACATAATTTGACTTTGAAGCTCAAGCTTGCTTTATTGGCTATACAACATATTCACATACTTTTGCAGGCATTTTATTTTTGTACATGCCTGTCCATTTTTTTTGGAATACTATATGCAGCATCATTTACATAAGGATCTTTTCCTCTTGAGCCAGTAGACCATCCCTCTTTTGAAGCTTTATTGCAACCCACACTCTCATGTCTTCAGAATTCATCATCATCAGACGGGTTGGGGTCCACTTCCCTCCCTAGAATAGGACAAATGTTTCCACTTGTGTGTGTCTCATACCAGCAAATCCAACCCCCTCACCACTCCAACTAAGTCGAGACGAGTGAAAGGTGGAGGTGTCCAAGTTAGGTCATTATCAACAAGAGTCATGCGTGTGCTCCGAAATACTCTACTTAGGTAGTCAAGAATCCATTGAACCAAGTCCCATGATCTTCAAAGAATTAAGTCAACTAGACCTGAAGTACCTCAATTCCAGCTCTTATAAGGTTCCTATTATTAGGTAGATTTTAAGGTCCAATCAAGCTCCAATCTTTGGTTTTTACTTAAACCTGTTCAACTATCAAACTCAATCCGAAAAATGCTCATGCTATGCGGAAAATATTTTTGGTGATGCAATTTTCAATGATTTTGAACTTTTTGTGGATTTTTGAAAAGATTATGCATATACATTTTGGTATTTTCAAAAGGATTTTCAAATGTTTTTGGATTTTAGTTTTGTAAATGTTTTTTGGCTTTTTTGAAAACCAAAGATTTTTGGATGAAAACTAGGTACAAATATTTACACTGGGGTGCATCTTACAATTAATGGATTTTAAGAACTTACAGGGGTAAGTGGTCAATTTTTTAGGTATATATATAATGAATTCTGGTGTGATGTATGTATTCCTCAAAATTATTTGAAAATACTTTTACAAACAATTTAAAAAACTATAGTCCAAAATAATTTTTACAAACATTTTGCAAACATGTACACATATTTGAAAATCATTTTGCAAAGGCTTTTCAAATAATATAGATAGATTTTTCAAAATATTTTTGCAACCATTTTTCAAACCATTTGCAAATTATTTTTGAAACATTTTATTTCACACAAAGAAACTAAAATGTTCAATACAAACATTTTTACAAAGGCTGAAAACATGTAATAAAACATTTTCCAAATAGTTTCCAAAAGATTTCCACAAAGATTTTCAAACTATTTTTCAAACATTTTGCAAAAAACATTTTCACATGATTTATTAATCAGTACATACAAAAAGAATTTGAGGAATACTAACATCTTTTATTAAGGTTTTTAATGAATTTTAAAGAATTATTAGCCATAAATTTTAGGAAAATACGAAAGTACGAGTTATGGCTAAAGTATATACATAGTATATACGACCCCCCTATACTTAGCTTGAGCTATGTCCTCATAGATTATAGAGAAAAAGAGAAGACATAACTCGTACTGAGTATGGGAAAATCTAAAGAATAAGGAACGAAGAAACGAATAAACGAATGAGAAGTTGACCGTCCCCCTATACTTAGGATCAAATAATCCTAAGTATAGCAGACTGTACACAATGTAGGGAGGGTCAAGGGTGGGAATGAACAGATCGTACTCAAATTGTCTCCCCCTATACTTAGGATAAGATATCTCTAACTATATACAAGAAGAGGAGACAACGAAGAGGATAAAAAAAATTGAACGAAAACTCGGGGTGCACACCCCCTATACTTAGGACAAAGTACGTCCTAAGTATAGAAGACTGACAAAAAAGGGGCAACACCTTTTTCGGTAGAAAAAGAGAAGAGAAGAGAAGAGAAAAAGAAGACAAGCAGAAAAGAGAAAAAAAAGATATCAGAAGATGGAGTATGAACAACTCGGGATGCACATCCCCCTTATACTTAGGATAAAGTGCATCCTAAGTGTAGCAGTGATGAAGGGGATGACATCTTGTCGGTAGAATGAGATAGAAAAGAAGGAAAAGAAGAAGAGAAGAAAAGAAGAAAAGTCATTCAAAATGTTTTGCTCTGCTTTGCCTTCTTCTGCCTCTTCGGAAATATTCGGCTCATCCCTGTAGATTACTTGAATAGAGTCAACGACAGATATGAATGTATCATGTTCAAGGTAAGGCTTCAGAAGCTGTCCATTGACTACAAATGGTTGTGCGTCAGCTGAAAAATTAGATATCAATACACTTCCATTGTCAAGCACATGCTTAACCATAAACGACCCAGTCCATTTGCTCTTCAATTTGCCTAGAAAGATCTTTAATTTCACATCAAACAACCAAACCTTATGACCTTGCTCGAAGGACTTGCGGCGGATATGCTTGTCATGCCATGTTTTGACCTTCTCCTTGTACATCAGGCTGTTGTCGTATTCATAATCTCTGAATTCCAATAATCTTTTCAGATCTAATTTGTGGTTCTTCCCTGCTTGCTCAGAATCCAAATTACAGATGTTGATGGCCCATAATGATTTGTGAATTAATTCAATGGGAAGATGACATGGCTTGCCATACACAAGGTGATAGGGAGACATTCCCAAGGGTGACTTGTACGCTGTTTTGTAAGCCCAAAGAACTGAATCAAGCAGCTGAAACCAGTTCTTGTGATCCAGACACACAAGCTTCTATAGAATTGTCTTGATCTCCCTGTTTGAACATTCAGCTAAGCCATTGGACTGCAGGTGGTAGGGTGAATCAACACGATGTTCAATACAGAATTCCTGAGCCAGCTTCTTCACCTCTATGTTTATGAAATGACTATCCCCGTCAGATATGAGAATCTTTGGAATCCCGAACAGTGCTACGATGTGATCTCTCAAGAATCAACAGACAGTCCTACTGTCGGTAGTTCAGGCGGGGATAGCCTCCACCCAGCGACTTACATAGTCGACAACAAGCGGAATATATTCATAACCCTTGCTGTTGGGAAATGGGCTGAAAATGATATTAAGAGAGCCGTTAAATAGTGGTCTGACAAATCAGACTCACTGTCGCTGGGGCGACTACTTAAGCCTTCACGTTTGTCAACAATTAACCCACACAAATAAAAAGACAATAAAATGCAAGGGTCAAAATTTATTATACCCTGCTAAGAATGTACAGTGGCAAGCAAGTAGGGGTCGAACACAAGAAGCAAAGGAGTAAAGCAGTAGTAAAACAGTCAAACCCTTTGCCTAGTGAACTACTTAGCCAATATGGATTTTTTTGTGGGTTTTTAATCTTATATTTTTTTATTTAATTTTTTTAATTTTATATTTTTGTATTTTGATTTTTAATTTAAAATTTTTTATTTTCTTTTTTTATTTTATAATTTTATATTTCTTTTTCAATAATAGAATATATATAAAGTATAATAAAAGAGAGGATAAGGTATTTATCAATAATAAAAATACTCAAAAATCAGGTAATAAAATGTTTTTGGGCTTCTTATAATTTTCTAATGTTTTTGTGGTTTTTCTAGTTTTCTACTAAATTTTTGGTATTTTTAAAGATAAAAATACTAGAAAACAGTGAACTAGGTTGCTGGTCGAAATTAAAATGAGAATGAAAAATATCAAACAGTATCCAAAATTTCTCAAATTAATTTTAGATCAAAGATAATAAAACAAAGAAAATTTGGAAATAGAGTTTGTATTTTTAGATTTTTTGTAGAATTTTTAATATTTTTAGGAAGATTTTTGGGACTTTATAATTTTTATGAGTTTTCTTTTGTATTTTTTAGTGATTTTCGGTCTAGAGGTAAAAGACACTAAAAGACACAAAATATATATTTTTGGGAATTTTTTGAGGTGTTTTTATATTTTTTATGTATTTTCTAATGCAAACAGTGCACAAAATGCTTATTTTTGATTTTTAATAAATATGAAAATGCAATAAATATGCAAAATACAAATATAACGTAGTACTACAATGCAACATGAACCTATGGTAATTTTTGTAGATTTTTTAGCAATTTATGGATGCGTTAAATAAATGCTAGCAACATCAAGAAAATACATGGCTGGCAGGGGCATAAATGCAAATACATAGAGAGTCAGGGGCCTGGTTGCAATTTTACCAAAAAATCATGCGCAAAGCACGTGTTCTGCTGTTCATAGGGTTATAATTGCAAATAACAAAAACCGGCAGGACAGGAGTGCAAATAACCCAAAAATATATTATAATACCTACGCACAGGGGTATAAATGCAAATACAGAAACATTCAAGGTCCTCAGTGCAAAATGTCCAAAATCACGTGTCCCAGTCACGTGACATGACGTGGGGACTAAAGTGCAAATAATAGAAGTTAAGGGGCCTATTTGCAATTATTACAAATATTTTTGAACTGGAAATTAAAACTTTTAGACTAAAGCATAAATACAAAAATTCTTGGGTTGAAGGTGCAAATACCCAAGGTAGCGCGGGGGTGGACGACTGGGATGCGTCCACTTGACACGTGGCGCGCGCTGGATGCACGATGACGGTTGGTAGCGGACGGTGGAGATTAGATCGTCGGGGGAGATCCAATGGTGATGGCTCGGGGCGATCCAACGGCTGCTGGAGCTTCTGGCGTCCGCGCTTGATCGGACGGTCGTGGAGGATGGTGGAAGAACACCATCTGGGGGTCGCTTCGATCAAAGATGGCGGCCGACTCTGGTGTCCTCCAGCCCTAGGATCGAGGGCAAAATGATCCTGGGGCCCTTCCGCGTCGAGTGAAGGTCTCAAGCGAGCCTGAGGCGGCGTGGAGCGGTCGGACGACGGGGTTGACCAGGAGGCTTCGTCCTTGGAGTTTAGAGGCTCGATAGAGCCTTCTCTTGGGCTCTTCTCTGCAGGGTTAGAAGCGGAGCAAAAATGCGATGTAGCTTGGGGTGTTTCAGGGCTAAATGGAGGTGGTTCATGGCTCGGGTGTGGAGCTCCGGCAAACGGCAGAGAAGGAGCTCTGGTGGCTCGATCTGAGCAAGATCGAGATGGTTCGAGGGGTGATTCGGGGCGACGGAGTGACTAGGTGTGAAATGGAGGTGATCGTGGAGGTTTTGGTTCAGTGACGTGGTCGGAATGCGGAGGCGGAGCTGAGCTCCGCCATGGACTCAAAGAATGATTCTCGACGATGAACGAAATGGAACGAGAAACTGCTACGGTTCTACGTTACTCCAACTGGGAGCTACAAGAAAATGCAAAAATAAAGGGGGGAGGCTTACCGACGTGGGCTGCAGCGAGCTGCAGGCGGCGCTCCGGCGAGGGGTTGAACCACCTCGATTCGACTCCAAATGGCTCGAGATCGGCCTTAATGTGTTCCTGCTGTCACCAGGAGCACGAAGATCTCAAGAGCAGGTGCTGAGGATGGAGGAAGAGGGATCAAAATCAAATCGAAGGTCAAAGGGGGTTTTTGAAGAAGTGGCGGACAAGGTCCAAAGATCGAAGCGCACGAAGATGAGCAGCGATCCAAAACCCAATATTTCATCGGGGCGTGAATCCTCGATCGAAGGCGAACAAAAGTCAAGAAGAAAGATTCGTGAATAGAGGGTCGATGCGACTTAGAAAAATCCGCCAAAGCGGACAAAAACCAAGTCTGATGCACTGGCAGACCTCGGTCAGAGAGTTGACCGAGGTCAACCAACGGCTGAATCTGGTTGGTCCACGTGGACCAACCAGAAAAATCGTTGGAAAAAATAATTTCAAAATCGATTAAAAATAACAAATGATTTTTCGATTTTTGGTTATAAAATAAAAAATGTTTGTTATTTTATAAAGTATTATAGTGATTTTTAATTATTTTTATGAGGTCTTCTTTTACAAGTTACTTTTTTTAGGCTTGTATAGGTCTATATATATATTAATAATTTATTTTTATTTTGTATATTGAATTCATTTATTTTTTTTTAATATTTTATAAATTTATAGAATATTTTTATATACTTAAATATATTTTTATTTTATTTTTCTGAAGTGTTGTGTACATTTAATAAAATAGAAATAGATTCTATGTAGGTATGTATACAGGTACTATACGTATGTCTTTTATATACAAGTATTTTATTTTGAGTTTTCTTTGAGTTTTTATTCTGATTTTAATGCACATAATTATTATAAATAATATTTATAAAATTATAAAAAATATAAAATTATAAAAATAATGAATAAATAATAGAATGAATATTTTAATCTGTACAAGTATACAATAGGGGTCCAAAACTCAACTTTCAAACCGTAGCTCCGCCAAATGTGAAAGCACCGACATTAAATAGCTTATTTTAAATTATATACAATTAAAATGAGTTTGATGCATTTAGAGTTTTTATTTAAGAGATACACATCTGGGAAGTTGGGATTCTGGGATTTTATTCAGACCATAACTTTTTATCTGTACATTATTTTTGAGTGAAATCAATTTTGTATTTTTATTTATTTAATTACCTACAACTTTCTTGTTCAAAGTAACTTTATTTGAAGTAAAAAAGTGGAACCAAAAATAGGTCCCAAAATGAATAAAGAATGGATAAAATCAAAGGTATTTTCTTTGTATTCTGGCCCTTATCTCCCCCTACTCTATTCCTTATCGACCTAGTCATCGAGATGCCTAAGTCTCGGGGTTTCGGGTCATAAAATATTTACAATATTTTATTCTTTTTCTTTTCTTTTCTTTATTCTATAATTTTGGCTTTAAAAACAGCATTTTATACACTTTTCACACACATATGCATGAATGCTAAAATGCATGAATTAATGCTATTTACACGCATTTACTAGGGTTTTTAAGGCTAAAATGATAGAATAAAGATGATGAAACGTAGATTCATCATCCCCCTATACTTGCCTTTGCTAGTCCCTAGCAAACACTTATGCAATAAGTGCAGAAAAGAGAAACAAAGAAAAGAAAAAGAAGAAATGTGGATTAAATTTAATTATCGAACTTGTCCTCACAAAATCATAGTTTGGAGCTTACATCGGACCTTTAGAATTTTAGTGCAGGCGGAACCTTAATGAGAACCGAATACGAAATCCAATAGTCCCTGAGAATCCCAATACTTTGTTCAAGTCTCCTCAATAGCCAGGTCCAAAATATTTCAACTCATACGCAAACCCTTACGACTATGAATTTGACTCGTACAATGTAAGTGATAGTGGCTCTCCCCAACTAGAATGACAACGAGACTGACTTCTCCAGCATGACAACCCAGTGATTTCCCAATCCAATAACTCCTTCCTCATGGAGCAGGGTATTCCCTTCTAAGTTCAAGTGGCGACCAGCTCAAGAGGAGGGGGTGAAGAGAAGAATGGACGGTAGCCAGTGTAGCTACCTATCCTAGGATGCAAGACCAGTGTAGTCAAGTCATCCAGTTGCAGGATCACATATTTGACTTTGGAACTCAAGCTTGCTTATTGGCTTTACAGCATATGTAAATACTTTGCAGGCATTTTATTTTTGTACAGGCCCGTCTCTTCTTTTTTTTTGAATTACTATATACAACATCATTTACATAGGGAGTTTTTCCTCTTGAGCTAGTAGACTATCCCTCTTTTGAAGCTTAATCGCAACCCATACTCTCCTGTCTTTAGAAATCTTTATCACTGGACGGGTTGGGGTGCACTTCCCTCCCTAGAGGAGGACAAGTGTTTCCACTTGTGTGTGTCTCATACCAGCAAATCCAATCCCCTCACCACTCCAATTGAGTTGAGCGAAGTGAAAGGTGCAGGTGTCCAAGTTAGGTCATTATCAATAAGAGTCGTGCGTGTGCTCCAAAATACTCTACTTAGGTAGTCAAGAATCCATTGAACCAAGTCTCGTGATCCTCAAAGAATTAAGTAAACTAGACCTGAAGTACCTCAAACTCAGTTCCCATAAGGTTCCTGTTATTAGGTCGATTTTAAGATCCAATCAAGCTAATCTCCGGATTTTACTTAGACTTGTTCAACTATTAAACTCAATCGGAAAAATGCTCGTGCTATGCAAATGATATGCAAAATGCAGAAAATATTTTTCTGGTGCAATTTTCAAGGATTTTGAACTTTTTATGGATTTTGAAAAGATGATGATGATGCATATGCAGTTTTATGTATTTTTCAAAAAGATTTTTCAGATGTTTTTGGTATTTTAATTTTGCAAATATTTTTGGGATTTTTGAAAACAAAGAATTTTAGCTAAAAACTAGGTACAAATATTTACACGGGAGTGATTCTTATATATACAAGTAGTGGATTTTAGTTATTTACAGGGGTAAGTGATCAATTTTATAGGTATATAATGGATTTTGGTGAGATGTATGTATTCCTCAAACTTATTTGACACATGTTTTTCAAACAATTTTTGAAAACTATAGTCCAAAATAATTTTTACAAACATTTTACAAACATGTACACACATTTGAAAATCATTTTGCAAAGGTTTTCAAACAGTATAGATAGATTTTTCAAAATATTTTTGCAACCATTTTTGAAACCATTTGCACATCATTTTTCAAACATTTTTATTTCACACAAAGAAAATAAACTTTACAAACCAAAATATTTTTACAAAGGTTGAAAACATGTAACAAAATATTTTCAAAATAGTTTTCAAAAGATTTTCACAAAGATTTTCAAACTATTTTTCAAACATTTTGCAAAAACAATTTCACCTGATTTATTAATCAGTAAGTATAAAAAAATTTGAGGAATAATCACATCTTTTTATTAAGGTTTTTAATGAATTTTAAAGGATTATTAGCCATATTATTAAGAAAATACGAAAGTACGAGTTATGGCTAAAGTATATACGTAGTATATACGACCCCCCTATACTTAGCTTGAGCTATGTCCTCATAGATCAGAGAGAAAAGAGAAGACATAACTCGTACTGAGTATAGAAAAGTCTAAAGAATAAAGAACGAATGAATGAACGAAAGAGAAGTTGACCGCCCCCCATACTTAGGATCAAATAATCCTAAGTATAACAGACTGTACACAAAGCAGGGAGGGTCAAGGATGGGAATGAACAGATCGTACTCAGGTTGTCTCCCCCTATACTTAGGGTAAGATAGACCTAAGTATAGACAAGAAGAGGAGACAACGGAGAGGATCAAAGAGTCGAGAAACTCGGGGTGCACACCCCCTATACTTAGGACAAAGTACGTCCTAAGTATAGAGGACTGTCTACAAGGGGCGACACCTTTAGATAGATAAAGAGAATAGACAAGGAAAAGAAGAAAAGAAGAAAAGAAGAAAAAAAGAAAAGAGATGAAAGGGGATATGAACAACTCGAGACGTGCATCCCCCCTACACTTATGATAAAGTACATCCTAAGTGTAGGGGGATGCGCAGCTGATAGATTGGATATCAATACACTTCCGTTGTCATGCACCTGCCTAACCATAAACGACCCAGTCCATTTACTCTTCAATTTGCTTGGAAAGATCTTTAGTTTCGCATCAAACAACCACACCATCTGACCTGGATCGAAGGACTTAGGACGGATATGCTTGTCATGCCATGTTTTGGCCTTCTCCTTGTACATCAGGTTGTTGTCATATGCATAATCTCTGAATTCCAATAATCTGTTCAGATCCAATTTTATGTTTTTTCCTGCTTGCTTGGAATCCAAATTACAGATGTTAATGGCCCATAAAGATTTGTGAATTAGTTCAACGGGCAGATGACATGGCTTTCCATACACAAGGCGGTAAGGAGACATTCCCAAGGGTGACTTGTACGTTGTTCTATAATCCCAAAGAACGGAATCAAGCAGTTGAGACCAGTTCTTGCGATCCGGACGCATAAGCTTCTGTAGAATTGTCTTGATCTCCCTGTTTGAACATTCAGCTAAGCCATTGGATTGCGGGTGGTAAGGTAAAGCAACACGATGTTCAATGCAGAATTCCTGGGTCAGCTTCTTCACCTCTCTGTTTATGAAATGACTACCCCCGTCTGATATGAGAATCTTGGGAATCCCAAATTGTGCTATAATGTGATCTCTCAAGAATCGACAGACATTCCTACTGTCGCCAGCTCGGACGGGAATAGCCTCCAACCAGCGACTTACATAGTCAACAACAAGTAGAATATATTCATAGCCCTGGCTGTTGGGAAATGGGTCCATAAAGTCGATGCCCCATGCGTCGAAGACGTCTGATATCTGAATGAATTTCAGAGGCATCGTGTCTCTCATTCCTATGGTTCCGCCCATCTTCTGACAGTTAGTGCAACATTTGACATAGTCATCTGCATCTTTGAATAATGAAGACCACCAGAGGCCACTTTGAAGAACTTTTGCTGTCGTTCGTTTGCCTGAATGATGTCCTCCTGAATCTTGGTCATGACATAAGGCGAGGACACTTGGAACTTCCTCATGAGGAATGCATCTTCTCCAGATACAATTTGCCCCCTCACGAAATAAATACGGATCCTCCCACTGGTATAAATGGATTTTAGATAAGAATCTGTCTATTTTCAACTTCGGCCAATCCTGTGGGACTCTCTTGGTCACCAGATAATTCATGATGTCTGCATACTAAGGAAGCGAGGTGACTGAAAGAATTGCCTCGTCTAGAAAGGTCTCTGTGATTGGCTGCTGGTTCGGCTCAGGAGATTCCGGCTCAGGAAGCCTTGATAGATGATCGGCCACCACATTCTTTACCTCAGGGTTTATCTTTAATTTCCAAGTCAAATTCTTGGAGGAGAAGGATCAACCGAATGAGACGTGGTTAGGAGTCCTTCTTCTGTTGTAAGTACCGGATGGCCGAATGATCAGTGTAAACGATTACTTTGGATCCAAGGAGGTAGGATCTGAACTTTTCCAAGGCAAAACCTACCGCTAGTAGCTCCTTTTCAGTAACAGTGTAGTTTCTCTGGGATTCATCGAGCGTTCAACTAGCGTAGTGAATCGCAAACGGTGCATTATCTTTTCTCTGTCCAAGTACAACACCAATGGCATAACCTGACGTGTCGGTCATTGTCTCAAAAGGTTGAGTCCAAATCGGTGGCTGTAAGATAGGGGCCTGTGTGATGAGTTCTTTCAGTTGATTAAAGGCAAGGAGCATACGATCATCTACAATGAATTCATTCTCCTTGCCTACAACTCAGTCAACGGTCTGGCCAGTTTGTTGAAATCTTTGATGAAACATCGGTAAAAACCGACATGGCCCAAGAATGACCTGACTTATTTGAGGGTTGTAGGTGGCTCAAGTTTGGAAATTACCTCCATCTTGGCTGGGTCAACCTCCATGCCACGTTTAGAAACTACGTGACCCAGCACGATTCCTTCGGTCACCATGAAGTTGCTCTTCTCCCATGAGAGCACAAGATTTACTTCGCAGCACCTCCGCAAAACTCGGTCTAAATATTCCAGACATTGATCGAATGAATCCCCATAGACCGAAAAATCGCCCATAAAGACCTCGAGAAAGTTGCCCACCATATCGGCAAAAACTGCAAGCATACACCTTTAAAATGTGGCTGGGGCATTGCAAAGCCCGAACGACATCCGTCTGATGGCATATGTACCAAAAGGACAGGTGAACGTGGTCTTCTCTTGATCTTTAAGAGCAATAGCAACTTGATTGTATCCAGAGTATCCATCCAAAAAGCAGAAGTATTCCTTCGCGGCCAGTCTCTCCAAGATCTGGTCGATGAAGGGTAAAGGAAAGTGGTCCTTCTTGGTAGCGAGGTTAAGTCTTCTGTAGTCCACGCACACTCGCCAAGAAATGGGTACTCTGGTTGCAATCTCCTCTCCTTTTTCATTCTTCACAATGGTGATCCCTGATTTCTTTGGCACAACATGTAGAGGGCTCACCCATTTGCTGTTGGAGATGGGTTAAATGAATCCCGCATCACACCATTTCTGAATTTCTTTCATAACAACCTCCCGCAGATTAGGATTTAATCTTCTCTGAAGTTCTCGAGAGGACCTACAATCTTCTTCCAGAAAAATGTGATGCGAGCACAGTGATGGATTGATCCCATGGAGATCCGAAGATCGCCAGCCTATTGCCTTGTGGTTGCGTTCAAGAACCTCCATCAAACGAGATTCTTGGTCTTCGGTCAGATGTGCATTAATAATGACCAGGTACGTGTTCGGTTCTCCCGCAAGGAAGGCATATTTCATGTTAGAGGGCAAGGTTTTTAACTCTGGCGGGGTCTGAGCTGCTTCAGGAATGACCTCAGCTATTAATGCAGGTGACGATTCTTTCATCTGTTCGGTGTCCACCAAACTCGGTCATGCTTCTTCACTCAGATTATGACAGAATGTCTCGATAATTTCTTCTTCATCACATGACTCTTCAACAATTTGCTCTTGATTTTAAAGGCACATCACCCCCACGGAAGTCTCATTAAGCGTATCAGCGAGTTCCTCATCCTGATCGATAAGGGGAAATTCGATGCGGTCTCCACTCCCTCCTCGGGGTAGAGGAGTTCATGGATCTCATTGTCATCCAAGAATAAGTTGGTGTCTTGAATTTCTGCCAGAAAGTCGCAGTCGTCAAAATACTCAATCAACCTTGCACATGATGCAGACGTTCGTTCAGCTGGTGCTCCCTCAGGCAGGGTCTCCACTCTGATTGTTTCATTGCCAGCAGCAGAAGTGATTTCTCCCGTCCCATAGTTCACTACTGTGTTTGATGTCCGCAGAAATGGTCTTCCAAGTATGATTGGGGTAAGGATCAATGGCGCGGGGACGTCCATATCTAGTACCACAAAATCGACTGGGAACTGCTTTCCCTGAACCGTGACTATCACATCTTCCAACAAGCCCCTAGGTCGCTTGACTGATTTGTCTGCAAATTGCAGAATCATCTTTGTAGGCTTGAGCGATCCTAGCCTGAATTCTGTAAGCAGTGAGGCTGGCATCAGGTTGACGGAAGACCCGCTGTCGAGAAGTGTTCGGTCAAACTCCTGATTGAACATCTGACAACGCACAAGAGGTGCTCCAATATCTGGCTTTTTATCCAGGAGGTTGCTGATGGCATTAACGGTGGCCATTGTGAGGATATGCTTTTCGGACTTGCCACCCTTGCTTCTGGAGTTGTGAGGGTGAGGCCTGCGCTTGGTTGTACATGCCTCTTTCAATCCTTTTTTAACAACCGGCATGTATTCAAGAGCTTTCATCAATGGCATGTTCAATACCAAATTCTGGATGATTTCTATGATGGCAGGATCAGACAAAGAATTTTTCAAAATTTTCATTTTTTTTGTGTTTTTTCATTGCTTCTGGAAAAGGAATATTTACAAACTCTTCACCAATGTCATTCAAAATATTGTCCATTTTGTTGTTTACAGGTAGATGGCAAAAAGGAATAGAATCATCTACAAGATGTAGACCAAAAACGGCAGTCTCGGCTTCAGGTGCTGGCGTTGGACTCGCTGCAGGTGCAAAATCCCTTCTGTCTGTGGCTGGCTCTGTAGCAGGTGCAGACGTCTCTAATGCTGGCATATCTCCATAGAGTCTGCTTCTATCTTTTTGTGTTTTGTCGTTTTCTTCATTTTTTGTGATTTTCTGGGTGATGGTGCTGCTCCAAAAATGCTTTCCTAGCCCTGGTGTTGACTTGGCTAACGACTCCTCGTCAGATGCAAGATGCTTCCCCTTCGCGGTTGCTGATGGCTTGAGTGTCCTACCACTCCCGAGAGTAATGACATTAGATAAAAGACAATTTAATTCACCTGATTTTGGTTGGACACTACCGGCTACCTGCTCCTTGCGTCGGAAATTATTCGGAATCGCCTCGACTTGAGCAGGAATGGCTATTTTTACAGCCGTCAAGTCGTTGATCTTCTGGTTCATCTCAGCCATATTCTTCATTAACTGTTCTAAGCAGGCCAAGGCTGGATTAACCGGCACAATCTCAGAAGAATCCCCCTGTTGGGGCCTAGAGTGCTGGTATGAATGCTGAGGCTGTGACTGGTAACCCTGAGAAAATTGATGAGGAGGAGGGTTGGAGGAATACTGAGAGTTCTGGTGATATGTAGCAGTCGGTTGCTGATGATACCCTCGTCCTCGGTATTCGGACTGTTGAGGACCATGCTGGTAATTATGCTTCAATGTGTTGCAGTGAGATGGAGGCTGGTACTGATATGAGGGATGGAAGGGTCTCCCACCCTGCTGCTGTTGGTTATAGGGCATGTTGCCCATGTTCTGACCATGAGGATGTCCCTGAGGACGGGTCAGCTGCGCATCATTGTTCCATACACCATTGATCTCCTGAATCAGTGGAGGAGGTGGAGAGAACTGCTCAGAGTAGGCTGGCTGGGACTCAGGTTGATATACAACCATCTGTGTTTGAGGTTGCAGGGGCTGCTCCGGAACCTCCACATAATACACGTGCTGAACATGTTGGGGCTGCGGTGGAGTCGGCTGAGGTTTTGTTGCATTGTAGGCTCCTTCTTCTCAGTATTCGGCTCGGCAGAAGTAGACATAGCGTTGCACATGTTGGCATTCAATGCACGAACGAGCTGCTCCAGCTGCTGGGAAATCTGATCGAGCTTTTCCAAGCCCTGGGTCCTCTTCTCAATGATAGATAATTTTTTGAGGTACCGCGACCTCTTCTCAATGATGTCCACCTTGGACAGACGGCTCCCAATGATACTCAAGTTGGAGCTCTCATCCTTGTCGTCGGTGTGAGAAGCCATGTTCATTGGCTTGCTGATGGCACTTGGCATCTTTATGTATGCCCGGGACGAGGATTGAGCAGCTTCTCCTTCAGCCATTTCCTCAAAGACGTTCCATACCACGTCCTCGTCCTTGTTAAAATGCGAACCGCTGCAAGCAGCATCTACAAGCTTTTGGCTCTCAAGCGTAAGTCCACCAAAGAAGTGCTGCACAAGGCTGGTCTTTGGAATGTCGTGGTGGGGACACTTCTCCTGAAGATCCTTGAATCTCTCCCACGCTTCATGGATGGTCTCGTGGGGTTGCTGACAAAAACTGGATATACGGGCACACCTCTGATACAATCGTCAGAGAGGATAGAACTTATGGAGAAATGCAGACTTCAGCTCCTCCCAGGTCATGACTACCTTCCCAAGGTGGTCAACCTAATATAGGGCCTTGTCTTGAAGGCTGAAGGGAAAGGCGGCCATTTTGACTACCCCCAGAGGAATACCAGGGTAGTGAGCAGTAGCACAGATGCGGCCAAACTTTTTGAGAAAGATATATGGTTCCTCAGTGGTAGTCCCGTGGAATGTGGGAAGCAGGGACAGAAACTGCGGCTTCAGCTCGAAGTGGGCATGAATATGTGGAATTTGGATCCACTCAGTGATGTGATTTGCTCATGGATTATATGTCTCCTTCAGCGTAGGCTTTTGCTGTAGTGGGTCTGCTCCCGCTGCATCAAATTATGGTCCTCCCACTGAGAACTCATCTCTAACCTCTTCAAAATTGGGCTCTTGATTTGGATCATCCTCCCGGCGACCATCTCTTGCGTCGGCCCACCTCCTCATATCATTCAACATATTTTGGAAGGCGGTCTGGGCGGGCTTGATTAGTCAATTGCTGCTGGATGGCTTGAATGGAAGCCAGCAGTTGACTGTTAACTTCATTCTGCGTGGTGTACTGCCCTTCCCCTGGATTAGTGCCAGCTTCAGGTTGGGGTTTGGTCCCTTTCCTCTGCCATCGGCCATCTCAGATTCTGCTTGGTATGCTAGCTCGGAATCGGATTCTAAGTCTGCACATGGAAGAATGCCCCGATCAGTCTGAATTGTAGCACCAGATAGAGAGACATGGTCTGTGTTAAGGTCTACACAGAACTTTGTTAAGGACGGCGATGTGTAAGGAGTGAAATCAATTGCCATCCAAAACAGACAGAATTCAGGACAAGAGTGATCCCGATTTATTGAAGAAGACGGGGAGTCTAGAGATCGGTCCACGGAGTCTGAAGTGGGTTCTCGGGAATCGCCCCAAATTATTAGAGAGGGCGAGCGGATGGAACTAATGTGGGTGTCGACAAAGTCTCAACTAAACTGTCAATTCATCGCCATCTCGAAGGTCAAAAGGAAGATCGATGCGGATGAAGATACGGAGGTCAACGAGAAATAAATAGAAGGCTCACAATGAGCAAGGGTCAAATGGAGGGAGAACAAAATTGCGCAACGTCACGTTGTTTTTGATCTTGACCTTAACTTGACTAATCAATCAAACCCAAAGCAATGGATTCACCAACTCGACCGGTGAAGCCGTGAAGGTTCGGCAATTATCTTTGTGAGTTTTAGATTTGATTTTCAGGCAATTATCTTTTCACGAGTCCTTAGAGCGCTACTCCTATAGGAGCGAGAGTACTACCGGAAAGGTATCCCGTACTTGTCCTCCTCCTATGTAACCTGTAGTCTGTGCTTTTTAAGATCCTTGTAACCCTTCCTGGATCCCTACTCAGCCAAAGAAAAGAGAGAGGAAGCCGATAGGCGAAACCGATACTTCGCATCTTGCTCGCAACGGAATCAACCGTGAGCGTACAAGATCCTACTCGGACGCAAGACGATGAGACAGACACCCCCGTGAAGGCGTGGCCTATGCTCAATACTTCGGACAAGGTCAATGCTCTACACAATAGAGACTCATCAATGGCGACCAAGCCCTACTCGTCTACGTAGGATAGTAGCGCCAATACTTCGGAAATCCAAGCGATACACAAGGAAGCCACAGACTGAGTTTTGGGCTCTAATCCTTACGACGTTGCTCACCTCACTGGGAAGGAAACCCTCCTATGCAACCTGAAAACAAATGAAGGCTTTGCTCACCCTAAGGCAATGAGTCCAATTAATCAATTTTATTTAGGTCAAGTTTTCTTTAGCAGTCCCTTTTTTAATTTTTTTGTTGTTATCAATTGTTTTGAGTCAATTCAATACAAGTGCCTAACGTTTTTGTATTTTTCTTTGATTCATATTTGATCCAAAAATAGAGGGAGAAGAGTCGGAAAAGCAATGCAAGGCGGCACCAAGATGGAAATCTCACCTTTGTGCCTAAATGATGAATGCAAAGATAGAAGACTTACAACGCCTCCCAGCTCTCTCCATGCGGGACATGAATTTATAAACATATGCTATATGCCGATATGCACACGGAAATCATCCTAAGTAGGCAATTTCTAGCGTGAAGAACCACAAGTCGGTCACTGATCTTCAATCCAAGAGTCCGGTCTAGGCTCACCCCTCCTCCAATCGACACATCGAGTTCAGGAGCAGTACTTGGCAGGGTGGGATCGCGGCACGAAGGCTTGAAGATGATGAGTCGACTTTTTAATTTAAACTAAGTCCAAAATGCACTATAGGTACATGCAATGGTTATTAGGGTGTTTGGACCAAATTTATTCGATCAAGCAAGCCTTAAAGCTAAGGGCTCATTCCACAAAAGAAAAGAAAAATAAAACAAAACCGGAAAATGACAAGCGATGAAAACACGTCAAAACTGCGGTGAGCCCCCAAGTGAACAAACACTTGGAAATTGGGCCCGAGTGTCCAGAGTCCAATGTACCTGTATTATTATAATTTAATCAAATGTCTCTCTCTCTCACAAAAGACAAAAAGAACCTAACTATCCTCTCTCTCTCTCAAGTCCTCCTGCTCTCTCCTGTCGGCTAGGGTAGAATAGTCAGCTCCTCCTCCCAAGGCTGCTCAGGATCCCCTAGGTGATCCTCCTCGGTCAGTGGTCCCTCGCAAGAAAACAAGAAGAGATGTCAGACAGTTCAAAAACAATTATACAATAAAATCAAACAAATAAAAAATGGCTAACTAAGTAAGAAGATACAAGTCTACTCTACAAGCCGATGCTCCCCGACAACGACGCCATTTGAAAAACGATATTGCGAGAGCCGCTAAATAGTGTTCTGACAAATCAGACTCACTGTCGTTGGGGAGATTACTCAGGCCTTCACGTTTGTCAACAATTAACCCACATAATTAAGAAGACAATAAAATGCAAGGGTCAAAATTTATTATACCCTACTAAGAATGTATAGTGGCAAGCAAGTAGGGGTCGAACACATGAAGCAAAGGAGTAAATCAGGTAGACAAACAGTCAAACCCTATGCCTAGTGAACTACTTAGCCAATATGGATTTTTTTGTGGGTCTTTAATCTTATATTTTTTTATTTAATTTTTGTAATTTTATATTTTTGTATTTTGATTTTTAATTTACTGATTTTTTTATTTTCTTTTTATATTTTATAATTTTATATTTCTTTTTCAATAATAAAATATATATAAAGTATAAGAAAAGAGAGGATAAGGTATTTATCAAAATAGGTAAACATACTCAAAAATCAGGAAATAAAATGTTTTTGTGCTTTTTATAATTTTCTAATGTTTTTGTGATTTTTCTAAATTTTCCTAATTTTTTTGGTATTTTTAAAGGTAAAAATACAAGAAAACAATGAACTAGGTTGCTGGCCGAAATTAATATGAGGATGAAAAATATCAAACAGTATCCAAAATTCCTTAAATTAATTTTAAATCAAAGATAATAAAACAAAGAAAATTCGGAAATAGAGTTTGTATTTTTAGGATTTTTGTAGAATTTTTAATATTTTTTGGAAGTTTTTGGGGTTTTATAATTTTTAGGAGTTTTCTTTTGTATTTTTTAGTGATTTTTGGTCTGGAGCCAAAAGATACCAAATGACACAAAATATATTTTTTGGGAATTTTCTGAGGTGGTTTTATATTTTTTATGTATTTTCTAATGCAAATAGTGCACAAAATGCTTGTTTTTGATTTTTAATAAATATGAAAATGCAATAAATATGCAAAATAAAAATATAGCGTAGTACTACAATGCAATAGGACCCTATGGTAATTTTTGTAAATTTTTTAGCAATTTATGGAAGCGTGAAATAAATACTAGCAACATCAAGAAAATACATGGCTGGTAGGGGCATAAATGCAAATACAAAGAGAGTCAGGGGCCTGGTTGTAATTTTACCAAAAAAATCACGCGCAAAGCACGTGTTCTGCTGTTTACAAGGATATAATTGCAAATAACAAAAACCGACAGGACAGGAGTGCAAATAACCCAAAAATATATTATAATACCTACGCACAGGGGTATAAATGCAAATAGAGAAACATTCAAGGTCCTCAGTGCAAAATGTCCAAAATCATGTGTCCCAGTCACGTGAGGTGACGTGGGGACTAAAGTGCAAATAATAGAAGTTAAGGGGCCTATTTGTAATTATTACAAATATTTTTGAACTGGAAATTAAAACTTTTAGACTAAAGCATAAATACAAAAGTTCTTGGGTTGAAGGTACAAAATACCTAAGGTAGCGCGGGGGTGGACAACTGGGATGCGTCCACTTGACACGTGGCGCGCATTGGACGCACGATGACGGTTGGCAGCGGACGACGGAGATTAGATCGTCGGGTGAGATCCAACAGTGATGGCTCGGGGCGATCCAACGGCTGCTGGAGCTTCTGGCGTCCGCACTTGGTCGGACGGTCGCAGAGGATGGTGGAAGAACACCACCTGGGAGTCGCTTCGATCGAAGATGGCGACCGACTCTGGTCTCCTCCGGCCCTAGGATCGAGGACAAAATGATCCTGGGGCCCTTCCGCGTCGAGTGAAGGTCTCAAGCGAGCCTGAGGCGGCGTGGAGCGGTCGGACGACGGGGTTGACCAGGAGGCTTCGTCCTTGGAGTTTAGAGGCTCGATAGAGCCTTCTCTTGGGCTCTTCTCTGCAGGGTTAGAAGCGGAGCAAAAATGCGATGTAGCTTGGGGTGTTTCAGGGCTAAATGGAGGTGGTTCATGGCTCGGGCGTGGAGCTCCGGCAAACGGAGGAGAAGGAGCTCGGGTGGCTCGATCTGAGCAAGATCGAGATGGTTCGAGGGGTGATTCGGGGCGACGGAGTGACTAGGAGTGAAATGGAGGTGATCGTGGAGGTTTTGGTTCAGTGACGTGGTCGGATCGCAGAGGCGGAGCTGAGATCTGCCGTGGACTCAAAGAATGATTCTCAGCGATGAACGAAATGGAACAAGAAACTGCTACGGTTCTACGTTACTCTAACTGGGAGCTACAATAAAATGCAAAAAGAAAGGGGGGAGGCTCACCGACGTGGGCTGCAGTGAGCTGCAGGTGGCGCTCCGGCGAGGGGTTGAACCACCTCGATTCGACTCCAAATGGCTTGAGCTCGGGCTTAATGTGTTCCTGCTGTCACCAGGAGCACTAAGAGCTCAAGAGCAGGTGCTGAGGATGGAGGAAGTGGGATCAAAATCAAATCGAAGGTCAAAGGGGGGTTTTTGAAGAAGTGGCGGATAGGGTCCAAAGATCGAAGCACACGAAGATGAGCAGTGATCCAAAACCCATTATTTCATCGGGGCGTGAATCCCCGATCGAAGGCGAACAAAAGTCAATAAGAAAGATTCATGAATAGAGGGTCGACGCGACCTAGAAAAATCTGCCTAAACAGACAAACACCAAGTCTGATGCACTGACAGACCTCGGTCAGAGAGTTGACCAAGGTCAAACAAGGGCTGAATCTGGTTGGTCCACGTGGACCAACCAGAAAAATTGTTGGAAAAAATAATTTAAAAATCGATTAAAATTAACAAATGATTTTTTTTGATTTTTGGTTTTAAAATAAAAAATGTTTGTTATTTTATAAAGTATTTTATAGTGATTTTTAATTATTTTTATGAGGTCTTCTTTTACAAGTTACTTTTTTTTAGACTTGTATAGGTCTATATATCTATATATTTTAATAATTTATTTTTATTTTATATATTTAATTCATTTATATTTGTTTTTTATTTTATAAATTTATAGAATATTTTTATATACTTAAATATATTTTTATTTTATTTTTCTGAATTGTTTTGTACATTTAATAAAATAGAAATAGATTCTATGTAGGTATGTATACAAGTATTATACCTATGTCTTTTATATACAAGTATTTTATTTTGAGTTTTCTTTGAGTTTTTATTCTGATTTTAATGCACATATTTATTATAAATAATATTTATAAAATTATAAAAATATAAAATTATAAAAATAATGAATAAATAATAGAATGAATATTTTAATCTGTACGAGTATACAATAGGGGTCCAAAACTCAACTTTCAAACCGTAGCTCCGCCAAATGCGAAACCACCGCCATTAAATAGCTTATTTTAAATATATACAATTAAAGTGAGTTTGATGCATTTGGAGTTTATATTTGGGAGATACAGGTATGGGAAGTTGGGATTCTGGGATTTTATTCAGACCATAACTTTTTATCTGTACATTATTTTTGAGTGAAATCAATTTTGTATTTCTATTTATTTAATTACCTACAACTTTCATGTTCAAAGTTTCTTTTTTTGAAGTATAAAAAGTGTAACCAAAAATAGGTCCCAAAATGAATAAAGAATGGATAAAATCAAAGGTATTTTCTTGGTATTCTGGCCCTTATCTCCCCCTACTTTATTCCTTGTCGACCTAGTCATCGAGATGCCTAGGTCTCGGGGTTTCGGGTCATAAAATATTTACAATATTTATTCTTTTTCTTTTCTTTTCTTTATTCTATAATTTTGGCTTTAAAAACCGCATTTTATACACTTTTCACACGCATATGAATGAATGCTAAAATGCATGAATTAATACTAATTACACGCATTTACTAGGGTTTTTAAGGCCAAAATGATAGAATAAAGATGATGAAATGTAGATTCATCATGGTCCCATAAAGTCGATGCCCCATGCGTCGAAGACATCTGATATCTAAATGAATTTCAGAGGCATCGTGTCTCTCATTCCTATGGTTCCGCTCATCTTCTAACAGTCAGTGCAGCATTTGGCATAATCATCTGCATCTCTGAATAGTGTAGGCCACCAGAGGCCACTCTGAAGAACTTTTGTTGTTGTTCATCTGCCTGAATGATGTCCTCCAGAATCTTGTTCATGGCATAAGGCGATGACACTTGGAACTTCCTCCTAAGGGATACACCTTCTCCGGATACAGGCTGCCCCCTCACGAAATAAGTATGGATCCTCCCACTGGTA
The DNA here is from genome assembly GCA_037367405.1 of Ottelia alismoides. Classification (NCBI taxonomy): domain Eukaryota; kingdom Viridiplantae; phylum Streptophyta; class Magnoliopsida; order Alismatales; family Hydrocharitaceae; genus Ottelia; species Ottelia alismoides. The sequence continues at coordinate 186,456 of JAZKJV010005489.1, read as the reverse complement.
GAAATGTATTTTAGACAAGAATCCGTCTATTTTCAACTTCGGCCAATCCTGTGGGATTTTCTTGGTCACCTGATAATTCACAATGTCTGCATACCATGGAAGTGAGGTGACTGACAGAATTGCCTCATCTGGAAAGGTTTCTGTGATTGGTTGCAGGCTCGGCTCAGGAGATTCCGGCTCAGGAAGCCTCGACAAATGATCGGCCACCACATTCTTTACCCCAGGTTTATCTTTAATTTCAAGGTCAAATTCTTGGAGGAGAAGGATCCACCGAATAAGGCGTGGTTTGACGTCCTTTTTCTGCTGTAGATACTGGATGGCCGAATGGTCAGTGTGATGATCACTTTGGATCCGAGAAGATAGGATCTAAACTTATCCAAGGCAAAGACTACCGCTAGCAGCTCCTTTTCAGTGACAGTGTAGTTTTGCTAGGCTTCATAGAGCGTTCGGCTAGCGTAGTGAATTGCAAATGGTACATTATCTTTCCTCTGTCCAAGTACAGCACCAATGGCATAATCTGACGCATCGGTCATTATCTCAAAAGGCTAATTACAAATCGGTGGCTGCAAGACAGGAGCCTGTGTGATGAGTTCTTTCAGCTGATTAAAGGCAAGGAGCACACAGTCATCTATAACGAATTCATTCTCCTTGCCGAGCAACTCAGTCAACGGTCTGGCCAATTTGCTGAAATCTTTGATGAATCGTCGGTAAAAACCAACATGGCGCAAGAATGACCTGACTTGTTTGATTGTTGTAGGTGGCTCAAGTTTAGAAATTACGTCCACCTTGGTTGGGTCAACCTTCATGCCACGTTTAGAAACAACATGACCCAACACGATTCATTCGGTCACCATGAAGTTTCTCTTCTCCAACGAGAGCACAAGATTTACTTCACAGCACCTCCGTAAGACTCTGTCTAAATAATCCAGACATTGATCGAATGAATCCCCGTAGATCGAAAAATCGTCCATAAAGACCTCAAGAAAGTTGCCCACCATGTCGGCAAAAATTGCTAGCATACACCATTGAAATGTGGCTGGGGCATTGCAGAGCCCAAATGGCATCCGTCTGAAGGCATATGTACCAAAAGGACAAGTGAACGTGGTCTTCTCTTGGTCTTCAAGATCGATAGCAACTTGGTTATACCCAGAGTATCCATCCAAGAAGCAAAAGTATTCCTTTGCAGCCAATCTCTCCAAGATCTGGTCGATGAATGGTAAAGGAAAGTGGTCCTTCTTGGTGGCGAGATTAAGTCTTCTGTAGTCCAAGCATACTCGCCAAGAGGTGGGTACTCTGGTTGCGATCTCCTCTCCTTTTTCATTCTTCACAATGGTGATCCCTGATTTCTTTTACACAACATGCATAGGGCTCACCCATTTGCTGTTGGAGATGGGATAAATGAATCTCGCATCACATCATTTGTGGATCTCTTTCATAACAACCTCCCACAGATTAGGATTTAATCTTCTCTGATGTTCTCGAGAGGGTTTGCATTCCTCCAGGAAAATGCGATGCGAGCATAATGATGGATTGATCCCATGGAGATCTGAAGTTCTCCAGCCTATCGCCTTGCGGTTGCGTTCAAGAACCTCTATCAGACGAGATTCTTGGTCTTCGGTCAGATGCGCATTGATAATGACAAGGTACAAGTTTGGTTCTCCTGCAAGAAAGGCATATTTCATATTGGAGGGCAAGGGTTTTAACTCTAGCGGGGTCTAAGCCGCTTCAGAAGTGACTTCAGTAATTAATTCAGGTGGTGAATCTTTCATTCAAGTCTTGACATAATGTTTCAATAATTTCCTCTTCATCACATTCAATAATTTGCTCTTGATTCTGAAGGCACATCATCCCCACATAAGTCTCATTCTGTGTGTCAGCAAGCTCCTCATCTTGATCAATAAGGGGAAATTCGACTGTGGCCTCCAATCCCTCCTCGGGGCAGAGGAGTTCATGGATCTCATTGTCATCCAATAATAAGTTGGTATCTTGAATTTCTGCCAGAAAGTCTCAGTCATTGGAATACTCAATCACCCTTGCGCATGATGCAGATGTTTTTTCTGTCGGTGCTCCCTCGGGCAGGGTCTCTACTTTGATTATTTCAGTGCCATCGCCAAAAGTGATTTCTCCAGTCCCATAGTTCACCTCTGCATTCGACATTCGCAGGAATGGTCGTCCAAGTATTATTGGGGTCAGGAGCAATGGAGCGGGGACGTCCATATCTAGTACCACAAAATCGGTCGGGAACTGCTTCCCCTGGACCGTGACTATTACGTCCTCCAACAGGCCCCTAGGCCGCTTGACCGATTTGTCTGTGGACTGTAGAATCATCTTTGTAGGCTTGAGCGGTCCTAGCCTGAATTCTATAAGTAGTGAGGCTGGCATCAAGTTGACAAAAGACCTACTGTCGAGCAGTGTTCGTTCAAATTCTTGATTAAACATCTGACAACGCACAAGAGGTGCTCCCATATCTAGCTTCTTATCCGGGAGGTTGCTGATGGTACTAACTGTGGCCATTGTGAGGATATGCCTTTTGGACTTGCCACCTTTATTCATGGAATTATGAGGGTGAGGCATGCGCTTGGTTGTGCATGCATCTTTCAATCCTTTCTTTATAGCTGGCATGTACTCAAGAGCTTTCATCAATGACATGTTTAGAGTAAGTTCTGAATAATTTCTATGATAGCAGGATCAGACAAAACATTTTTCAAAATTTTCATTTTTTCATGTTTTTCATTGCTTCTGGGAAGGGAATATTTACAAAATCTCCACCATTATCATTCAAAATAGTGTCCATATTGTTGTGTACAGGTAGATGGCAAAAAGTAATAGAATCGTCTACAATGTGTGAACCAAAAACGGCAGACACGACTTCAGGTGCTGGCGTTGGACTTGCTGCAGGTGCAAGGTTCCTTCCGTCAGGAACTGGCTCTGGGGCAGGTACATACATCTCCAATGCTGGCCTATCTCCACCGAGGTTGCTGTTATCTTTTTGTGTTTTGTTGTTTTCTTCATTTTTTGTGATTTTCTGGTTGGTGATGCTGCTCCAAAAATACTTCTTGGCCCTTGCGTTGGTCGGGCTGACGATTCCCCGTCAGATGCAAGATGCTTTCTCTTCGCCATCGCCGATGGCTGGAGTGTCCTACCGCTCCTGAGAGTAACAACATTAGATAAAAAACAATTTAATTCATCTGAATCGGTTTGGACACTGCTGGCTACCTGCTCCTTACATCGGAAATTTTTTGGGTTCGCTTCGACTTGAGCAGGGATGGCTACTTTTGCAGTCGTCAAGTCATCGATCTTATGGTTCATCTCAGCCATGCACTTCATCAACTGTTCAAGGCAGGCAAGGGCCAGATTAACTGGCACAATCTCAGAAGAATCCCACTGCTGGGGCCTAGAGTGCTGGTATGAAGGATGAGACTGTGACTGGTAACCCTGGGAGAATTGGTAAGGAGGAGGGTTGGAGGAATACTGTGAGTTCTGCTGGTGATAGGGAGCAGCCGGTTACTGATGATATCATTGACCGTTGTATCCGGATTGTGAGGACCGTGCTAATAATTCTGCCTCCATGTGTTACCCTGAGATGTAGGCTAGTAATGATACGAAGGTTGTAAGGGCCTCCCACCCTGCTGCTGCTGGTGATAGGGCATGTTGCCCATGTTCTGACCCTAGGAATGTCCCTGAGGACGGGTCAGTTATGCTTCATTGTTCCATACACCATTGATTTCCTGGATCAGTGGCGGGGTGGAGAGAGCTGCTCGGAGTAAGAAGACTGGGACTCTGGTTGATATACAACCATCTGTGTCTCAGGCTGCGGGGGTTGCTCCGGAACCTGCACGTAATACATGTGCTGGATCGGCTGGGGCTGCAGTGGAGTCGACTGAGGATTTTGATGCAGTACAGGCTCCTTCTTCTCAGCGTTCGGCTCGGCAGTGGTAGACACAGTGTTGCACATGTTGGCGTTCAAGGCGCAAACGAGCTGCTCCAGCTGCTGGGAAATCACATCGAGTTTTTCCAAGCCCTGGGTCCTTTTCTCAATCACTGATAATTTCTCGAGGTCCCGCGACCTCTTCTCGATGATGTCCACCTTAGATAGATGGCTCCCAATGATGCTCAAGTTGGATCTCTCATCCTTGTCTTCGGTGTGACAAGCCATGATTACGGTCTTGCTGATGGCGGTTGGTATCTTCACGTATGTTCGGGACAAGGATTGAGCGGCTTCTTCTTCAGTCATTTCTTCGAAGGTGTTCCTCACCATGTCCTCATACTTGTTAATATGTGAGCCACCGCAAGCGGCATCGACGAGCTTCTGGCTTTCTAGTGTGAGCCCACAAAGAAGTGTTGTACAAGACTGGTCTTTGGGATTTCGTGGTGGGGACACTTATCTTGGAGATCCTTGAATCTCTCCCACGCTTCATGGATAGTTTCGTGGGGCTGCTGGCAAAAATTGGAAATACGACACACATCTGATTCAGTCGACCGAGAGGGTAGAATTTATGGAGAAATGCAGACTTTAATTCCTCCAAGGTCATGACTATCTTCCCTAGGTGGTTGACCCAATATAGGGCCTTGTCTTGAAGGCTGAAGGGAAAGGCAGTCATCTTGACTACCCCCAAAGGAATTCAAGGGAAGTGAACGATAGCACAGATGAGAATGAACTTCTTGAGATGAATGTATGGCTCCTCAGTGGTATTCCCATGGAATGCAGGAAGCAGAGACAGAAACTGCGGCTTTAGCTCGAAGTGGGTGTGGATTCGTGGAATCTGGATCCACTCAGTGATGCGGCCCTCTCCAAGATTGTATGTCTCCTTCAGCGTCGGCTACAGCTGCAAGGGGTATGCGTCCACTCTATCGAATTCTGGTCCTCCCACTGAAAGCTCGTCTCTAACTTCTTCATAATTGAACTCTCGGTTTTGCTCATCCTCCCTACAACCATCTCTTGCATCGGCCCTCCTCCTCAAATCATTCAGCATTTCTTGGAAGGCGGTCTGGGCCAGGGCTTGGTTAGTCAACTGCTGCTGGATGGCTTGTATGAAAGCCAACAATTGATTATTAACATCATTCTGCGTGGTGTATTGCCCTTCCCCTGGATTGGCTTCAGCTTCAGGTTGGGGTTGTGGTCCCTTTCCTCTTCCACCAGCCATCTCAGATTCTGCTTGACTTGCTGGCTCGGAATCAGGTTCTCGGTCTGACATGAAGAATGCTCCGATCAGTCTGAATTACAACACTAGATGTAGAGAAGTAATCTGTGTTAAGGTCAACACAGAACTTTGTTAAGGACGACGGTGTATAAGGAGTGAAATCTATGGCCATCCAAAACGGACAAAGTTCAGGACAAGAGTGATCCCGATTTATTGAAGAAGACGGGGAGTCTGGGAGATCGGTTCACGGAGTTCGAATAGGGTTCTTGGGAATCGCCCCGAATTATTAGAGAAGGCGAGTGAATAGAACTGATGTGGGTGACGACAGAGTCTCAACTAAATTGTCCATTTGTCGCCATCTCGAAGGTCAAGTGGAAGATCTATGTGGATGAAAGATACGGAGGTCAACGAGAAACAAAAGGAGTGTAAAACAGTAGAAGGCTCACGATGAGCGAGGGACAAATGGAAGGAGAGCAAAAATGGCGCAAATGCGCGATGTTTTTGATATTGACCTTAATACGTCTAATCAATCAAACCTCAAAGCAATGGATTCACCAACTCGACCCGTGAAGCAGTTAAGGTTCGGTAATTATCTTTGTGACTTTTATATTTGATTTTCAGGCAATTATCGTGTAACGAGTCCTTAGAGCGCTACGCCTATAGGAGAGACAGTACTGCCAGAAAAGTATCTCGTACTTGTCCTCCTCCTGTGTAACCTGTACTCTGCACTTTTTGAGGTCCTTGTAACCCTTCCTAGATCCGTACTCAACCAAAGAAATAGAGGGAGGAAGCCGATAGGCGATACCAATACTTCGGATCTTGCTCGCAACGGAATCACCCGTGAGCGTGCAAGAACCTACTCAGACGCAAGACGATGAGACAGACACCTCCTTGAAGGCGTGGCCTATGCTCGATACTTCGTACAAGGTCAATTCTCTACACAATAGAGAGTCATTAATGCCGACCAAGCCCTACTCGTCTACGTACGATAGAAGCGCCTATACTTCGGAAATCTAGGCGATACACAAGGCAGACACAAACTGGGTTTTAGGCTCTAATCCTTACGGCGTCGCTCACCTCACTAGGACGGAGACCTTCCTATGCAACCTGAAAACAAATGAGGACTTTTCTCACCCCAAGACAATGAGTCCAATTAATCAGTTTTATTTAGGTCAAGTATTTTTAGCAGTCCTTTTTTTAATTTTTTTGTGTTATCACTTGTTTTGAGAGGATTCAATACAAACGCCTAACGTTTTGGTATTTTCTTTGAGTCCTATTTCATCCAAAAACAGAGGGAGAAGATCGGAAAAGTAATGCAAGGCGACACCAAGATGGAAATCTCACCTTTGTGCCTGGATGATGAATGCTCAGTTAGAAGACTTACAGTGCCTCACAGCTCTCTCCATGCAGGATGCAAAAAAGGAATTTGTAAACCTAATCTAGATGCTGATATGCACACGGAAATCATCCTAAGCAGGAAATTTCTACACGTGAAGAACCAAATGCTAAGTACTCAGAATGAAGCCTAATTCCGGTCTCTGATGCCGATCGGTGTCCACCACAACGGATCCTGCCAGTGCTGTATACGACCTCTAGCGGCACGCGGCTTCGAGACTTAGTACTATAGCATTTAATAATTTCTAAGTCCAAACGTCAAGACTATAGGTGCATGCAAAGGCTATTAAGTGTTTGGCCTTAGATTACTCGATCAAGCATGCCTAAAGACTAAGGGCTCATTCCACAAAAGAAAGAAAACAAAATCGGAAAACAAAATAAAAAGGGATTTTATCAGTTGTGCCCCTCTGAGATATCGCAATATCAGTTATGCCCCTATCTTTTTGGTAATATCAGTTGTGCCCCCGACTTCTTGCCAATATTTCACTTGTGCCCCTCAAAGGGGCATAACTGATAAAATATTTTTATCAGTTATGCCCCTCTGAGGGGCACAAGTGAAATATTGGCAAGAAGTCGGGGGCACAACTGATATTACCAAAAAGATAGGGGCATAACTGATATTGAGATATCTCGGAGGGGCACAACTGATAAAAACCCAAATAAAAAATACGATGAAAACGCGATAAAACAACGGTAAGCCCCCAAGTAAATAAACACTTGGAAATTGGGCTCGAATGTCCAAAGTCTAGGGTACCTGTATTATTACAAATTAATAATCAATAGTCTCTCTCTCACAAAAAAATAAAAAAAGTTAACTATCCTCTCTCTCTCAAGCTCCTCCTGCTCTCTCCTGCCGACTAGGGTAGAATAACCAGCTCCGCTTCCCAAGGTTGCGTAGAATCACCTAGGTGATCCTCCTCGGTCCGTGGTCCCTCGCAAGAAGACAAGAAAAAGGTGTCAGACAGTTCTCAATCAATTATACAATGGAAAGAAGAAATAAAAAATGACTAAGCAAATAAAAAGACACAGGTTTACTCTTCAAGCCGATGCTCCCCCGCAACGGTGTCATTTGAAAAATGAGAAGTATGATCCACCACAAGCGGCGTTCACCAGTCCCTATAACTTCGGTGTCATCTTGCGAAAGAAACTCTGTACAAGAGTGGGCTTAGAAAATTCATGCTAAGAACACCGGTCAATGAGCTCTCTAAAACGATCCCATGCCTCGTGGAACTGCTCGTTCCTGATCATGGTGAAATTACTAATCATGGCTCTAGAAGCATTAATTCGACCGAGAGGGTAATATTTGTTCAGATACGCGATGCGTAACTCATCCCACATCAAAACATATCTCCATAGGTGTTTCAACCAGTAGGTTGCTCGATCAACGAGGGAGAAAGGAAAAGCGATCAACTTGATTGTATCCTCGTTCACATGTGCATCATGCACCGTGCTGCAGATAAGCTCGAACTCTTGTAGGTGCAGGTGCGGCTCCTAAGTAGAAATCCCGTGAAACTAGGACAACAGTTGAATTGTCTGAGGATGGAACTCGAAGTTCCCGTGAATGACAGGGAGACGGATCCACCGGTGAGTGGTAGTAGCTCCAGGGTTGTAGAGCTGCTGCATCGTGCGATTCAGAGTTGCTCCATCTGGTTGGTCCTAGTCCTCATGTCTTGGATGATCAACTCTTGGGTTTTCAGCATCAGTATTATTGCAATGTGCTCGCAACTGGGTCAACTCAGCTCTGACATCATTCATTAGTCTCCCTTGCTCCCTAATCTAGTTCTACATGTTCTCAAGGGAAGCAAGTAGACCGCTATTGATCGCAGCCTGATCAATCACAATCGAAGTGGATTGCGGTTCTTTTCCAGTCATAGTCTCTGGAAAGGAAAAGGAATTTAGGTCTGGAAAGTTCAGATCAATGTTCAAGTACTGAAAGATCTAAGGTTCGTGGTCAGAGTTGTCACGAACCACATTTGATGATGATAATGAATGGATAAGATAAGAAATCTGAGAAGAATTTCCAGGGTCAGAGTTACACCTGGAAGAAGAATGTTGTTCTGATTCTCGCTCAAACAGGAGGTGCTCGCGAACTGAGCCAAGAGACGAGATTACAAAGGGAGATTGATAGATCTCTGGTTCAAAGAGAGGATTCTCTTAAACCAATCTAGATAGATGGGCACGAGTGCGTGAGAGCGGTGCCGTAAGAGTCGGCCGAAGTGATCGTCTACCCATCATCTTGAGGGTAAGATGACAACTGATTGATGAGATTAGGATTTGAAAGATAAAGAACTCACACCATAAATCAAACACAAAGCAAACCCTGATTTCGCCAACTCAACCCTAGTGCTGATCGTAAGAGTTCAGTCATTTTATCTTTTCAGTTTTAGGGTTATTTGGCAAGCAGGTTTTTACAAATTAGCGTGGACTTAATAGGTTCCTAAGCTTTTCCTCAAGACTGTCCCGAGTCCTTATAGAAAATTGCCTCCTCCCGGCCAGAATGGAAGTAAGTACGGACCGTTGTCGGCTACCGGTGTTACTTGAGGACCGAGCCCTATGCAGTGTCCTCTAAACCTTCCACTCTGCTAAGGAAACCCGGACCGTTGCTGGCCACCCGAGAGTCCTCGCTGAAGAGTATAGTGATTAATTATATGGCCGCAGTAATCTCTTGAAAAAGCTCGAGCTCTAGCTCTAACTTACGTGTCGTCCCTCTCTCACTGATCTGGAGAATCTACATGCGATGCAATTTCGGGGATTGCTCTTCCCAAATCAAGAGGAGTCCTTACGCTTATTTTTAGGATCCGATAGAGTTAGCAGCCCCTGTTTTGATTTTCGATTTTCACTTTTTTGGATATTTTCAGAGAAAACATCTAACGTATTTTTGTTTTTTGGGTTCGGCCCTAGATACAAGCACCTAGGTGTCGTAACCTAAGAAATCATATAAGCTAAGCTACGGTATGCAGAGAAGGGAAAAAGTCGAGAAATCCTAACAATCACCTATCTCGGAAAAGCCGCGGAAAACCGTCGAGAAAATCACGAGCGAAAAAGCCGTAGTAGGTGCCCTGCTCCCCCAGGAGTACAACCCTGGTGAAATAGACCCCATGAAGAAGAAAGAGAGAGAGGTACTGAAAAACGAAGAGACGAGAGTCGCTAAGTAATGGCAAACCTTCTCGTTTATCAACAATTAACCCACACAATCAATTAAGCAGAAGAGAGCGCGATACCGGTTCGCTGATGATGGCCCGGATCAGATCTCCACAACTGATCGAACGGTGGTTGGGCGCAGAGATCTAACAGTGACTGCTCGTCCTGGAGATCAGCCTTTATTGGACAGCTAGAAACGATGATGAAGAACGGGGATGAACTCGCGGCGAGGCGAGCTTCCCCCATCCAGATCTTCCTCCTCCGGCCCTCGCTGACAATCCAAAATGGATGACGACACCCAGGACCAATCCTCTGTTGACTGGAAGCTTCAAAATACTCCAGTGACAGTCGGAGCTCACCAACGGAGACGACGGAGCACGGTGGCTCCAGGTACCTCCGTTGAGGCCCAAAATAAGCCTCAGGTGCATAGTTGGGCTTCAGACCTGCAAGAACAGAGTGAAGGAGTCGGGGCAAAATGCCCCGACTCTGTGGAGGGTGGAACGGGTGCGTAAGGGCGAGGAATGGTCAGCTACGGTCGGAAAGAACTCGAGCTCTGGTCGTAGTGATTAAGGTGGTTTTATGATGATTCAGGTCAGATCGATGACCTCTTTAGTTGATCCTAACTACGGAGATCCTAAATAACACAAAAGAAACGAAATAGAATGGAGGAAACACTCACCCAAGATGCGTTGACAGCGAGCGTGGCGGCGTATCTACGGCGAGGTGGATCTACCTCAATTCGACACCTTTGACTCCTCCCAACGGTGCAAACCGCTCTTGCTGTCACCAGGGAGGTACCTAGAACCCTAGGTCAAAGAACGAATGGAAGAAGAGTGATCAAAGAGTGGAAGAAGGTTGGGGTCCTTTTTGAACGAGTGTTGGAAGCGGCTCAAAGGACGAGGTGTAGCAGGCGACGCAGTGATGCATGCCCCGAAAAAATCACTCGGCATGAAAGAGCAATGCTCGAGGAACAAAAGTTGTGAAGAAGTCAACACGAGATCATGCAAGGGATAGCCTTGAAAATTTCGCAAACATAGGTCAAAACCCATTTCTGACATTGTACAGACCTCGGTCAGAGAGTTGACCGAGGTCAACCAGCGGATGGTTCTGGTTGGTCCACGTGGACCAACCAGAAAAATCCTTAGTAAAAAGGTTTATTAATTTGCTTAAAAATAATAAATGATTTAATTAATTTTTGGTTATAAAATAAAAAATGTTTATTATTTTAGAAATTAGTTTTCTATGATTTTTATTTATTTTTTCGAGATTAAAAATTACAAGTTTCCTTTTATAGCCTCTACAGAGGTATATTTGCCTATGTATTATAATAATTTATTTTTATTTTGTATATTTAATTTTATTTATTTTGTTTATTATTTTATAAATTTATAAAATCTTTGTATACACTTAAATATATTTTTATTTTATTTTTATGATGTATTTTGAATTAAATAAAATAAGAGAATTAATTATATAGGTATATGTACATGTGTGATATCTATGTATTATATACAAGTATTTTAATTTGGTATTTTCTTTAGTGTTTTATTCTGATTTTAATGTGAATATATATTATAAATAATATTTACAAAATTATAAAAAATGAGATTATAAAAATAATGAATAATAAATAAAATGAATATTTTAATCTGTGCAAGTATACAATAGGGCTCCAAAACTCAACTTTCAAACCGTAGCTCCGCAAAATACGAAACCACCTTCATTAAATAGCTTATAAAAAATTATATACAATTAAATGTGATTTTGATGCGTTTCGAGTTTTTATTTGAGAGATACATGTCTGGAAATTTGGGATTTTGGAATCTTATTCAGATTATATCTTTCTATCTGTATATTATTTTTGAGTGAAATCAATCAATTTTGTATTCAAAATTCTGTACTCAATTATCTACAACATTCATGTACAAAGTTTCTTTATTTGGAATGTAAAAAGTGGAACAAAAAATAGGTCCCAAAATGAATAAAGAATGAATTAAATAAAAGGGATTTTTATTGGTTTTTGGCCTTATCCCCCCCTACTTTATTCCTTGTCGACCTAGTCATCGAGATGTCTCAGTCTCGGGGTTTCGGGTCATAAAATATTTACAATATTTTATTCTTTTTCTTGTCTTTTCTTTTCTTTTCTTTTCTTTATTCTATTATTTTGGATTTAAAAACAGTATTTTATACAGTATTTACACACAAATGCATGGATGATAAAATACACAAATTAACAGTATTTACACGCATTTACTAGGATTTTTAATGCCAAAATGATAGAATAAAGATGATGAAACATCGATTCATCAGGTACAAGTCGGGATACCCTGAAGGGGCCCCTTCATACTATCAGTTTTTTTACAAGAACTTAGACTAAGATCGCTTTGCGGTTCTCAGCCGTGCGGCTCCACCTATGCTCCACAAATCAAAAACAAAAAAGCCGTGAAGTTAGAGAATAAAATAGCGTAAAGAGAAATCCTAAACCTAAGTCTACGGTTACCCTCGCGTTGCTTCCCTAACAACGGTGCCATCTGAAAAACTCGAAAATCCCTGGTCTTAATCTTCCAGCAAAGAAGGAAACAGAGAAAATTTTGGTCGTTGTATAGACCAGGTGAGTTCTACCAAAAACGATGAAGGTAAATTAATCTTCTTTTTTTATTTATACTCTTAAACAAGATGTATAGGATCAAGTACGTGAGTGTCGAACTCAGTGAGGCAAACTGTTTTAAACTAGGGTTAAATTATAGATAAACTAAGATATAGGGTTTTCTTATTTTTTATTTTTAAGAACTTTACTGAATTTTTATTTGATTTTTAAGAACTTTTATATTATTTTTGTGAATTTTAAACTATTTTATAATTTTTTTAATTATTAGAAAATATTTTTTATTTTTATTTTATTTTATTTTTTTATTTTTATGTATTATTATTATTATTTCTGTTTTTATGGATTTTTAAAAGGTTTTTTATATTTTTATGAAGTTTGATTTATTTTTAAGGTGAAAAATTACATGAATATTGAAAACGGTTATGTATTTTGCATTTTTAATGTATCAAACAGTAACAAAAGATTTTTATTTTATTTTATTGAAAAGTAGATGAAATTATCTTTGAAATGAGAGGTTGTGCATTTTAGGTGATTTTTCCTTTATTTAGTTATGATTTTTACAAGTTTTAATATGTTTTATATTTTTTATTTATTTTTTCCAAAGTCACGTGATGGCTCACGTGAATGTTCCACCTGTTGGGGACCTGTTCGTAGACAACAGAAGTTGTAGGGCTTATTGGTAATTTGCCCAAAAAATCAGAATGTCACGTGCCTTGTGCGTGACATTTCTTGAGCGGTTGGGCGGTGATGCACGCTACTATCGATGCTTGACGAAGTGGCTGGAGTGTTACATGTTGACACGTGGCCTTCTTTGAACCCTTGGATCAGATCTAATCCAAAGGCAGATATGCGTCCTGGGCGAACATGTATGTTCTTCTCCCTTTCTGTTTATGCTGCAAGTGATCAAAGCTGCAAATGGTGCGGCTTTAGGAGGCGGAGGTTATAGGTGGATTTTCTGATCAGATAAGCGGTCTTGTGTTTCGTTCTCCATGTGATCTTTGATGTGGTGGTTCGATCAGAAAAGGATTCAACTCAAATCGACGTCGACCTAATCTCCAGTGATGAGATCTCGTATCTGATTTTACGACTAGAGCCTAGATGGTTCTCATGATGTGCTTCAAGGTTGTGTTCTTAAAACAACAGTAGCTTTGAATCACGACTTGGATCACGGATTTGTTTATGGAGCGGCTCGTTGTACATGTATTCCTAGATGATGCGAAAATGCAATGCTTCGTCACACTACAGATACTTATGAATATCTCATGTACAAGTGCTTCAAAGGTGATGTAAACTGTTAGTCGTGAAGCTCCAAATGCTGATGGATATTGATAAAGGCTTCAACTTCTCTAGATGATGTCCTCACTTCGAATGATCTCCTGCAAATATCAAAATGACTCCAGTTCGAGGACTCAGTCCAAAATTGTAAAGAGAAAAGGGATGAGCAAGTGAAGGAGCGTCTGTTGGGTGAAGGTATAGCTCCAGATCTTCTGCCACTATGCGTGGATAGAGGGGGTCAGATATGGATGCAGGTATGCAGCAACGGGCAAGTCGGATTGAGATGGATAATTGGAAGTCAGATTTTGCAATGGTTATGGTTGATTTGAAACGGAGAGTGAGGTGATGAGAGTAAGGAGATGAGAACAGATAGAGGGGAAGGAGAGAAATCGGAGAAGGAAGATGGAAACCTAACCTGGAAGTGGGAGGTGGAGGAAGTTCTCGCCTGGGGACGTGAAGCTCGGTGAAGCTCCGCTAGGTAATGGCCTCTATGTGCGGCGGACACGGAGGCTGAGGCAACGTACGAAGCTGCGAGCCATGTTGGATCACGCCAGAACTCCCTCGCTCGACCTTGCTTCAACGGCAGAGCAGTGCCTGTCACCCACACTCACTCTACATGCGCGGAGGTCACTAGAAGGTGGAAGGTCAAACAATGGCGGAACGAATCTTCGGATGGGGTTGACGCCCTATAAATAGGAGAAGGATGAGCCGGTCACCGTTAGTGGTGACCAAAGCTCGACAATTAGGCAAACGCCGGCCGTTGGAGAGGTTGAGGAGGTTGGCGGTTGGGAAGAAGGAGGAGAAGAGCTGGTGGGAGGAAGAAGAAGATGGAGGAAGAAGAAGAGTCGGGGAAGAAAGGGGAAAGGTAGAGAGAGAAGGGGGAAAAGAAAAGAGAGTGTGAGAAAAGAAGGGGGGAAATAAAATAAAATAAAATAATTAAACAATTAATAATAAAATTAATTACTAATAATTTCGAAATTAAATAATAAATAAATAAATAAATATAATAAATATTTTTTAAAATAGTTAACTAAGTAATTAAGTACATAAATAAGTAATTAAGTATTAAGTAAATAATTAATTATGTAATTAAGTATTTAATTAATAAATAAATTAAAAAAAATAAATAATTTACATAAATAAATAAAATATTATTTTGAAATAAAAATAAAGGATTAAGGTATTAAATAATAATATAGGTTTCGATTTATTTTACAATATACCAATACAAACCTGAAAACCGCATTTTTCGCATTAACTCCAATTTTAGAGAAACTAGTGTCATTTTGTAGATAATTGAAAAATATAATTTATGGGACTGAGATTGCTCAATTCGGAGTTCATACGGCCAAGTTATGAGGCTTGGACGAAAAAAAGTAGTAGCTTCGGGCCTCCGGATTTTATTGATATTTTTGCTTTATTATATTTTTATAATTTTATATAATTTTAGAGGATTTTAGAAAAAAGAATCAAGTTAATCAGATTTACAGTTATTTATTTAAAAATTCGGGAAGTTTCTACATATAGAACAAATATACAACGAGGTCTAAAAGGCCGAAACTCACCGGTTTTATCCGAATATTTTTCTAATATTTTTAATACATAGAATATTGTACAAAATGGATTTTAAAAGTGAGTTTGGTCAATTTGGAGTTTTCTATAAATAGATATGAACCTTTGAAGTCGCCTTTTGCGGCTTTTACGGTCCATTGCGGTTATTTTATTTTTATACCGAAATATTTTTCTTATATCTTTATAAAATAATATATATTTTTATGAATAACTTTTATAGAAGGAGTGTTTTGTTTTGAAGTGGTTTTGATGATAAATAAAATAGGTGAAGTATTTACAAGGTGAAAAATGGGTAAATTATATTTTTGGTCTTTATTTTCTTTGTATTTTTATATGTTATAAACCTTATCTCCTCCTACTTATTTTTTTGTCGACCCGGTCAATATTGACCTGGTCTCAGGGTTAGGATCAGTCTGTATATTATATATACATCCTTCTTTTCTTTTATTTTACTTTTATTTTTATTCTTTTATTTTGAATAAAATAAGTGTTAAATATATATTATTATTAATTCTGGTTAGAATATTAATTAATTAGAATTAGTGATTATTTACATCTATTTTTACCAAGGAATTTAGTCAAAATGAAAGAATAAAGGCGATGAATCATGGATTCATCAATACTACAATGTATATACACATATTTATTTTAATATACAAATAAAATTAGAAAAATAAATTAAAAATTTGTAAATATGTATTTAAGTATATTATAAATATATAAAATATGTACATATGAAAATAAAAATTTAAAATATAGAATAAAAATACTTAAAATATAGATAAATGGGGAAAGGGAGCCTACTTCATGAAGTAGGTAACCTTACCTACTCCATGTCTATTTTTTGCATTTTTTTGGAAAATACGACCATGTATTTTCATAACTATATCCCTCTAATAAGTCATTCAAAATATGTAAGAAACAAAGACTCCTATGCCCTCCATCCAAAACATGTCGATTACAGTAATTCTAAGACCCTTAAAATTACTTATTTTAGATGATGGGCTTAGGAGTCTCCATTTCTAACAAAATTTGAATGACATATTATATTGATATACTTATGAAAATCCATGGTGGTATTTTCCAAAAAATTGAAAAAAATTGAAAATATGAACATGAAGTACGTAAGGTTACCTACTTCATGAAGTAAGCTCCCTTTCCTCTAGGTAAATATACCTATGTATATACTTGGAATCAACATTGAATAGATATGGTTGTGAAAATAAATAAAAATCATTACAAAATAGTACATAAAATAAGAAACATTTTGTATGTTTTGACTTTTAATTAATATAATAATTTAATAATTATTATGAATTAATATGCCATTTAATTCTTATGTTGACTGGTAGTGGAAATATGTTGACCAATGCGAGCCAAAGGATTATTGACCATGGGTCAACTATCCTTTCTCCTGGGTGTGCTCCTATTAGTGCTCTAGAGCCCCTCTTCACCAATTTTCTCCATTGATACATGACTCAGGGCACGTTGCTACCTTCATGAAACATCTTGTCAATGCATCCCTTCTTCCACGTCATATCCTTACCTCAGCCCGATTCATCTCCATTTAATCAAAGGTATATTCACCCCTTCTCCCATTTTTGGATTTTGATCCTTCTTGGTGGGATGTAACCACCTAACTCCATCCATGGTGCGAGAATCTCATTATAGGAAGCTCTCCATCGAGTTAACGATGAGGATAAGGTTCCTATGATTAATCCAACCATCGCCAGAGGTCCTCCTCCTGGTGGTTCTTTGCTCCCTGGTTTCCCTAGGTATGAGCTGCCTCTTTTTAATGCTTTCTAGGTAGATTTAATTCCTACAAGTTTATTTCCACTTTCATTTAATGCATTTCCAGTGTTTTAGCTTTGATTTCCAATAGATTAGGACTATGCAGGAGCTTTGAGATCCAACCTTTGTTCCTTGTGCCACAACCTTGTTTTGACCTCATTGAACACCTCACTGCCATCCCCTTCGCATTCTCCGCCTCTCAAGACATTTTACTCATGATGATTCATCATGGATTGAACCTCTAGATCTGCACTCCACCACCCTCACCGGAGACCTCTCCCCACTCCATTCTACTCCCTTTTCCACCCAATAACAGGGTAGGAAGCTTAACTTTTGTGCCCCCATTCTTCACATGCAAATATCAGCTCCAAAGATCCCCTTTTGGGTTGCATCACGTCCATGTGATGAATACCCATTCATTTAACTTTATTCCTTTATTTTTTTTTAAATCCCAAGATAAATACATGTAAATATATTTATCTTGTATAAATTAGCACACTGATAGTTGTCTGTAAATAGTACATAAAAACATGTATTAAATTTAAAACAAATTAATAAAGAAAAGAAAAGAAAAATAAAGTAATTATTGCAAATACTAACTGATCCTAAACCTTGAGACTAAGTCAACATTGACTTGGTCTACAAGGAATAAAGTAGGGGGAGATAAGGGCAAAGAAATACAGGCAAAAATCATACAAACACCTAGAAACCGTAGGTGCCCACTACGCTGCATATACAGTCAAACATGCACTAATATATACACACTCTTAGACATCTCAAACAAAGATATTTTCAATACAAAACATGTACACATTAATGTATAGAATAATACAAAAATAACTGCAATTAAAATAATGAATTGTACAAATGGGGCACACATATTAAAACGTTGTAAATCAAATTCACAGAATCATATCTTCTCTGTATGAACTTAAAATTAACCAAACTAACCTATATTGTACTCTAAATTAAATTATCTATATAATGAAGGTGGTTTCATTAAAAATGGAGATAAGATTCTTTTTTGGTCACACTGTATTATATACATATACATTTTATTCATTTAATTTATTCTTTAGATTTTTACTCTTTTTATATTTTTAAGTATTTGTAAATATTATTTAAAACATATTAATTATAAACATAAGATAAAATCACTAAGAATACATTGAAATAAATAATAAATTAAAATATATAATTATAATATACAAATAATGTATACACCCATAATTGTTTAAGTATACAAATAGATTCATAAAAATAAAATAATTTTTTTAAATATTTATTTAATATTTTTATAACTAAATAAAATATGTAAATGAGATATTAAATACTAAAATACAAAATAAAAATAATACATAAAATATAGGCATAAATACCTATAATTATACTTGTAAAAATTTTCCTATCGTAAATAAGTCAGTATAAATAAATAAAAATTGCCTAAAAACAGTACATAAAATAAGGACTAACTTTCATGTTTAAGATTTATTTAATAAAATCATTTGCTATTTTATTTTCCTTTTCTTTCTATTTCTATTTCTATTTTGCCTTTTAGCAGCTGTCGTAGACCAATGAGGAGCCGACATTGGTTGACCTAGGTTAGCTGACCCGCCCTTTCTTGGATCAGTCCATGATGTGAGTTTACCTCTTTTTGCCAATTTTTCGGGCTGGAATCAAGCTCGATCTCTGCTCATATCCTTTATTATTCACAGAATTACCAATCTTAATGCGAATTAAAGATAAACTCAAGTCAACCTTTGATTTACATGAAAAACCTAATCATTGATCCTCTCTTGAGAAGACTTATATATAATATCTCCCCTGCACAAATTTTGAATTCAATCCCGTTTACCTGTGTTTTCTCCCCAAAAATCATTAACGGAGCTTTCCCTCAGTGACAGTTAGCAGAGCCTCCGGATTTATGGCGTGGACAAGGAGCAGAGTAGGTGATTCACCATCGCCAAAGAACCCTCACGGGGTGGTTCTGTTCCTGACCATCCCTAGTTCGGTGAGCTCTATTTCTCTATTCTTTCAATTCCTATGAGTAACAGTAATGTAGCTCAGTATTTTATTTCGCTTAGTTTCATCTCTTATCACGTAAAATCCAAAAATCGTAGTTCGTTGGAGCTCTAGGGTCTGACATATGTTCGCCTATTTGCGACCGTCTCACACTGCCCCGGTCACCCACACATATTTGCGTCATCATATTCTCTAACCTTGACTTGCCAGCCAACCTAGATCTTATACATATCTGGGAATTAGGTCTCCTTCCATCGCCAACTGCTAGAGACCTCTGCCACACTCCCCTTTTGCTCGTTTTCACCTGATGAAAGCCTAGGACAACAACATTTTCTACCCTTGAGCTAACCTTGCAAGTCCTGTGAGCTAAGAGACCCATATGGGGTCAATTTTGGGTTAGCAAGAGGCATTTTAGTTGTTGAACTTCCTCAAGCTTCCAAGTACCCATTGTTGGGACATGGACCTTCCTGTGTTCCTTGATAGCTGCGGTGGAGCATCAGCTCCAATTTAGACCGTCTAGGAGCTCTCCAGGTGGTCATAGCGAGGATATTGATCCGATTGAAGCAACCCAGGCATCTAGTTCATCTCTGTTCATCTAGGGATCTTCATAGTTGTCCGATCATCAAGATTATGTAGTATAATTATCGTCTGATCAAGTGCCTAAGGACAACCGGATTAGAGGGTGGGATCTAATCTCCTCCCTCCATCATCATCCGTTGAGGAGGCGCCACATGTTTAAGTGGAGTCATTTACACCATTCGCTAGTGCACGTTAGGGGGTATTTTTCAACTTAACCCCCACCTTTTTGTATTTAATATTTAATATTTAATCATTCATTAGTCATTGTAATAGTTTTCTAATATTTACATATTAGACCTTAGACCTTACTTAGTCCAGTGTGATGTCATCTCACATGACTGTGCGTATGAGGGAGAAAGCATTTTGTGTGGACCCTCTCTGTGTTCTGTGTAATCTTGTTAGGTCTATAAACATTAAATTATATTTTAAATAATTTTGGTTAAATTGCATTCTTATTCCTGTTGTTCTATTCATTTATATTGACACCCCTTCAAGCATGTATTATTTTTTATTATGCAAAAAATTACATGTATTCCCTTGTATTTTGTTAAAGTGTTAAAAAATGCTCTGAAACATCTTGAAAATTGCAACTAGGTCCCTATATTGCTAATCTAATTTTGTACTTGTATTTTAATTGCTAAAGATGTCATTTTCCATCTAATAATCATAGGAAAATTATTTTAAGTAACTGGAACTATATTTTACCACTTATATTTTTTTACAAGGCAATTAAAAATATTTTCCTAGTAATAAAATTCAAAAAACATCACATTTTCTATTATTTAGCATTTAAAAATTTATAAAAAAAATATAAAACATTTTGAAAAAAATAAAAAAATTCGTGTATGTTTATCTATCTATATTTTATCTTCCATTCAACTAATTTTGCAAAATTTTAATTAAAACTCCAAAAATTACAAAACACAAAATCCTAATAAAAAATCCATAAAATTATAGAAAAATCACAAAAATATGTTTTAAGTTCAAAATTTTATTTATATTACTTAGTACCTAGGAAAATTTATTTTGGGCTCAATTTGATCTGATAGATAGTTATTAATCAAAATTCAAATTAGTGGATTTTCTTTTTTGTTTGTTTTGTGTATTTCCTTATTCAAAAATCTATAAAATTCCTTTATTTCCCAAAAATACTAAAAGTAGATACAATTTTTATTAAACCCAAAAAATTTTTATTTCTGAATTTTGAGCTTATGTGTTATATTTTAAAAATCCCAAAACATCTATTTTTAATTCATTTTTTATATAGTATATTATATATATTAGCCTATATTTTATTTCTAAAACAAAAACTAAAAACTTGCAAAATTAAAAAAAATAAAAACATATAAATTAACCAAAAAATAATTGAAAATTTAAAATACAAAAAATCTATAAGCATTCTATTCACTTTTGCCCTACCTTGTGTTCTTGTGGTTCGACTCCTGCTAATTGTCTACTATACACATATTTGTAGGGTATAATAAATTTTAATTCACTGATGAAGGTAAAATCAGGTATCCAACGTCTGTTCTGGGAGGGCTTATGGTGTCCGACAAGTCAGATCCGACAATCGTTGTATCGGCTGGTCTTATGACACTCAATACCCGATCAATGCAATCCAATCAATAATCAACCCACAAATAAATAAGCAGTAAAATATGTGATCTAGAATTTATTATAACTCTACTAAAATGTGTGTATAGAGACAAGTGTATAGAGTGTTGAACCATTAAGAGGAGAGGGGAATAGAGACTAAATGAATAGTCTACTAAGGCAATGTTTTTGGTATTTTTATGTTTTTCAAATGTTTTTATGGACTTTTAGTTATATACCTTTTTTTTAAATTTTACAACTATTTTTAATGGATTTTTAATTTATAATATTGTAAATATAGTAATAATATATGTATAAAAAATTAGAATATATCAAATAGGAATATATAGATATATGTATGCAAAATAAAGAAAACTTAAATTTCAAAATTTTTTGAATAAAATTTTTTTGTACTTTTTATATTTTTCTCTATTTTTTTGTGATTTTAAGGAATTTTTGATAGTTTTAAAGGATTTTTAATAATAGGAAAACTATAAAACAATGTAAACCAGAAAATTAAAGAATTTAAATGGGCCTAATAAATATCTACAAAATCAGATAGGGTCCAAGATCAAGCAAACTAGATAATATAGAGAAATTTCAAAAACTAAAACACTACTTTTGGATTTTTTTATTATTTTTTAAGATTTTTATAATATTTTAGTGTTTTGCAATTTTAGGGTTTTGATTTTATATTTTTTGTGATTTTTAGATATGTGTTAGTACATTAAAACTATAGTAAATATATTTTTTGGGGAATTTTTAGAGAAGTTTTGATTTTTTTTATTTTTCTAAGTTAACATTATGAAATTTGCAATTTTTGAATTTTTACAAATACAAAAATAACTTTAATTTCTCCAAGAAATATATATGTGCTAAATAAGGTTCCAAGCAATGTAGATATTTTTCCTACTTTTTTTAGAGATGAAATGCCATTTAAAACATTTAAATACATAAAATAATTTGATTCATTAAATAAAGGAATTAAATGCAATTTCCAGTAAGTTTTAGTTCATTTAATATCAATTTAGAAACATCTCAATATCGATCTTGCAATAACCCAACTATATCACATTAAACAAGCACTAACGAGGTACTTTTGCAAATAAAAGAACTTCCAGGATGAGACATGCAAATATCACAAGAGTATTACACTTGATTAGCAATTTTGGTAATGAAAATAAAATAAGGGAACTCAGGAGGGCTTCCTTACAAAATTCCATGAGCCTCACTTGTGGAGGCACGTGAGGTGCCCTAGCAAGGGACCAAAATTCAATGTCCATGAAGTCTAGGGGTCTTGAAGCAACTAATAAAATAAATTACACTGCAGATGAAATTTTGATGATTAAATAAAAATAAAATTATAAGAGGGTGAAGCTGCAAAATACCAAAGAACCACGTGCTAACCGACGGTCATGTTGATGTGTAGGAACCACTTCATGAATGCACAACCAAGATTAGATCTTGGCTTCTGATCAGATGATGATGGAGCTCCACATCCAACGGCAACTAGCGACTTGGCAACTTGTTGCGAATCGGATGACGGGGAACCCTTGTGAAGAACATGGAAGCATGCAGTTATGAGGATCATTGGATTTGATCTTTCTCCTTTCTCTAGCCACCCTAGAGGCCCAAGAATGGCTCAAAATGCTCCTAGGGTCATTCCACTGTAGTTGGTGGTGCTCAAATGATCTGGGTCTCACTGAGGAGAGACATGGAGCTTAGAGGACTTTGACCTATCTGGATCTTCAGATGGGACTCAAATGACCTCCAGAGGAGTCTCTTTCTAGCTAGAACCTGCACCAACAAGTTCCTGGCTTGAGGGCGAAGATCCTCGACCCATGGGTGATGTAAAATCAGGGGAAATGGAAGGAGCATGATCAACTTTTGGAAATGGTAGAGGAGGAAGCTCAAGAAGCTTGATTCTTATAGAATCGAGATGACCTAGGTGGAGGGAAATATGAAGAAGATGAGGGGTACCGAGATGATATGATTAGGGGGAGCAAAACAGGGGCCTAAATAGTGGAACAAGGGCCTGGATCTCAAGAGCTCCAAGTTAAGAAATTTTTGGGTATTTTTTGATTTGTGGATGAAATCAAAGGAATAAAAAAATCACAACTACCCTAGAAATTAAAATGCGAAGGTAAATAGAAAAGAAAATGGCCTCACCTGTCAGGGAACCGAGGAGGCAGAACCTTATGGCATGTCTTCGTTGGAGATGGTTGAATTGCATCAATCGAGTCTTCTCCTCTCCTAGAAACTGATGGACTCCCTTCCTATCATGAAGAGCTCACACTTGGGAATGGTTTTGAGGGGTTATAATGTGAAAACGAGGGATTAAAGTTAAAATGAAGCTCGGTCTAAGAGTTTTATAGCCAAAGGGAGGAGGCATCTTATGATTAGGATTTCTCTTGGCTCTATAAAGATTGATTTGATCAAAGGCTTGGGCATGATTTTGGGGTATCAAATAAACAAATTTCATTCAGATCAAGCAACCAGATAATAAGTAGACCGAGCGGAAAAAATGGGTGAAAACTCAAGGGTCTGACAGATGCAGAGACACTTGGGGGAAGGGGAGGAGAGTGGTACTCTTGACCTTAGGACAACAGCCTGTCGCTTTTGAGTGGTCCACATAGGACCACTACAGGACAAACCATAAATTAAAAATCGAATAAATTTGAAACAAAATTAAATGATTTTATTAAACCTTGTTTATTGGTGATTTTTATTTATTTTTACAGTCTTATTTATTAGGCTTTTATTTTTATAAGAATACTTATAACATGTTTATTATAGAATAAGAACGTATGTCCATGTCGATATAGCTTAGATATAGATATTAAGTTCCTTTTAACATCTATAACGTACAGATACTCTCTCAGTACCAGGATACTTCCATTGTATAATGATAGTCTGCACGCCCTAACGACGACTGCTACAACAATTGTATCATATCCCCATCAGGATGACTATCTCCTATTCATCAAGATTTTTGGAATCCTGAAATAGATGCAACAAATTGCATACATGAATAGAAGCATTAGAATCAATGGCCCAACTATCTGAAGGATATTGGATAATCCTCAAATGCATCACGGAAGCGTAAGCGTCGTATCGAATACGACGAGGAACGACTAGTCGGACTAGGTGTTCTATGCAGCAGAAATTAAAATTTTTCATGTGATGAAACCACATGATCCAAGAACATTTCTCGGATCGTTTCGTCTAAACCACAAACAAGTAGTAGGATTACCTCTTGAAGCGTGGTTGCGATCGAGTCTCTAAACGAAGAGACCTCCTATCTCAAGTCCGATCCGACGGAGGAGACGCTTGCGAGCGTGTTGATGAAACACGCGCTTCCCTTAATCCATGTTGATGATCCAAGTAGCGGATCTCCTGATCTCGACACACGAGATCTGACGTCTTCTTCACGAGCGAGGTGCACCGAAGGAGACGGAGATCCATGAGCAAATGATCAGAACCATAACGACGACGCTGCGGTGATGGAGACTCTATCTAGGGCATCCATGGTGGATGGCCATATGAGAGGGAGAGAGAGAGTAGGTGTGTAGAGAGAGAAAGAGAGAGAGAGAGAGACTTATGTTCTCATTGTGTAAATAAGAGCAAAGGGGGTGTCTCTCCTTTTATAATATTTTAGGATCCACGGATCTCAATCCATGGACAACACAAATCCAATGGCTCACATTGATTTATGTTTCTTTTAATGGCTAAGATTTGTGTTGGGAAAAACTAACAATAATTAATTTAATTTAGATTAAATATATATTGATAAATCATCATAATTTAATCCTCAAATTAAATCACCAAATCTTGGAGATAATGGAGATGGAAATCTCCCTTCCATATGGGAGAGGTGGATGGCCACCCTTTCCATATTGGAATTGGTGGTCGTTCCTACTCCTAATTGGAGTAGGAGATTTCCAATGAAATCTTGGAAATCTCCTAGATTCCATGTATCTCCATTATTTAAAACAAAAATT
The DNA here is from genome assembly GCA_037367405.1 of Ottelia alismoides. NCBI lineage: Eukaryota > Viridiplantae > Streptophyta > Magnoliopsida > Alismatales > Hydrocharitaceae > Ottelia > Ottelia alismoides. Next base: position 161,338 of record JAZKJV010005489.1, on the reverse strand, counting down.
GTTGTAAAATATTCTACAAAAATAAGTCATGATTATTTTGAGAATATTGCAATCTTGCCATTGGAAGTTCGTGAATCACATTCACAACCCAAAATAAAATATAAATTACATTTTCAATTTAATGTCCAATGCGAATCCTATTCACATCAACATTTAATTAACAAATGTAAATTACAAATAGCTCTCTCTTATATATTATAAATGACATTTATAATATATGTGATTAATATGGATAGTGATATCCACATTATTCAATATCCATGATAATTAAATCACATTTAATCATCTTGGATCTCTATTCTCATGTGCCCAAATAATATGAATCACGTTCACATTATTTACATCTTTGATAATCAAATCACATTTAATTATCTAAGATGGCACTCTTTATAATATGAATTAAATTCATATTAATCATGATAATTAAATCACATTTAGTTATCCATTTTCTCAATGCTCGGATACTTATATCAACAATGAAATTATCCTGAACTCCTTCAAGGATAATGTGCTTTCTCCGCGAATACTTGGAGATAAGGGCTGGGAGATTGTATTATTCCACGTATAGTGACTTGGATATTGAGATCACATCTCAAATCCTGATCTCGAGCCTCCCATAGATGCTTGATTAAATCAAGACAGAAATCTAATCTTCTCATTGCAAAGTAATTATATTCAGATCAATGTCCAACATTTGGACTAAGATTAGATTACTTCTCTACTGAGAGGAGTCACTAAAATCCAGATCCGTTTCAATACTCCCTAGGAATGGAAGCGTCATGGTTATACAACCGTTTATGATCACATCTCCCTCAGGTATTCCCAATACATGTACATCTTGCATACTGGAATACCGAGAATAATCCCGAAGTATAAGATCAATTTCACATTGTCTACTTTAGGGATTTATCATCAAGTTTCTCATCTGACTATTGGGAGTTGGTATCGATCATATACTTTCCAAAAGCATATATCATACCCTGGTGTTGATCATATATTTTCCAAAAGTATATATCAAACCTACAATTTCAGTCAAGCTTCCAAAGCGAGACAACCGTGCACGGAATTTGATTCTTCCCAAAATCTCATGAGTGAGCTCATGTCTTCCGGTTAAGTACTGAACATGTATCATCCCTTTGAGAGATCGTATTACTCATATGCCTTTATATGCACACCAGTGCGCCAGTGTATAGACCTTGATTAGGTCATCAACCTATTGGTCTGCCAAATGTACATACTCAGACATATAGTAACACATCTGTCTCCGAACAGAGCATGCGTTCCTATATCATGACAGCATACGACATAGGACTTTGGTTATCTCGATCTCATTAAGTCAACTCTTTGACCTAACTAACCTGACACCTCTGAATCTCTATTCCCATGCAGAGGACCTGCATCAAGAGGTCGGTCAGATATCTACCTAAATACGGAAAGGACTGCCATCTCCTACCCAGGCTGGAGATCGTCTCTCAACAATCATTTGACAGTGCCTGATGAGTCCTCAATATAACTCTTTAGATGTTCATCCAAGCGTCAGCCTCTATGATTCAATATTTGAATCAACAGCTGTATGATCATCAAGATGGACATGGTACATAACCCTAATTGTACTAAGAGACCTATTATGCAAATGATCTATTTTTCATTTCAGATCAAGGAATGATATTCGCAATAACATTTATTGCATATTGGCTCGCTGTGGGTTCGCATGGCCAACAATCTCCCACTAGCCCAAAGAGCCATTAATGGGCTAATCATTTAAACTCGTACTTACGTGACAATCATAGGATATTTAGAAAGATAGCTAGGTAAGCTGATGAGTCACTATGTTCCCAAGAGACTATGCCAAGTCCTTTTACGGCACTTGCATATCTCCTAGTGACAGTGTTCGCATCCAATGCGAATGTTGCATCTCATGCAACCAATACACAATCATATAAGTCATAGTGTCCTTGACACTACACCTCAATAATTATTATAACTAGTATGTAATTTCAATTTATCCTTATCAGAATACCCTTATTCCTGGAGATCTCTATCTCATAAGGTATTCGCAGTTAAGTCCTTTTAGATCACTATCTATAAAGTCTTAATTTCTTGAAGATAAGACTTTGAGATCACTATATCAAAAGTCTTGTCCTCTATGAAGATATTGTTATTACTACAATCAAGTGTTTTATCACCATAGTAGGATTGGTAATAGTTTACTACTCCCACTGCATGGCAGACATCTAGCTTTTATACACATCTAGCATATACCGGCTTCTCGGAACTGATGCACAAGGGCAAGCAGTTTTAGCATTCACATCCTCGACTCTTTGAGGTGCTATCCCTTTAGATAGGTCAGTACCATATCTTGAGGGAAAGAAGCCTTTCTTGGAATTTTCCAGAAAATGAAAATGTCCAAGGTATACCATTAATGTAACGGTCCCAATACCCTCTTCTCTTTACTTCTGAACAACTTCAGAACTAAGATCTAAGAGGTGTTCTTGAGATCATATCTCGAGGTATGGAACAACCGGATTATAAAACACTTATTATTATCCTTATATCATTACAAATGATTAGGATATTATCTACATTTAGCAAGATGAACACAATGACACTCCCACTAAGCTTCACATGGTTCATCAAGATTTTATCTGAAATCATAACATTTATAATTTCATCAAATCTTATGTTCCAACTAAAAGAAGCTTATTTGAGTCTAAAGATGGAGTTTCTTAAACTTGCACATTTTTGCTTTCCTCAACCATGAAGCCCTAGGGCTGCTTCATGTGAATGTCCTCAGAGAGGTATTCATAGAGGAATGCAATCTTGACTTACATCATGAAGATGTCATAGTCAAATTGTGTAGCTATGGTTAGCAATATTCTGATGGATTAGAGCAAGGTCACTGGAGAGCAAGTCTCATCGCAAGCGCTGTCTTCTCTTCAGTGTGCAGCTTATGGCTACAAACCGTACTTTGAAGGTCTCTGCCTTCTCATCAGGTTCCCTCATTCTCTTGAAAATCCATTTACACCTTAATGGGTCTTACCCATATAGGTGGATCCTCGAGGGTCCATATACAACACTTGTATATGAAATCTACTTTAGACTTTATTGCTAACATCCATCTTTCCATGCCATGATGTTTAGAAGCTCCATCATATGAAGTTAGATCATTGTCCGATTCAACTGACACATGGAATCCATCTTCAAACTTATTTGAAGAGGTATTAGTGTTTCATCTTTAATTGTCCTTTTTGTTTCCAATTCTAGGAGCCTCATTATCATCTCAATATTAAATGAGTTCCTTTACTTCATTTTCATCTTGATTCTCAAGAGAGTCATTCTATAAGAATCATATTCTCAAAGATGATATCTTTTAATAATCTCAAGGTCATAAAGTAGGTATCCAATACCATCCTTTATTTTCCTAATGAAGTGGTACTTTCAAGTGCTAAATTCTAGCTTACTTGCTCGGAACCTTATTAAGGATATATGTTGTAGTCTCTACTACATATATACTTGAAAACTAATAGGTAATTATGCTAGAAATCATTATTGATCAAATCATCTCATACATGATCCAATTGTATCTCCGTACAACTGTCTTGAGTTTAGGTTTATTTGGAGGAGTGAGATAAAAATAATATTCATATCTTTATAAGGTATTCCATGAATTCATCTAATAGGTACTGACTACCTAGATTAGATCAAATTCATTTATCTTCCTTCAAATTATGGTTCTAAACCAAACTTGTGAAATCTTTGAATAATTCAAAGGTTTTTAAGTGAAGAGAAGAAATCTCATATCACAAATAATCATCAATAGATATCACATATCCATAATGTCTATTCTAATATAGATGATTCACATACATCAATATGCATGAGATCTTGAATACCTTGACATCCTACACCATTCCAAGGAAGGGTGTATTGGACATTTTTACTTTTAAATACAATATTTACAAGTATGTAAGATTTGAACCTTTAGACAATCTAAAGTTTCATCTCTTATTAGTCTATTGATCACATTAATAGACAAATATCCAAGGCTCGATGCCAGACTATTGTCAAATGATCTTCATTCTCCTATTAATCTTTTAAGGTTTAATTTCAGTATTAGAAATATTAATGAACCATTCATTAATTTTCTAATTTAGTAGAGTCCACTAGATTTTAGATTACTATATGAAATATCTCCATCATAACTCTTTATGATAGATCTATTAAAGAATTCATGTTTATTTCCAATATTTAGAAATAAACAATGATTGTATTCTGATATCTAGATCATAGAGACATTCTCTAAGACTAAGGACTCTCCCACAACAAGTCCACTATCCAATAGAGATTGTTGCAACAATTGCATCAGTGTCCATGTGGACGACTACTAAACCTTAAAATCAAATTTTATAGTCTTCTAATACATATGCAAGTAATTGCAATTGTTATTAGAAGAATGAGATACAATTATTGAAAATTTATCTTATCCAATAAGAAAGTCATTTTTAATGATTAAATGTAGATTATTCCGATGCACTATCCGAGTCCTTCTCTAAGGATCTAGATAGACTTGATAGTCATACTATCTATACATCAGCTTATTGTAGCATTGGCATTCATCCAACTATTTGGATGTCATATGGAAGTCACAAAAGTACAGTCAACTCTTTGACTTTCCTTCTTACTTGGGTCCAACCCATGCTTCCATTGCGTTCCCTTTATCTATGAACAACCATTGCTTTAGATGAAGGATCTCTTATGCTGAATTCAAAAGATTTTAATATAAGAGCATTTCAACATTTGTACATGCTTCCTTCAATTCATACAATATGAATATTCTGAAGCTTCATGAATGACATGAGTATAGACGGTAGAATTATGACACTCATCATATTTACATCCATCTTAACTCATAAAGACTTAGGTTCAAGTAGGTACTCAAACATTTTGAATACATCATATCCTATAAAGCCACCATTCTGCATGATGCAATGAACTGTGTCATTCATGATTAAATTTCGACAGCACATATGCATGCCAGAATATCTTCTTAGAATTTTATAAGGATTATTTGACAATTACGATCATCATCGACATGTCACTTTCAAAGTACATTCGATGAGAGATCAGGACTATAGAGACATGTAAACCCTAGGGTTGTAGTCCTATTGTCTATTTAAATGCCACTCCTCATTAATATGAGGAGACTTGCACATTGCAACCACATACAATATGTGTCAAACAGCAAGTGCAATATCTTAATCATGGATCCAATCCATGACATTTTACTGGTTATTATTGAGTACAACATTGAGTGGGTTTAATGAAGAATTATCTGAAATAAGAAATTTGCATAAGTGTATATTTATATATATACATATTTTACTTTGATTTAGGAATTTTTATATCAAAGTTGTCTTTCCATGTCAACAATGAAAGTTCATTCCCTTAATCACTTTCAATGTAAGAGATATACTTAACATTATATCTCAAGCAAGAACTGGGATCTCCTCTTTACCTTTGTCACATCCCAATAATATGAGAATCTGTGACTCCAATAAAGAGAAGCGGGAACACATTCCGCCTTGCAAATCCAACTTGCATTTCCCAATTCAGTCTTTAACACCCGGGCCCACCACCCCTAAGGTGATGTTGACACGTTGTTAATTGAACCAACTGTCAACAGGAATAGTACTCGCTATGCGCAATCCAATATCGCCCCAATAATGTGAGGATCCGATATTGGGGTCACTACGCATACGACCTTACTCTTTCGAGAAGCAAAGAGCTCGATCCAAATGTACTTGCATACAGGAGCTGTCACTTCGGACAGGCGTCTCCTACATACAATCCCTAGCGACGGAAACCCTTCGCCTTGACGGGAGACTATGGATGTCACTTATGTGATCCTCCACCTCATATTCAAATTTTAATTAATTATCATGAATCATATTCACATAATTAATTCTTCCAAGGGAGATACACATCGATTCATAATAGAGTATTTTTAATTGGATATAATTATTTAATCATATTAAATCAATTATCAATCCAATTCAATCAACAAACTTGATTGATTTTGCTTGAATATTTATATATATGGTATTATATCAAAGTACGTTTTAATTCGAAATTTAATAATTAGAAAATACACCTTGATTTCTCCGACATTATCGAGTCCCTACCCGCTGTCATGGCCAGTACCTGTGGGAGTGGGACGGACCGCAACCGATGCGACCCGCTACCCCAACGCTCCCCGACTAGACACCATATCCACCTCAGGAAAGGATAATACCAAATAGATCAATGTGTACTTGAGATGATCATCGGTTCTTCAATAGAATTGTACCATATAGTAATAATCAAAATAATTCTGAATATAAGGAAATTTGCTAAACAAATTCCCATCCTATTCAGGCAAGTTGTTTGTTGATTCAGTTTCCAATTATGATCTAGATCAAATCTAATCAATTTATTGGTTGAGGCCAAGTCAATTAAGGAAAAAATAATCATTAAATATTTTTCAAATATTTTCCATAATTATTTCATGAAATTAACAACTAATTTCACTAATTGACAATCACATGGTTCTTGATTAGGAATGTAATTTCAGCAGTGACCCATACTTACTAAAATTAACATATCTCAATCAATTCAAATCCAAATTAGACAAAATCAGTTTCCAAATATTTCTAATTTGATTTATGACAGAACTTAAGTGATATTTCATGCATTTCTAGGCTGATAAAAATAGTAATTAACTCATTAATCATGTTGAGATTCGCAGTACCCGCAACAGTGAATACATGTTCATTAAAACGACCATATCTCAAGCAAACGAAATCCAAATTATGTAAACTCAGTTCCTATAGTTCCCTTATTTGACGGGGAACAAAATTCAAGTGATTAATTCGTGTTTAAACATTTTAAGAATGGCCGAATTTATTCACTAAACAGATGTGCGAAAAATGAAATGTGACAAAAACTTTCGCAACCTTAACGAACCCAAGTCGTCCTATCTTTACGGATCGTATCCAAAACCTTCGACCTAAGGCTCTGATACCACTTGAAGGATATTGGATAATCCTCAAGTGCATCACGGAAGCGTGAGCGTCGTATGGAATACGACGAGGAACGACTAGTCGGACTAGTTGTTCTATGTAGCGGAAATTAAAATTTTTCATGTGACGAAACCACATGATCCAAGAACACTTCTCGGATCATTTCATCTAAACCACAAACAAGTAATAGGATTACCTATTGAAGCGTGGTTGCGATCGAGTCTCTAAACGAAGAGACCTCCTATCTCAAGTATGATCCGATGGAGGAGACACTTGCGAGCATGTTGATGAAACGCGTGCTTCTCGCAATCCATGTTGATGATCCAGGTAGCGGATCTCTTGATCTCTACATACAAGATCCGACGTCTTCTTCACGAGGGATGTGCACCGAAGGAGACTGAGATCCACGAGCAAATGATCGGGCAGCATAATTACGATGTTGCGGCGATGGAGACTCTCTCTAGGGCATCCATGGTGGATGACCATATGAGAGGGAGAGAGAGAGTAGGCGTGTTGAGAGAGAAAGAGAGAGAGACTTATGTTCTCATTGTGTAAAGAAGAACAAAAGGGGTACCTCTCCTTTTATAATATTTTAGGATCCATGGATCTCAATCCATGGACAACACAAATTCAATGGCTCACATTGATTTATGTTTCTTTTAATGGCTAAGATTTGTGTTGGGAAAAACCAACAACAATTAATTTAACTTGGATTAAATATATATTGATAAATCAACATAATTTAATCCTCAAATTAAATCACCAAATCTTGGAGATAATAGACATGGAAATCTCGCTTCCATATGGGAGAGGTGGACGACCACCCTTTCCATATTGGAATTGGTGGTCGTCGCTACTCCTAATTGAAGTAGGAGATTTCCAATGAAATCTTGGAAATCTCCAAGATTCCATGTATCTCCAATATTTACAACAATAATTGTTGTAAAATATTCTATAAAAATAATTCATAATTATTTTGAGAATGTTGCAATCTTACCATTGGAAATTTGTGAATCACATTCACAACCCAAAATAAAATATAAATTACATTTTCAATTTAATGTCCAATGTGAATCCAATTCACATCAACATTAAATTAACAAATGTAAATTACAAATAGCTCTCTCTTATATATTATAAATCACATTTATAATATATGTGATTAATATGGATAATGCTATCCACATTATTCAATATCTATGATAATTAAATCACATTTAATCATCTTGGATCTTTATTCTCATGTGCCCAAATAATATGAATCACATTCACATTATTTACATCTTTAATAATCAAATCACATTTAATTATCTAAGATAGCACTCTTTATAATATGAATCGAATTCATATTAATCATGATAATTAAATCACATTTAGTTATCCATTTTCTCAATGCTCAGATACTTATATAAACAATGAAATTATCCCAAACTCATTCAAGGATAATGCGCTTTCTCCGCGAATACTTGGAGATAAGGATCGAGCGATTGTATTGTACCACGTATAGTGACTTGGATATTGAGATCACATCTCAAATCCAGATCTCAGGCCTCCCATAGATGCTTGATTAAATCAAGACCGCAAATTTAATCTTCTCATTGCGTCTGAATTATATTAAGAACAATGTCTAACATTTGGACTAAGATTAGATTACTTCTCTACTAAGAGGAGTCACTAAAATCCAGATCCATTTCATCACTCCGTAGGAATGGAAGCGTCATGGTTATACAACTGTTTATGATCACATCACCCTCAGGTATTCCCAATACCTGTACATCCTGCATACTGGAAGACCCAGAATAATCCCGAAGTATAAGATCAATTTCACACTGTCTACTTTAAGGATTTATCATTAAGTTTCTCATCTGACTATTGGGAGTTGGTATCGATCATATACTTTCCAAAAGTATATATCATATACAGGTGTTGATCATATACTTTCCAAAAGTCTATATCAAACCTACAAATTTAGTCAAGCTTCCAAAGCGAGACGACCGTTCACGGAATTTAATTCTTCCCATTATCTCTTGAGTGAGCTCATGTCTTCCGGTTCAGTACTGAACCTGTATGATCCATTTGAGAGATCGTATTACTCATATGCCCTTATATGCACACCAGCGCATCGGTGTATAGACCTTGATTAGGTCATCAACCTATTGGTCTGCCAAATGTACATACTCAGACATATAGTAACACAACTGTCTCCGGTCAGAGGATGCGTGCCTATATCATGACAGAATACGACATAGGACTTTGGTTAACTCGATTTCATTAAGTCAACTCTTTGACCTAACTAATCTGACACATCTGAATCTCTATTCCCATGCAGAGGACCTACATCAAGAGGTCGGTCATATATCAGCCTAAATGAGAAAGGATTGCCATCTCCTACTAAGGCTGGAGATCATCTCTCAACAATCATTTGACGGTGCTTAATGAGTCCTCAATCTAACTCTTTAGATGTTCATCCAAGCGCCAGCCTCTATGATTCAATATTTTAATCAACAGCTGTATGATCATCAAGATGGCCATGGTACATAACCCTAATTGTACTAAGGGACCTATTATGCAAATTATCTATTTTTCATTTCAGATCAAGGAATGATATTCGCAATAACATTTATTGCATAATGGCTCGCCGTGGGCTCGCATGTCTAACAATCTCTCACTAGCCCAAAGAACCATTAATGGGCTAATCATTCAAACCCGCACTTATGTGACAATCATAAAATATTTAGAAAAATAGCTAGGTAAGATGATCAGTCACTCTATTCCCAAGAGACTATGCCAAGTCCTTTTATGGTACTTGCATATCTCCTAGTGACAATGTTCGCATCCAATGCGAATGTTGCATCTCATGCAACCAATACACAATCATATCAGTCATAGTGCCCTTGATACTATACCTCAATATTTATTGTAACCAGTATGTAATTTTAATTTATCCTTATCAGAATACCCTTATTCTTGGAGATCTCTTTCTCATAAGGTATTCGCAGTTAAGACCTTTTAGATCACTATCTATAAAGTCTTAATTTCTTAAAGATAAGACTTTGAGATAACTATATCAAAAGTCTTATCCTTTATGAAGATATTTTTATTACTGCAATCATGTGTTATATCACCATAGTAAGATTAGTAATAGTTTACTACTCCCACTGCAAGGCAAACATCTGGCTTTTATACACATCTAGCATATACCGGCTTCTCGGAACTGATGCACAAGGGCAACCAGTTTTAGCATTCACATCCTCAACTCTTTGAGGTGCTATCCCTTTAGATAGGTTAGTACCATATCTTGAGGGAAAGAAGCCTTTCTTGGAATTTTCCAGAAAATGAAAATGTCCAAGGTGTACAATTAATGTGACGGTCTCAATACCCTCTTCTCTTTGCTTCTGAACAACTTCAGAACTAAGATCTAAGAGGTATTCTTGAGATCATATCTCGAGGTATGGAACAACCGGATTATAAAACACTTATTATTATCCTTATATCATTACAAAGGATTAGGATATTATCTACATTTAGCATGATGAACACAATGGCACTCCTACTAAGCTTCACATGGTTCATCAAAATTTTATCTGAAATCATAACATTTATAATTTCATCAAATCTTATGTTACAACTACAAGAAGCTTATTTGAGTCCAAAGATGGAGTTTCTTAAGCTTGCACATTTTTTGCTTTCCTCAACCATGAAGCCATGGGGCTGCTTCATGTGAATGTCCTCAGAGAGGTATTCATAGAGGAATGCAATATTGACTTACATCATGAAGATGTCATAGTCAAGTTGTGTAGATATGGTTAGCAATATTCTGATGGATTCAAGCAAGGTAACTGGAGAGCAAGTCTCATCGCAAGCGATGTCTTCTCTTCAGTGTGCAGCTTATGGCTACAAACCGTGCTTTGAAGGTCTCTACCTTCTCATCAGGTTCCCTCATTCTCTTGAAGATCCATTTACAACTTAATGGGTCTTACCCATATAGGAGGATCCTCGAGGGTCCATATACAACACTTGTATATGAACTCTACTTTAGACTTTATTGCTAACATCCATCTTTCCTTGTCATGATCTTTAGAAGCTTCATCATATGAAGTTAGATCATTGTCAGATTCAACTAACACATGGAATCCATCTTCAAACTTATTTGAAGAGGTATTAGTGTTTTATCTTTAATTGTCCTTTTAGTTTCCAATTCCAGGAGCCTCATTATCATCTCAAGATTAAATGAGTTCATTTACTTCAATTTCATCTTGATTCTCAAGAGAGTCTTCCTATAAGAATCATATTATCAAAGATTATATCTTTTAAGAATCTCAAGGTCATAAAGCAGATATCCAATACCATCCTTTATTTTCCTAATGAAGTGGTACTTTCAAGTGCTAAATTCTAGCTTACTTGCTTGGAACCTTATTAAGGATATATATTGTAGTCTCTATTACATATATACTTGGAAACTAATAGGTAATTATGCTAAAAATCATTATTGATCAAATCATGTCATACATGATCCAATTGTATCTCCCTACAACTCTCTTGAGTTTAGGTTTATTTGGAGGAGAGAGATAAAAATAATATTCATATCTTTATAAGGTATTCCATGAATTCATCTAATAGGTATTGACTACCTAGATTAGATCAAATTGATTTAATCTTCCTTCAAACTTTTGTTCTAAACTAAACTTGTGAAATCTTTAAACATTTCCAATGTTTCTAAGTGAAGAGAAGAAATCTCATATCACAAATAATCATCAATAGATATCACATATCCATAATGTCTACTCTGATATAGATGATTCGCATACATCAATATGCAAGAGATCTTGAATACCTTGACATCCTACACCATTCCAAGGAAGGGTACATTGGATATTTTTACTTTTGAATACAATATTAACAAGTATGTAATATTTGAACCTTTAGACAATCTAAAGTTTTATCTCTTATTAGTCTCTTGATCACATTAACAGACAAATGTCCACGGCTCGATGCCAGACCATTGTCAAATGATCATCATTCTCCTATTAATCTTTTAAGGTTTAATTTCAGAATTAGAAATGTTAATGAACCATTCATTGATTTTCTAATTTAGTAGAGTCCACTAGATTTAGATTACTATCTGAAATATCTCCATCATAACTCTTTATGATAGATCTATTAAAGAATTCATGTTTATTTCCAATATTTAGAAATAAACAATGATTGTATTCTGATATCCAGATCATAGAGACATTCTCTAAGACTAAGGGCTCTCCTACTGAAAATAACAAGTCCATCTATCCAGTAGAGATTGTTGCAACAATTGCATCAATGTCCATGTGGATGACTATTAAACCTTAAAATCAAATTCTATAGTCTTCTAATACATATGCAACTAATTGCAATTGTTATTAGAAGAATGAAATACAATTATTAGACTTTTATCTTATCCAATAATAAAGTCATTTTCAATGATTAAATGTAGATTATTCCAATGCACTATCTGAGTCCTTCTCTAAGGATATAGATAGACTTGATAGTCATACTATCTATACATCAACTTATTGCAGTATTGGCATTCATCCAACTATTTGGATGTCATATGGAAGTCACAAAAGTACGATCAACTCTTTGACTTTCCTTCTTACTTGGGTCCAACCCATGCTTCCACTACGCTCCCTTTATCTATAAATAACCATTGCTTTAAATGAAGGATCTCTTATACTGAATGCAACACATTTCAATATAAGAGCATTTCAACATTTGTACATGCTTCATTCAATTCATACAATATGAATATTCTGAAGCTTCATGAATGACTTGAGTATAGACGGTAGAATGATGACACTCGTCATATGTACATCCATCTTAACTCATAAAGACTTAGTTTCAAGTAGGTACTCAAACATTTTGAATACATCATATCCTATAAAGCCACCATTCTGCATGATGCAATGAACTGTGTCATTCATGATTAAATGTCGACAACACATATGTATGCCACAATATCTTCTTAGAATTTTATAAGGATTATATGACAATTACTATCATCATTGATATGTCACTTCCAAAGTACATTCGATGAGAGATCAGGACTATAGAGACATGCAAATCCTAGGGTTGTAGTCCTATTGTCTATTTAATTGTCACTCCTCATTAATATGAGGAAACTTGCACATTGCAACCACATACAATATGTGTCCAACTGCAAGTGCAATATCGTAATCATGGATCCAATCCATGACATTTTACTGGTTATTATTGAGTATATCATTGAGTGGGTTTAATGAAGAATTATCTGAAATAAGAAATTTGCATAAGTGTATATATTTATATATATACATATTTTACTTTGATTAAGGATTTTTATATCAAAGTTGTCTTGCCATGTCAACAATGAAAGTTCATTCCCTTAATCACTTTCAATGTAAGAGATATATTTAACATTATATCTCAAGCAAGAACTGGGATATCCTCTTTACCTTTGTCACATCCCAATAATATGAGAATCTGTGACTCTAATAAAGAGAAGTGGGAACACATACCACCTTGCAAGTCCAACTTGCATTTCCCAATTCGGTCTTTAACACCCGGGCCCACCACCCCTAAGGTGATGCTGACCCATCGTTAATTAAACCAGCTGTCAACAGGAATAATACTCGCTATGCACAATCCAATATCGCCCATGAGGATCTGATATTGGGATCACTACGCATACGGCCTTACTCTTTCGAGAAGCAAAGAGCCCGATCTAGATGCAATTGCATACAGGAGCTATCACTTCGGGCAGGCGTCTCCTACATGCAATCCCTGGCGACGGAAACCCTTCGCCTTGACGAGAGACCATGGATGTTACTTAAGTGATCCTCCACCTCATATTTAAATTTTAATTAATTATCATGAATCATATTCACATAATTAATTATTCCAAGGGAGATACACATCTATTAATAATAGAGTATTTTTAATTGAATATAATTAATTTAATCATATTAAATCAATTATCAATCCAATTCAATCAACAAACTTGATTGATTTTACTTGAATATTTATATATATATGGTATTATCTCAAAGTACATATTAATTCGAATTTTAATAATTAGAAAAATACACCTTGATTTCTTCGGCATTATCGCGTCCCTACCCCCTATCATGGCCAGTACTGGTGGGAGGAGGACAGACCGCAACCGGTACAACCCGCTACCCTAACGCTCCCCGACTACACACCATATCCACCTCAGGAAAGGATTATGCCAAATAGATCAATGTGTACTTGAGATGATAATCGGTTCTTCAATCGAAATTATACCATATAGTAATAATCAAAATAATTTTGATTATAAGGAAATTTGCTAGACAAATTCCTATCCTATTCAAGCAAGTTGTTTGTTGATTGAGTTTCCAATTATGATCTAGATAAACTCTAATCGGTTTATTGGTTAGGCCAAGTCAATTAAGGAAATAATAATCATTAATATTTCTCAAATATTTTCCATAATTTTTTCATGAAATTAATAATTAATTTCACTAATCGACAATCACATGGTTCTTGATTAGGATTGTAATTTCAGCAGTGACTTCTACTTACTAAAATTAACATATCTCAATCAATTCAAATCCAAATTAGACAAAATCAGTTTCCAAAGATTGCTAATTTGATTTATGACAGAACGTAAGTGATATTTCATGCATTTCTAGATTGATTAAAACAGTAATTAACTCATTAATCATGTTGAGATAAGCAGATCTCGCAACAGTGAATACATGTTCATTAAAACGACCATATCTCGAGCAAATGGAATCCAAATTATGTAAACTCAGATCCTATAGTTTCCTTATTTAATGGGGAAAAAATTCAAGTGAATAATTCGTGTTTAAACATTTTAAACAGGGCCGAATTTCTTTACTAAACAGATGTGCGAAAAATGAAATGCGACAAAAACTTTCGCAACCTTAACGAGCCCAAGTCGTCCTAGGTTTACGGATCGTATCCAAAACCTTCGACCTACGGCTCTGATACCACTTGAAGGATATTGGATAATCCTCAAGCGCATCACGGAAGCATGAGCGTCGTATCGAATACGACGAGTAACGACTAGTCGGACTGGTTGTTCTATGCAACGGAAATAAAATTTTTTCATGTGACGAAATCACATGATCCAAGAACACTTCTCGGATCGTTTCATCTAAAACACAAACAAGTAATAGGATTACCTCTTGACGCATGGTTGCGATTGAGTCTCTAAACGAAGAGACCTCCTGTCTCAAGTCCAATTCGACGGAGGAGACGCTTGCAAGCGTGTTGACGAAACATGTGCTTCTCGCAATCCATGTTGATGATCCAAGTGGTGGATCTCCTGATCTCGACACATGAAATCCGACATCTTCTTCACGAGCGAGGCGCACCGAAGGAGATGGAGATCCACGAGCAAATGATCGGGCATCATAACGATGACGCTGCGTTGATGGAGACTCTCTCTAGGGCATCCATGGTAGATGGCCATATGAGAGGGAGAGAGAGAGAGTAGGTATGTAGAGAGAGAAAGAGAGAGACTTATGTTCTCATTGTGTAAAGAAGAGAAAAGGGGTGCCTCTCCTTTTATAATATTTTAGGATCCATGGATCTCAATCCATGAACAACACAAATCCAATGGCTCACATTGATTTGTGTTTCTTTTAATGGTTAAGATTTGTGTTGGGAAAAACCAACAATAATTAATTTAATTTGGATTAAATATATATTAATAAGTAAACATAATTTAATCCTCAAATTAAATCACCAAATTTTGGAGATAACGGAGATGGAAATCTGCCTTCCATATGGGAGAGGTGGATGGCCACCATTTCCATATTGGAATTGGTGGCCGTCCTACTCCTAATTGGAGTAGGAGATTTCCAAAAAATCCTGAAAATCTCCAAGATTCTATGTATCTCCAATATTTACAACAACAATTATTGTAAAATATTCTAAAAAAATAGTTCATAATTATTTTGAGAATATTGCAATCTTGTCATTGGAAATTTGTGAATCACATTCACAACCCAAAATAAAATATAAATTATATTTTCAATTTAATGTCCAATGTCAATCCAATTCACATCAACGTTTAATTAACAAGTGTAAATTACAAATAGCTCTCTCTTATATATTATAAACCACATTTATAATATATGTGATTAATATGGATAGTGCTATCCACATTATTCAATATCTATGATAAATAAATCACATTTAATCATCTTGGATCTCTATTCTCATGTGCCCAAATAATATGAATCACATTCACATTATTTACATCTTTGATAATTAAATCACATTTAATTATCTAAGATAGCTCTCTTTATAATATGAATCGAATTCATATTTATCATGATAATTAAATCATTTTAGTTATCCATTTTCTCAATACTCAGATACTTATATCATCAATGAAATTATCCTGAACTCTTTCAAGGATAATGTGCTTTCTCCGCGAATACTTAGAAATAAGGACAGAGCGATTGTATTGTTCCACGTATAGTGACTTGGATATTGAGATCACATCTCAAATCTATATCTCGGGCCTCCCTTAGATGCTTGATTAAATCAAGACCGCAAATCTAATCTTCTCATTGTATCTGAATTACATTCAGATCAATGTCCAATATTTGGACTAAAATTAGATTACTTCTCTACTGAGAGGAGTCACTAAAATCTAGACCCGTTTCATCACTCCCTAGGAATGGATGCGTCATGGTTATACAACTGTTTATGATCACATCACCCTCAGGTATTCCCAATACCTGTACATCCTGCATACTGGAAGACCCAGAATAATCCCGAAGTATAAGATCAATTTTACACTGTCTACTTTAGGGATTTATCATTAAGTTTCTCATCTGACTATTGGGGGTTGGAATTGATCATATACTTTCCAAAAGCATATATCATACCCAGGTGTTGATCATATACTTTCCAAAAGTATATATCAAACCTACAAATTCAGTCAAGCTTCCAAAGTGAGATGACCGTGCACGGAATTTGATTCTTCCCAATATCTCATGAGTGAGCTCATGTCTTTCCGGTTCAGTACTGAACCTGTATGATCCCTTTAAGAGATCGTATTACTCATATGCCCTTATATGCACACCAGCGCGCCGATGTATAGACCTTGATTAGGTCATCAACCTATTGGTCTGCCAAATGTACATACTCAGACAAATAGTAACACATCTGTCTCCGGTCAGAGGATGTGTGCCTATATCATGACGGCATACGACATAGGACTTTGGCTATCTCGATCTCGTTAAGTCAACTCTTTGATTTAATTAATCTGATACCTCTGAATTTCTATTCCCATGCAGAGGACTTGCATCAAGAGGTTGGTCATATATCAGCCTAAATGAGAAAGGATTGCCATCTCCTATTGAGATCATCTCTCAACAATCATTGACGGTGCTTTATGAGTCCTCAATCTAACTCTTTAGATGTTCATCCAAGCGCCAGCCTCTATGATTCAATATTTGAATCAACAACTGTATGATCATCAAGATGGCCATGGTACATAACCCTAATTGTACTAAAAGACCTATTATGAAAATTATCTATTCTTCATTTCATATCAGGGAATGATATTCGCAATAGCATTTATTGCATAATGGCTCGCCGTGGGCTCTCATGTCCAACATTATCTTCTCATCGTATGAGAAAGTTGGCTTCAACGATGAAAATAGTTTTCATACCCGCTAGAGTATTATCTTTTCCCTTCTCTAAGGTTTTCAAATAATATGACAGTTTCTCTTCAAATGCCTCGATTTTTGCAGTGGTGACAGACATCCATTTTATTGGGTGTCAGATGTGTCGAAGCTTGAGAGGGTGAGCCAACACTTTGACTCTTCTTCTTTTGGACTATACCCTTCCGGGTCCCATGCTTTCAACCATTCATCCCGTTGACTTGTGCAACCATTGCACTGCAAGCATGATTCTCTTTCTTCATGACATCATCTATGGACTTCAACGAATCCTAGTATCTTGCAATGCGAAAAAATTATCTTATAGGATTTTTCAAGCGTCCTAAGGCGGGATTGTTTTTAAGTACCCTTCTTTTGTTCCATGATGAGATGTTAATATCCATTCAACAGGGTATGTGCTGCTCGGAGTAGTAAACAAATATCTCAGAAATGTGGTTTTCTAGTCGCCCAAATCTGAAAAATAAATCAATTTTTTTCTTACTGAGTCATTAAAATGATACCTTAATTTTTGATATCTATTTGTCAATATTTTCATCATATTTGGCGTGATATGATTTTCAGTATTATCTCTAAAATAACTTTTATCATCATTTGAAAGAGAATATTAGTGAGATCAAAACTTGATTTCTTTTTCCACCAAAGGCAAAAGCGATTGGGGTACCTAGGAGGGTTATGGTCTTGTCATATTTTGTCTCTTCGTCTTTTTTTGTCTTGCAATGTCTTCCCCGATTGTTATTTGGCACGGCTCCAGGATTCAACAGTTGTGTGCTTGCACATTCCCTATATACAATATATTTTTTCTCCATCACGGATGATGCTACCACATATATATGATTGCTGCTAATGGATAAAGGTAAGTACGACAACGACTTGGTGATGTATTTAGAGTGGGAGATGTAGAAGAGCATTTCAGGGTATTGTATTGAATTACACACAAATACACTAATCAGCAAACTAAATAAGTTTTTCGGGTTTCAGTTGGAATGATTTGGGCTTCGTTGCTACTTTTCTTTTCTTTCATCGTTATTGCCATGATGACCCCGCCTAACATAAACTATGGTTCCTTTTAAGTGGCTTGTAGTCTTGAAAATAATATGCTTGATGTTGGTCGTGGTGTGTTGAAGATTTTTTTAAAGAAAAAAAATCAGGTTCAATCATTGCTAAAAAATGAAAGCTATAAAGTGTTCACAACATCAACAAAACAGGGAGATTTGTCCAGGGACACGCACAAATGCGGGGCACAAATAAATCCAATAAACATCATCACAAAAAGGAGTCAAGGTCGAAACATGAGCTAAATAGATAGTAGACAGTCGAATATCATCAAAAAGTGTGACCTTTGCTCGAAGTTCATCCGCTAACCAGAGCGTTTCAACAGACCCAAGGGGGTAAGCTTCTTGGATTTGGCCACGTGAAGTGGGGAAGCATTTCTATCCAGCATGCCAATTGGGGCAACAACCACCTTGAGAAATATGCAGTAAGTTAATAGATTGAAATTTAAATAATAGGAATATAAATTAGTAAGTAGGTTTAATAGAAAAATTCCGAAAGCATCCCCGATTCTTATCGAAATGAATTCCTAATTTAGCTGCACAAACGGAGGAGGCAGTCGCAATGAATTTTGAATAGCGGGAAGGAATACCATCAAAGGCCTAATTACATATGGCTTTCCAAATACGTCACCAAAGCAGCGATTTAATAGCCATTAAATACCGTTGAAAGAACAAAATAACAATGCACTCTTTTGACATTTAAGTTATAGCTACAAAACTCTCCAGCAACCAAACATCTTTTTGCCAACGAAAATTCCGTCGTCCCAACATTCACACTCGAGACACATCGTGCTAAGATAATTTGTTATCACAAGTAGTGGCAACAAACTATCAGATACAAAAAACTTTAGCTACCGATCTTTTGACAACGAGTACTTGTGATGTTATCGAATACGTTTCTACAAGTTAAATTTTTATCACTACAGTTTCTTGCCACAATGTGTTTTTGTTGTAATGGAAAGTGAAGTTTTTCAGAATCTACCCTGCTTACCTCCCCAGTTTTATTTTGCATGGACGTATCTATTTTTGTGTGGGTAAAATGTTATTCCTACTCACCGAGAAAACCTCATGGCATGTAATATTTTGAACTATGCTAAACCCTCGGGTTGACCTCCTCATTTTTTTTATGAATCATATTTGATCATCTCTAAAAAAGGTTTTGTGCTCGCATGTTTTTCTATTTAGATAACAAAGTCAAAAGAGACACATATGCTTTTACTTTTACCTAATAAGTCACTCCTGGCTCCCGCATTTCCAGGTTCTCACATATTAGGCAGTTCGAGTACACAGATAATCATATATATAACTGATAGGATATGGTTGTGGTAAATTTGTGAGCAGATCCTCTAGAGACTGCTGTAAAATCGTGGAGCACCCGAGCCGCTCGATCTTGGACGAGCGGTTGTTACGAATTTGGTGTTTTTGTGCCCTTATCATGAGAATTCGTGTAAATCGCTCGATCAAGATCGAATGGCTCGAGTGCTCCACCGTTTTACAGCAGACCTCTGCAGTACTGTAGAGGATCTGCCCTCGGCAAATTTCCATACCAATGAATGTCAAGATCATTATTTGGCATACCCGTGTGGTTCCTCCCGTTAATCTTAGTAAATAAATCCCTGGTAGGGGATGACCTTCCAGTCCCTATCGGCGACAATTCTAACACAATAAAAACACACAAACGCAGACATATGTGTGGGTATCGCATCCGCGTTTAGGGTTCACCAGCTTGCTGGTGCCTTTCAATGTCCAAGATCTGTACGTTCAGTGATGGGTCCGTATGTATAGTGCCAAAACGCCTCAGTGCAGATAAGAAATTAGCCAGCAGACCCATTCAAAAGATGCGTGGGGAGATCTGGGCTCACACACATGCCCACATGTGAAGGATGAGCAGTCAAGGAAACGTGAAAGGGGAGGACCCATGCATGCACAGGTAGTAGTAAAAGCTCCTCCCTACCTTCTGACCTAATCGATATAAACATATACGCAGAGATCCATGGAAGTTGACGAGGAAGAGACAGAGACATAATTAACAATCCTCTCTCTCTCATCACCCGTTTGCTAAAAAAACGTCTGTCTGCGTATATAAATCTATATATATCCGAATCTGAAGAGGTCCTCACCAACCACCACGAAAATATATACCAATCAGACTGGTGAATGCGACTCGTTGGCCAATGGGAGAGCGCATCACACGCATCTCCACGCACCAGCTATGGGCGAACCCTAATATTGGGATCTCTGCCTCCATCAGTCCCCCACCAACTATCACAAGACCAGTATATACACTCATGTGGAGTGTTTATTTGGCATAAAATTAGAATTACAATATTGTGTCCCGTAGCTATCTAAATCCACTTGTGTTATCGAAAAATATTTTTAAAAATAAAAAAAATACAAGTGGAAGTAATCAAGTTGGCTCTCAGGGAAGCAGCATCATTTTATCCCCACATATATATAGGATTTCCTTCCAATATGACACAGTCCTTCATGTGTTCTGGAGGACCAACCCTTTTTTTTGTAAAAAACACGATGACTTTAGTGAATAATGTACAGTTTTAATGTTTTTGTTATAATGTGTAGTTTTGTATTTATAATCTGTAACTATAGTACAAATTGTATACGTATTCTACTAAAGTGCTCGTGTTTTCTATAAAAGAGGGTGGTCTTCCTGAACTTAGGAAAGACTGCGTCCTATTGGAAGGCCCTGATGAATACATGATTCATCGCCCTTATTCTTTCATTTTGGCTAAAATCCTTTGTAAAATACATGTAAATAATCACTAATTCCAACTAATTATCATTCTAAACACAAATGTTAATATTATATAATTAATATTTATTTTACCAAAAAAATAAAGATAAAAAATAAAAGAAAAGAAGGTTGTAAATATGAAATACATATGGACTGATCCTAACCCCGAGACCAGGTCAATATTGACCCGGTCGATAAAATAAATGGGTAGGGGAAGGGGGATAAGGATCATAACCTATAAAAATATCAAGAAAACAAAGACCAAAAATGTAATTTACCCATTTTTCATATTGTAAATATTTCACTTCTTTATTTATCATCAAGACAACTTAAAACCAAAACACTTCTTTTGTGAAAATTATTCACAAAAATATATATTATTTTATAAAAATATCAGGAAAATATTTCATCATAAGAAAAATTAACCGTAATGGACTTCCAAGGTTAATAACTATTTATAGAAATCTCCTAACGGACCAAACTCGCTTTTAAAATCCGTTTTATACTTAGTGATATTTATTAAAAATATCAAAAAAATATTCGACTAAAACCGATGAGTTTTGGCGTTTGGATCCCATTCTATATATGTACTATATGTAGAACATCCCGGATTATTAATTAAATAATCATAAATCCGATTAACTTAATTTATTTTCCTAAATTCTTCTAAAAATATATACATAAATATAAAAATATAATCAAGTCAAAATACTAAGAAAATCCGAAGCCTCGAAGCCGCTACTTCAATTTTCCGAGCCTCACAACTTGGTCGTACGGACTCCGAATTGGGCAAACTCAATTTTAAAATTCATATTATTAAATTATCTATAAAATGACTATAATTTATATTATTACTTTATTATTAAATTTAAGTAAATAATAATAATTAATTTACTAATTTTTTATTCATACATTTATATATTAATTTAAGTAATTACTTAATTATATATTTAATTACTTATTAATTACTTAAATAATTTATTATCCATATTTAATTATTAATTATTTATTTATTAAGAAATTAATTTATTAATAACTAATTTAATATAATTATTACTTATTTTATTAATTATATTATTTTTATTTTCCTCTCTCCTCTCTTCTTCTTCTACTTCTTCTCTCTCTTGCTTTCCCCTTCTTCCATGTTTCTTCCCCATCGCACCACGCCGTCTCCTCCTTCTTCCTCCCTAGATCCCTTTGTCTCCTCCGTTGTCCACCAACTTCCTAGCGACCGTTCGTTGGCCGACCATTGACCCAACCACATGCATCCCGTCACCACTCGCCGGTGTCCGCACCTCTCTTTCCATATATAAACCTGTCAACCCCCACCTTCTAGAGGGATCCGTCATTTCCTTCGTTCTTCGGTGATTTTCGAGTGTCACCACCATTCGTGACAGGTCCGACAAGGGAGTGCTCGTTGCAGCGAGGGTCGAGGAAGAGATTCGGCGAGATCGTCGTTGGTGCATCCTTGCTCCATTGCGAGGGGCTTCGGCGACTGCCGCCGTCGCGTCGAGGCTATCATTAATGAAGCTCCACCAGCGCTACATCCGTTTCCAGGCGCACCTCCATCGTACTCCATTTCCAAGTAAGCATCCTTCTCTCTGTCTTCTCATTCTCAGTTTCACTCTCCTTCCTTCTCGTTCATTTCTATCTTCTCCTCTCAACCCATTCCATCTTCTCTACTAACTCTTCTGTTACTCCTCTCTATTTTTAGCAAATCTGAGATAAAAATCACCCTATCTCATTATCTAGTCCACTTCATCCGACAATCCGTGTGTCCATGTTCCATTAACATCCGATCATTACAGATTTAAGTACTGGCTACATTCATTCACGCCACTGGAACTCTGCGTTCATCCTCATCTAACTTTCGATCGAGATATTTCTCTTAAGCCTTCAATTTCCTTTGCAGGAGACGATCTTCATTGGAGTATGATAGACCCCGGATCTACCCTTTTAATGTGTTTAATTGACGTTTCGTTGCAGTCGGATAGATCCGGATTGATAAAAAATAATCGCACAAATTGATTAATCAACGAATGAAATTAAAGCACGGTTTTTATGTTTATTTAGCCTAGGCAAGCCCTAGGGTCGACTCAAGGAGGTAAAGGAACAACTCGGGATCAAATTAGAGGGATTAGATTGCGGTTTTCCAAGTGGTTTTTTATGGCATTTTTTATGCAGTAAAAATGCAGATGCACTGATGTGAATGAACTAGGTTATTAAGAAAATCAACAACTTAGCCAAATTTAATTTTAACATGAAATTAGTCCAAATTGATCAAATTGTATTTTTCCTGCAAACCTAATTCAATGATTAATGCAAAATGGATTTTTTTAATTTTTGGATTTAAAATGCACAAATGAAAAATGCGAACTTTTTTGGGGTTTTTATGCAATTTTTCATGCAAATGATAAGCAAAAATTATGAAAAATTTACTGGAAGTTAAACACGATGAAATTAAGCTAGGCTATTTTTTTTAGAATTTTATGAGTCTTTATGATTTTTTATGGATTTTTTTACTGAAAATAGGACTATCGTGAGTATTTTATTCCTAATTACTCCACAGAATCAAATTATCCAGAGATCTATTTATCTCAAGTAGATATTCTAATCAGAAATCCAGGAGTTGTGAAATTTCTCAAAAATCTTATTTTTGGATTTAATTAAAAATCAATTATAGAAATTACCTTAGAATTTAATTTATGCAAAAGACAATTCCAATTTCAATGAAACTTGGATAATAATTAAAGCACAATTAGATGCATCGTCTACAACTTTTTCACAATTTGTAGAGCAACAAATATGGATTTACGAATTTCAGAGCATAAATGGGCAAAATACCACTAATTTGCAGTCTCTGATTTTTAATTAACAATATGATGCTCACAAAAATGCAAATAAATAGCCAAAATGTTCAGAATTAATTTGTCAAAAACATGTTATTTTTGTATTAAAAATTGATGCAAAAATAATGTCCAAATTAACGCTCAAGGCCAGGGGTATCTTTACAAGACAAAATTAAAATAAACAAACAGAATAATGTACACAGGGGCATTTTTGC
This sequence comes from Ottelia alismoides, assembly GCA_037367405.1. NCBI lineage: Eukaryota > Viridiplantae > Streptophyta > Magnoliopsida > Alismatales > Hydrocharitaceae > Ottelia > Ottelia alismoides. The sequence continues at coordinate 136,697 of JAZKJV010005489.1, read as the reverse complement.
AATTAAATAAATTTAACGGGATAAACATGCAATTTTCATAAGAAAAATAAATAACTAAACAAACCTTTCCTTCAAACCCACGCTAGGGCACAAGAGGGAAGCTGCGTCGGGCAAGTTGAGCGGCGGCGACGATGGCAGTCAGGGGAGACGGAGGGGCGACGCGCTCGTGGGCGGTGGAGAGTCGGCAGGAGGCGCGCTACTAACTGCTGGAGGGCAGCGACACACGGCGGTGCGGCGCAGCGGCCACGCGCGGGCGGCGCCGTGCTGCGCACGCAGGGGGGAGTGGCAATCGCACGGTAGTGCATGGGCGCGAGGTGCGGCAACGCACGACGGGCGTGGGGCGGCGAGGGTAGACGGGGTGGCAGCTCTTCCGAGGGCTGCGGCAACGCTGTACCGTGCACGACCGTGAGGGCGGTGCAGGGATGATGAAGCATCGCGCGGGGCGTCTGATGAGTGTGGGGGAAGGCACGCAACTACGCGGGGCTGACCGGATCCACGTGCAGCGCTTCAGCTACAGATGCGTGCGGGGTGCACGTGACCTGGCTGGAGAGGGAGGACGGGCGGCCGCGACACGAACGGCTGGTGGGGCGGAGCGCGGTTGGCTGTGCAGGTAGAAGGCACGAGGAGCGGTCCGGCAGAGGGCTACCGTACATCGGGCGGTGGCCTTTGGTTGGTGGTGCGGAGTGGGATGGCCACCATGGACCTGTAACTTTATTTGTGTTTTTTCTGTTTTATATTTTTTTGTAATTGTTTTTTTATTGTAATTTAAACAGAAATAAAAGGTGAAATGAATGATGGTGATGATGTATGGTTAATGATGGGGATGACAATGAAAGAGACGAGTATGATTGTGGTGGTGTTTGAATAAAATGATGGTGAAAATGTAATGAAGATATGGTGGTGATGATGATTGTGTTAGTGGTGTTTTTTTTTATGAAACTATTTTGGTGATGAATAAGGAAAAAATGTTAGATAAAAAAGAAATGAAAAGATAGGATAGAAAATATACCTGTGTGGTCACCAAAGGTGGAGCTGCGATGTGAGGCTCTCGTCGTCGTGGCCTCGATCTGATTTGGTGATCAAAAATCAGAGAAGCTCTATGAGCTTGGCTGGCAGCTCACTACGCAGAGATTAGCCGCGGATCTCGCCTTGAGGTTATCGTCGCTCAACTCGTCTCCTACAACTGTCACTTGAAGGTTAAAGGGGCTAGACCTCAATTCTCTCAAAAACGACGATGATGAAGAATGGAGGAAGAGATGGGAATATATAGAGGAGGAGGAAGTTGGAGAAGAGATGGAGAAAGTGGAGAGAATGGTGGAGGAAGTGGAGAAAATAGTGGCTTGGAGTAGAAGGCAAGTAGAGGAGAAGAGGTAAAAAAATAAAATAGATAAAATAAAAGTAGGCTACTAAAAATAAAGCAAGAATAAAGGTAAAAATAAAATAAATTAAAATAACTAATTAAATGTAAATAAATATTTAATTAAAATAAATAAAATCCGAAATAATCAAAATAATAAAAAATGGGTGTGACACGTGGCGGCTACAGGAGCTGCCACGTGTCGCTCCCAGAAAATTCAAAAATTAAATGTAAAGAAAAATAAAAAAAGAAATTACAAAAGGGCTTAAATCAAAAAGTGGTCAACATGAAAGTTTCTCGTCTCGATGAGATCTACAACTTTTGTGAAGGGTCAAAAATCAAAAGAAGTCATATGTACAAAATATATTTTTGGGTTGTACCTTATAGATATAAAATACCGTATTTTATCTTTTGTAATTTTTTTGTCATTTTTAAATAAGAGAACAATCAAAATAAAAATAGAGAAAATATAAAAAGAATATTTACAACTTAATCTATTTTTTTGGATTTTTAATAATTAAGAAAATAAAGGGACAAAATACGAGGGCAAAAATGTCAATATGTACAATATACAAAAGGGGCCCAAAACCGAAGTTTTGCATACGAGCTCCGATTTTAATGAAATTGGTCTTGTTTCGAAGGTCTTTGAATGTATATTACTTTAAAAGTGAGTAAAACTAAATCGGATACTGTATGAGAGAGATATGTGCATTCTAAGGTCTCCAATTGGGTTTGGGGTTTTATTGGGTAATTTTACAAGTCAGTATTTTTTTGATATTTTCTTTAATTAATGTTAATAATATATACACTATAGAGTTGGTTTTATTGGATTTGGAGTTAGTATAAAATAGCTAAACAACTCGAAGAGAAGGCAGTTGCTGATCAGCCGTAGAGCATTTACCCGATACTGGACGAACAGGACCATGCATGTTGACAGATAGATAGATGCGGCTGGACTCCATGAGAGCCCACTTGAGGATTCCTGCTGTTTCCGTAGTGAATGGAGCAGTCTAATCAACCTGCCGCCGCGGAACTGCTTTCGCTGCGTCCACAAAATGCTAACTAAAAGCCGAACAAAGACGTCCTATATATTTGCCTTTGACGGTGGAGAAAAAAAGAACGCGATCTTTCAGTAAAGAGATATTTTCGCTAATAAACAAGTGAATATTTACAAGTGAATTTGGCTTCTTATTTTATGCAAATATGAATGCTAAAATGCAGATATTATGCTTGCATGCATGAATGCTAATTATGCAATATAAGTGGAAATATGCATCTAATTACTCGGGAACAAAGCTCTATTTTCAATTTTTAGAGTGATGAATCACAGATTCATCAACTCCCTATACTTAAACCTTGCTTGTCCCCGAGCAACTAAAATGAAATGCAAGAGTGAAATGAGATTGGGTTCCATACCAAGGTCTTGAACAAAAGTTGAAAATGGAGTTCGACTCGACCTTTGGATTAATTGTGTGGCGGAACCTTATTGGGATCTGAACTTAAGACCTAACAGACTTCAAGTTCCACAAGTCTTCTATTCAAGACGCCTTAATAGTTTGGTTAGAACATATCCTTAGACATAAATTTCTGATGACAATGATTCTTACTTGTACTGTGTAAGTGTAAGATAGCTCTCCACATCAGAAATGGCTAAGAAGCAGCCTCCTCTCCGGTCCACTAACTCTTTCCTCGAGGAGCGGGGTATTCCCTTCTAAGTTCAAGTGCGACCAGCTCAAGAGGAGGGGTGGAGAAAAGAATGGACGGTAGCCAGTATAGCTACCTATCCCAGGATGCCTGACCAGTGTAGCCAAGTCATCCAGCTGCATTTCTTTGCTAATATACATATTCCGACAGGTTTTTTTTGGCTGTCTATTTTTTTGGAGTTCTTGCATTCTTTTCTTTTCTTTTCTTTTTTTGAACTATATACAAGGTGCAGCATGTACATCAGGAGTTTTTCCTCTTGAGCCAGTAGACTATCCCTCTATTGAATCATTATTGCAACCCACAACGTCCCGTCTTTAGATGTACCACCAGACTAGGTTGAGATGCACTACCCTCCCTAGAGGTGGACAGATGTTTCCACCCGTGTGCTACTCCAAGGTAAAGGATTCTACCTCCTCACCACCTCATCAATGAAGAGCTACGTGTATTGTGCTTGTCCAAGTTTGGTCACTGTCTATAAGGATCATGCGTGTGCATCTACTTAGACTAATCAAGATGACATGTGAACATAGACTTGCAGACTCAAAGAATTAAGTCACTTGACCTGAAAAATCTTAACTCCAGCTCCTATAAGGTTCCTCTGAAATTAGGTGGATTAAGGTCAAATCAAATCCATTCTCAATATCTACTCATAACTTGGTTCAGACTCCGCTAGCTATTCACTTTGCATATGCAAGATATGCAGACGAGATGCAGATGACATGCTATATAGATGAATGAAATGCAAGACTCTTTTTCTTTCTTTTCTTTTTTTTGGATGCAGAGATGATGTGCACGAGTAAATAAGAAGCCTATTTTTTGTTTTTGTTTTTATTTTTTTATTATTTTTTATTTTTTTCAAAACTGTGGTATACCTCTTATTTTACAACAATTTACAACAGTTTATAAGTGTTATACAAATTATACAAGTGTTATACAAGTATACAAATATACATGTATTTTATTTTTTTAATTTTTACAAAAGTTTTACAAGTATTATACAACAATTTTTTTTGAATTTTTACCCACCCGTAATTATTGCATAATATATACAAAAATACACAAAAATACGCGAACGTACGAGCTATGGATAAAGTATATATGTAATATATACATGCCCCCCTATACTTAGCGTGTGCTATGTCCTCATAGCACGAAAAGTGAGGAAAAAGACATAGCTCATGCTAAGCTTAGGAAAGCTAAAATCGCAAAAGGTAAAGAAGTCGCTCTGCCCCCCTATACTTAGGCTCGGGCAGCCTAAGTGTAGAAGAAGATCAAAAATGGGGCGGGCGAGGTTAAGAGGGGAAATGGAGGAGAATATACACGACGGGCATCACCCCCCCTATACTTAGGCTTTGGTAAGCCTAAATATAGGACATGAGTGAGTGTGAGAACCGATGAGATCTAGAGAATATACAACGAATGGTGAAGACACTCCGGTCATTCTCCCCCCTATACTTAGGATCTGGTCATCCTAAGTATAGCCATAAAATGAAATGATATGGAGCCGGGGCAAGTGATTCGAATCACTGGGGAGGGAGGGAAAATATATACAAGAAGGGGTGAGAATATACAGGGATCAAGAAGGTTTATGACGAACCTTCTTGCAGGATCGAGGAGGTGGGTAATATAGAAGTGTGTCACTGTCGGAATCGTCCTCAGATGAATAGTAGTGAGGTGAAGGGATCGTCCAACGAGGGTCGACACATGGCTGCTTGCTTAGATACGGCTTAAGAGAAACCGAACTGAGCTCACTCATATAAATCACCTTGTCTGGACCCGATGAGGATTCCTTTGAAACTTCCTTCTCTAGAATGTTGAAGGAAATTTTCTTAGTCAATTTTCTACAACCTGAATCATTGATAGGGAGATGAGAGCGACGCACCTTGAGAGGTTCGAGGGAACCTCAAGGAATCAATTGCCGACTCCCTCTCACTAGATAGCTGACTAGAAGAGGGAGCAACCGTGTTTTTATGTGGAGTCAATTTAGTCTTGGTTGTTTCCTTTGAAGGTCCAGGATGTGGTGCGGTGTTGACCATGGATTCCTCATAAGACGAGTCACCATATAGATTGGAATATTCTCGAAGGGTCAGCACACATCTCGAGAAGGTGCTAGTGATCTCAGTTGGCTTGACATTAATGGGCTCTTGTGTCGGATCATCAAAATGATCAAGACAATCAACAAAAATCATATTCGACTCAATGGTAGCTTCTGGTCGTGAGTCCTCCTTAGAAACTGTCAAGGTGGTGGTGCAAACAGTTGATGAAGTGGAGGTGTAGGGAGTCTCTGAACCAACGGTCGTCCGGACAATCAGTCTCTCAGGTGTGGCAGAGAGGCGGGACTCATCTACCTCTCGATTGTCACGAATGTCAGTGGATGTGCGGTTCACCTTAGATTTAAGTGTATCAAAGAGTGGGTGAGGTCGAAGCGCTCCCAATGCTAAAAAATCGATCTCTCGAGTCTCGCAATCTACAGTCGCCTTAGCCAAGGCTGAGAACGGCTTCCCGAGAATAATCAGAGACTAGGTAAACTCTCCTCGGTGCTCACTGTCAATGACTGTGAAGTCCACCTAGAGTAGAGCACCTTGGAAAGTAACGATGACTGAAATGTTTCCTCTTGACCGTTTGATGGATCGATCAGCCAGCTGAACGATCTCTCTCGACTTCCTAAGTGGCATGAGTTTGAGCTTGTCAAACACAGAGGTCGGGAGGATATTTATCGGGGAGTCATCATCGACTCTTGCATGGGTAAAGATAGTGTCTTTGATTTCACATTCAACTCAGGGCAACTGCTTCACTCTGCGGCTCTTGGTCTTTCTCCCCATCACCAAGGAGATGGCCATAGACACTATGTATCTTTCAGTCCTTGTCCTCTTATTGCCCGACCTCTTGGGCATCAATTTACTTCTCACAAATCGTTTGAGGTCGGGGAAGTGATCTATGGCCTTTATTAAGGGAAGTTTGAAAATCAATTCTTCATCGAGTGTTTCCCTTAGGGTAGGATCTAACTTTTTTAAATCATTTTAATTTTCAATTTTTATGTGATTTTTTTTGTTTTTCAAATTTTTTGGTGTTTTTGGTGGATGAATGACCAGACTCTGGATTGAAAGTCAAGGGGTCAGTAGAAGAGGGAGATAGAATGGACTCCAGCTGTACATGATGTGCGGGTTCCATAATGTTTGCCCTATTTTCAACCTCAAAACTACTCATGTTCTTTTCCACTTTCATTCCCAAGCTGGTAGAAATTGAGTGCAATATTTCTATGACATCTTTCAACTTGTTACCGAGTGTTTCATTTTTCGCGATAAGTCGAGAAATGTCATCCTCCAAAATGTTCTCATGAAAATCATGGGAGAGTTCTGCTCAATTGGAAGAGACTGCTGAGATGTTGGGGTCTCATACTCAACATACCTAGACTCTGGCATGTAATGCTGGGTCGAGTATGGACTATCCAAGTGGCAAATATTGGTTAGAGCCTCATTTGATGGAGTTAATGAAATGGGGACTGATAAGTTTAGCTCATGAGTCCAATCTTGTGAATGTATAGGCTCTCCGAATGATGGCCGGTTAATGGAAGCTTGATCAGTAAAGTTAATCAAGTCTGGGAAATCATGATGTGTAGGCCTCTCAATTCGGGTTGTTCGATCGACCATGTTATGCCCTAAGGTCAAGTCGGGATGTGTATATGTAAATTGTTGTCTGGTCCCTACTTGAGGTGAGAATGAAATATGTGAGGGCATATAATTTTGCCAATCATCTATCTCAGCAGTGCCTTGCTCTTCATTCGATTCTTTGATTCCTGCAAGCTCTCGAGAATAAGGACAGTCATCCCAAGATGGAAGTGGATTCGAAGTGTTGGAATATGGAGTAGGTGAGGAATGCGAAGAAGTGGAGAAGTCAGTCGAAGTTCTGACTTCATAATCAGGTTGAGGTGGAGCCGACCACGGGTAAGGATCTCCCGTGGATGGCGGAGGATACATGGAAGAAGGCGAAGGTAAAGATGAACGATATATGGTTGAGGAGGAATGACAACAGGTCTCAGGGTATGGGGACCAATATCCCGACATCTTGAAGAGGAAATGATGAATATTGAGGTAGAAAATGTGCAATTACACTGGATAACACACAGACAAACACAAACGCAAGAGCAAACCCCGCGTTCACACTCAACACGGTGAAGGACTTGAAACCGAGTCTGATTGATCTGGTTGATTTTAAGTGTGAGTTTATCAGACAAGATAGCAAAGGTTACACGGCCTGGAGGGGAGTCGGCTATTAACCGGATGCGTCTCCCCTATTTAACCGGTCGTTTTAGATACCAACGCCCTTCCTTTCTTATCTCTTATCCCCAACCGAAAGTTCAAGGACCTGCCCCTATCTACCTACAGAGTAGGCGGAGGCCGACAAGGCTGTAACTTCACCCCTATCTACCTGCAAGCGCAGGCGGAGGCTACTAGCAACTTGTAGCGGTGCACCGCAATTTTACCCCTATCTACCTATCGGAGTAGGCGGAGGCTACTTGGCGCTGGTCAGTTGAACCCAAAGTTCAGTCGTTGATATTTTCTCGGATCGGTGTACGCGATATGGAAAGCGAGGATTTTTGGCTCTGCCCTAGGGTGCTCACACACTCTAGTACCCTCACTTAGCATGAAAACAAGGTCGGGGTTAATCTCCTGCAAACAAGGGTTAATTTTAGTTAATTTTTTTGGTCCAATTCAATTAGCAGTCCCGATTTTAGAGATTAGTTGTCACTGATATTAATCCACACAAGCAATCACGTCTACCGTCCAGTCCTAATTCCTTTATCCTAGGTTAGAAAATAGAGAGAGAGAATAGGAAAAAGCTGATGCAATCGAGAAAACGATGATGAATGTTTGAGTAAGAATACTTACATTGCCTCCAGCTCTCTACAATGCGGGATGCAATACTGAATTGAAATTTAAACTAAATGATTGTAAATGAAAAAAGCCGCTCCTAGACAGAAAAATCTATTAGTGAGTGAAGAACAGATTGATTTTGGCTAAGATCTGCGATCTAAGTACGTCTTTTAATGGTGAAGTGTGGTCCTAAATATTACGAGCACAAACAGGTCCTAAAATAGCTCTAAGAGCCGCAAGTGTAGGTCATATTCTACGTAAAGCAACCACACAACACACGAGAAAATGTTTTATTATGACTTACACGTGTGAGATCCCAAACGGAAACCGCTGTAAATGCAGACAATTTTTTTTACGAAAAAAACAAAAATCTTGCTGGCATCTCAACAGCCGACTTAATCCACGAATCATCGGCCTCTGAAGCACTTCGAGATGCGTCGATGATGAATCTCGAATTCATCACTCTAAATATCATTTTTTAGCTCAAATCCCTTAAAATCAACAACATTTAGGCATTTATTCTGCATAAATAGCATTCATGCATGTTTTCATAAGAATCAGATTTTAGCACAAATTTCTGCACAAAATAAGAAGCCAAAAATCCCAGCCAAATTGACCTGTAAATAGCCTAACTTCCCTGATTTTTAACTCATCCATGCTAACTCCGAATAAACCAAAACCACCTCCATTGTGTATATATCACTAACAAGAATATATAAAAAATACAAAAAAAAACTAACCCAAATAAGTGGACCAAAAACCCAAACCCTAGTTTCAGGATTTGTAGACTAAAAACCTCATATCTTCCTCATCCAGTGTCCGATTTAATCCTACTCACTTTTGAACTAATGTACTTTCAATTACCTTCAAAACAAGACCAAGTTCAAGTGAATCGGAGCTCATATGTGAATGTTGGGTTTTGGGCCTCTTTTGTACATTGTGTATTTTAGCTATTTTTGACCTAATATTTTATGTACATATTTTCTTAATTAATAAAAATCCAAAAAAAGTTATATTAATGTGTAAATATTTACTCTTGATTTTACCATTTTTTTTCCGGATTTTTATCTATTTTAAAAATGACATAAAAATTACAAAACCCAAAAATCAAGGTGTTCTATGTACATGGGATACCCCAAAAATACCATTTTGTGTAAATGATCGATTTTTGATTTTGATGTCTTCATGAAAGTTGTAGATCTCATCAAGAAGAGCAATTTTCGTAAAGAAACTTTTTTAATCCGAGGTCATTTACTATTTTTTATTGATTTTACAAAATCTTTTATTTTCGAATTTTATGGTGCTGACACGTGGCCGCACCTGGTGCCGCCACATGTCAGCCATTTTTCGCATATTTAGTATTGGTTTTTTATATATATATTTTTTTAAAAAAACCAGACGCACGTGCGTCGCACGTGCTCCGCACGTGCCCATCCTTTTCGCCCTCGCCTGCTACTTGTCACCATCGTGGCCGTCCGATCTCGGCCGATCGGACGGCCACTGCTCATCTTCAACCTCCGCCTCCTTCCCCTTTTGGCATCCCGTGAATCCCTCCACCGCCTTGCTCCACCGTATCCCCGAAATCACCGGCGTGCGTATCTTGCAACCATCCTCGTCAAATCTCCGTCACACCGATCCCATCCTCCATCTCCGATCTACGATCAATCAAATCCCTAACTCCTATTACTTCCTTCTCTGGTCCACCCCCGACGCCTCTATTTAAACGCAAGCTCCGCCTCAGCCATTCTCATCCGCCGATACACTTCTGTGCGTGGAGGCGACGGTGACAACATCTCCTCCACCGGCCGGCGAGATCCAAGGCCACCGCCTTGTCGCAGAGCCCCCTCTGCCGCTATTGCTCCACCTCCGCCTCTAGGCGTCGAGCCACGACTTCGACAATGCCGCAGCTTTAACCAACCACGCCACCTCCGCCTTGTTCCACCTCCAACGCCATCAACTATGCCTCGCCCAGGAGCTTCGCGCCACCACCTCCTCCGCTCCTATGTTCTTCGTCAACGACAACTACACCTCCGCCATCCGACGATATCACCGCCAACAACGATCTCAACATCTTAAACACGCTTCCTCCTTCGCAACTCCACCGGCCATCTCCAGCTCCTCCGCTCCTCGCCTTGCGACTCCAATGCCAACGCCTCGTTCACTTCGTCGTGCTCCTCCGCCGCGACAACCTCCGCCTCGACGAGCAGCTCTAGACCGCGTACTCCATCTCGACATCAGCAACAACACCACCATCCACCGGTCCTCCTCCATCACGCTCCACCCCCGCTTCATCGCCGGGCGCCAACCTCAAGGCCCCCGCCTCACGTGCAAGGCACGTAGGCAGGGGGAACGTCTCAACCCCATGGGTCACGTGCTGGGCACGTGACTGCATGGGTATTTTGCGAAAGGACCCCCGGGTTCCTCCATATTGCGCTTCGGTCCAGACACCTAAGGAGCACATGTGCCGCACGTGCTTCCTTGAGAATTTTGCACTTCTACGCCTAGGACAATTGGTAATTTAATCTAGGTCCCCACTGCACATTTCTTTCTTTATTTTATTTATCATATTTGCAGTTACACCCCTGTATTCCCCTTAGTTTTTGAACCTCTTCTCTATGCTTTATTTTATTTATCCAAAAATAGCATGATGTTTGTCATTTAATTCTCTACATTTTGACATGTTGTGGATATTTTTCTGATTGATGGTTAATTAATAATTAATTATTCTGTAGAAATTTTCATATTTTGCCCAGTTTATGCTCTTTATTTTGTAGTTGATTAACCATTGCTATAAAAATTCCCCAAAAATCATATTGTAGAGAATATTGTGCTTGACATTGTGCTAAAAAAGAATTGCATTTGTTTGCCCTGTAAAAATCATTTTGCATAATTCAGTGTTTAATTTTTAATAGGTATTAGATCTTACATTTTCGAGATTTAGAATTTTTCTAAGATCCATTACCTAGTGATAGATCTTAGATAATTTTATTCCTTGAAAATAATTAGGTTTAATATTTATTATAATTAAAGATTGAAATTCATTCTGTTTGCATTTAAAAATTCATAAAAAAATCATATTGCATCTAAAAATTCCAAAAACATTACAGTGCAGTCATTTCATCATAATTTACATTGTGGCCAAGTTTCGTATTTTTTGGATATCGTTTGATCGACTTTTACATTTTAGTCCCTAAAACAGGCCAAAATTTGCATTTCGCATCTTTATTTGCATAAAAAATAACAAAAAAAGATCGCCTCGAAAATCGTACATAGACTTTGATAGACATAAATTTAGGTTGTTCCTTTGCCTCCTTGTGTTCGACCTTGGGACTTGCCCAAGTAAAACAAACATAAAACCGCATTGATTAACATTGAATATCTTGTGTGTTTATTTTCTTGATCGATTCCGATTGCTGCCTACAACGCACGACACAATCATTTTTACGAACGACAAATAAAAACAACTCTTTAAAGCCGCATTTTCGGACCCGTCAGATGGTGCCGTTGCCGGGGAGGCAAATGACTTGGATTTTTGTCTTGAATATTTTAGTTCGGTTTTCCGCATTCGGGTAGCCTGACCCCCTAATTTTTCATTGTAAATCCTATTTATTTTCAGCATTTATTTTTTCTTGTCTATTTTATCATTTTTGAGTCAATCTCTTACATTAGTTCTCTTATTTTTCTTGCGAGGTACACAACATACGTGGAGCGGTTTTTCAAGAACCGACGCAACTTCACCGACTTCCGCAAAAGCCGCAATTAAAATTAAGATCGAGTCAAGTTGTGAGAGATCGTAGACTTTAGGATTCATTCTTCTGAACTTTAATTTCTGTAATTAATTATACATTCACAGCGGTGTCTGTTTGGACTCTCGCGTGTGTAAAAAGACCTCTAACTTTATTCTGTGGTGTGTCGTTGCCTGTTTCACTCTCCGGTGAGGGTGGGGCCTGACTTGAGTGGCGAAGAGGATAGACCTGCACATACGGCTCTCAGAGCAATTTAATTTTTGATTGTGCTCGTAGGATTAGGCCACACTCACATTAACTGAGACGCAAATAAATCGTTCAATTTAGCCAAAATTTAACTCAATTCTTCCCCTAATAGAACTTTCTTCTTAGGTGTGGTTTTTCATTGGCTTGCATTTCATATAGAATAAATTTCCAATTTCTGTATTGCGTCCCACATGGAGATTGCGAGGATTCACTGTAAGTCTTCTAACTGAGCATACATCATCGTTTTTCACGTGCATCGGCTTTTCTTGAATTTCCCTCTCTTGTTTTATCACATAATTTTAAAGAAAATCAGGACTAGAAGGTAGACGTGCATTTGAGCTCACTTAATTCTTCAGTGATCACCTATTTAAAATTGGGACTGCTAAATATAGCCGATTTCAAAATAACCCATAAAATCAAGAATCTTTACGGGAGAGCAACCCCGACCTTGGATTATTTTTTTTTTCTGAGTGAGTGAGAGACGACACTTAAGGCTAGAGCCCAAATCTGGATTTTCATATTGACTACTGATTCTGCCAAAAACGATTAGCTACTTCTCAGTGAGGATCTACGGGTAGCCGGTAAACGATCCGGATTTTCTTAGCAGAGTGGGTGGTTTAGAGGACACTGCGTAAGGCTCCGTTCTCAAGTAACACGGGTAGCCGTTCTACGGTCCGTACTTATACCCATACTGGCTGAAAGTAGGTGCAACTAGTCGTAAGAATTCGGGCCAGTCATTACGAAAATTTCGTCACCTAACAACTCACTAAATTTTTGTCAAGATTGATTTATCACCAACTAAAATTGAAAAGAAAATAGCCGAACTCTTACGGCTTCATTGTGTGTGTTGGTGAACTTGGGGTTTGAATTGTGTTTGCATTGGTGTGCGTGAACCGATATCGAAGATCAAAAGCCGCACATTTGATAAAATTTCTTTTGACTATCCCGTGCAATCATCTCTCTCATCTCTTGATTTTAATCTCATCATGGAAATTTTTTCAAATTTCAGATCCAACCTATCATTTCTCTCAACTCCTTCAAAAATAACCGAACATCTATCTAAAATTCCATCAGAGCTATACTATGAAAATAAATCTATCTCGGTTAGGCCCAAATTAGCTACATCCTCTTCTTTCAATAATCCTCCAACATTTGCGGGAAACTTTCACCCGCGGATGAATTCGACCCCCTCATTAAATCCTTTCTCAAATCATCCGACCACACATGACCACCTACCATCTTGGACTGAACCATCTCATTCTCAGTTTCTCGCCAATGAAACATTTCAAGATCAAAATCCCTTCAAGTCTCATGATTGGCAGAGAAACCAAACCCAGATGGAAAGACACACACTTAATGATCATCAGCGTTGGATTGACCAAGACAGACCCCTCGTCAGACATGATACTCATACAGAGGACTGGATTGACCTCCTAGACAAACATAAACCCTGTATGCTGACTCCACAATATCAAAATCTGACCAATCATAATCAAAGGACTGAACTCTACTCAGATCAAATACGCATGCCTGTACCATATGAGCAGCCTCCTTCCATAATTTTTGAGGAGAAATTTTCAGAAAATGATCATATAATGGATATTCCAACAAACTCTCCTCTCTGCACGTACAGAAAAATGGAAGATGAAATCATTGAACAAAAATCGAGTGCTCCCGTGATTGATCATGAACAAAATTTTGGGGATGATATTTCGAGGATAAAAACCAAATTCGAATTGATGGAGGATAGATTTCAAAAATTTGCCGACCGAGTAATCTCATTCTATGGTGGATCAGATATAAAACTAAACGAGGAAATGATTGGATTATGATGAAAATTTTGAGGATATTCAAAGACCTAGGGATGATTCTAATATCAATACTTCTGCTCATTATTCCCCTAGAAATGATTATGACCCTAACCCTTACTCTGAATATCAAGGCCCCTTCTCATCTATGGAAGACACCACATCACCACACCACACAGAAAATACAAAAAAATTGAAAAAATTGAAAACTACAAAAAAAATCGACAATTCAGAAAATTTCATAAAAATTGAGACTGAAGAAGATCTGAAGAATTTGGATCCTGTTGTACGAGAAGCACTGGAAAAATGATTGATTTTTAAACTTCCCTTTATAAAGGCCATTGAACACTTCCCCGACCTTAAAAAATTTTTATTGGATAAATTAGTGATAAAAAAGTCAGAAAGGATAAGAACAAAAACTGAAAGACATATCTTGTCAATGGCCTCCTCCTTGGTGTTGAGGAGAAAAACCAAAAGCTGCATAGTGAAGCAGTTGCCCAGATTTAACTGTGAAATCAAAGATACAATTTTCACCCATGCCCGAATTGATGATGATTCACCGACCAATATCCTCCCGACCTCTGTATTCTACGAACTCAAACTCGGACCGATCAGGAAAATACGAGAGATTGTTTAGTTGGCAGACCGACCAATAAAGCGGCCGAGAGGAATCATTTCTGTCATCATGATATTCCAAGGTGCTCCGCTCAAAATGGAATTCACGATCATTGATATTAAGCATCAAGGAGAATTCACCCAGTCTCCAATTATTCTCGGAAAGCCATTCGTAGCATTGTCTAAGGCAATTATCGATTGTGAGACCCGGGAAATCATATTTAGGGCATTGGAATCACTACGATCTGATACAATCTTTGTGGAACCACGATTTTCTGAGGCAACCCACAAAGTCCCTGACAACCGTAACTCTAAAACGGTAGAAAAGCCCTACCCAGCTACGATACTTGAGATAGCGGTTGTTGATGAGACTATTGGTTTAGAGAATCTCCCCCTGCTCCATTCCCAGCTTCGCTCTCCATGGAAAATTGAGCATATGAATCTTATGATCCGGAGACTTATGCATGGTCACACCCTGGGTCAATCTATGATGATTACATGGATTACATCAACTTGACACAGGAATGCTCCAATGACAAATCAATTGAGAATGAACATGCAGAGACTCCCCCGGTATTTCAATTCCCGCGGATCTCAAAATAGACAAATCCTTCTACTACGATCCTAAGACATATGCATGGTCGCACCCTGGAGAAACCTACTCTGATTATCTTGACCAAATCCTCCCAAATCGAGAGTGCACCAACATTCAGGAGACTAAGAACAAACACGCAGGCCGAACACCAACCAAGGAGAAAAATTCTAATGGCTACTAATCTGGATACTCAAGTGAACCGACAACTTCACGAAACAAGAAAAAAAAGAGTCAGATTTGACCTTTCGGAAGAGTAATCGGTTGATGATCCCTCATCAGGTCTGAAAAAGGTGGTCTACATGAGTGAGGTCTGTTCGGCAGCTCTAAAGCCGTATCTTCGCAAGGATCCAAAATTCGATTCTCATTGGACAACTCCCGTTCCTAATTATTACTCATCCAAAGCTGATGCTCCTACCTTTTATAAGTACACTGGAATTATTTCTTATGAGCTGACTGAGACCGGAGCATCTGAATATTCATCTGAGGACAAACCGATTGATCTTAAAAAGGAACGAGTTTTGAGGAAACAATTAAAGAAACAAAAAGACATGAATATCTGGAGTGTGTCCACTTTCAAATACTATTCCTCTGTGGATAACTCTGATGATGGCTACCTTTCGTCTGACTCAAATGTTTCATCTACTATCCATCATGATTTTTCTGAGGATGACACTGATAATAGTAGGGAATCATATGTTTCATCTCCGTCTCATCACTACGATCTCCCATCACAGGCTCACAAAAAGATCAGCCGTAAACCGCCTTAATCATCGGCTACCCACCCTCCCTCCCGACTACATTTGTCTCCTTGTACAGCTTCTTCCTCTACTTAGGCCAAGGCCTAAGTATAGGGGGGGGCGATGCCATCTGTATATACCATTTTTTCCGCATCACACTCTTTCTCCCGATCGCTCCATTTTCACCTTTCTCTTATACTTAGGCTGACCATAGCCTAAGTATAGGGGGAACGGACGCCCACCTGTATATACTCTCCTCATTCACATACCCCGACCGCTTCGTTTTTTTTCTTTTCCGCTCTTCTTCTATACTTAGACTAGGCGATACTATAAATCTTGTTCTTTTTCCTTTTTTTCACTCTCTTACGCTTAGCCCGAGCTATGTCTTCTTTACGCTTCTTGTAATCTGAGGACATAGCACTCGTTAAGTATTGGGGGGTCTGTATATATACTTTGTATATATTTTATCCATATCTCGTACTTACGCATAAGTCTATATGTATTTACGGGGTGGGTATTCTTTTTTTTTTAAAAAAAACAAAAACAAAAAGAAAGAGTTTTGCTACTAACACTAATTGTGCCCAAAATTTTTGAAAAAAAATGGCTTCTTATTCATTTAAAAAAAACAAAAATCCCTTGCATAAAAAAAATGTGTGTCTGCATTTCACACACCTGCACTTCATCAACATTTCATTCATTTGCATCCGTTAAAAGTCATTGGGTGCTGAACCAAGTTGTGAGCCGAAACCGAGAGTGGTCTGGACTTGATCTTTATCCACCTAATTTTCAGAGGAACTTCACCGAGAAATAGGATTTTGGAGTCTTCAGGTCTTTGACTTAATTCTTTAAGTTCCACATGACAATGTGCAAGAGTTTGACTCTTATGTCTAACCTGGTCTCTTCATTCTGGGTACAACTCTGGAATAAGGAATTAATTTGTACTCTCTCACTATGCACTTAGCTCAACTCAGACGGGATGTTGGAAGACTGTGAGTTTTTTTTCTGGTAGCGTGGAAATCTAAAGATCGGAGCACGGGTTGAAATAAAGCTTCAGAAAAGGGATGGACGGCTGGGCACAATTTTTTCTAAGATCCCAAAAAATGTATGGAAACAAAAGATTCTATATCCGTAGGGGCACAATAAGATCCAAGCAGAACCACCAAAAACTCCAAATACAAAGAAGCAGCTATCAAATAAAATCTGACCAAAAAGGTCCCAGCTTCAAGAAACCTGCAGATCTTGGTGGAGACTCGGCTACACTGGCCAGCTTCACAAGGAGAGGTGACTACACTGGCCACCCTCCAGTTCTTTTCTCATTCTTCTAACTTCTACCCCCAATTCGATTGTGAACACAACGCGACAGACCTTAAAAGGAAATACCTGACTCCCCGAGGACGAGTTACTGGAGAGGAGGTTTGTGCGGTAGTCCGGCATTCTGGATGGGAAGAGCAAAAACCTTTCACACACATGAGTCGGTTGTTCAATGTTCATAGGGTATACTTTGGGAAGAGTATTGATCTAAGATGAGTTCTGAGCTGAAACTGTATCAATGATGTGTAGAACTTGAAGGCCGTTGATTTTAAAATTCCAAGTCTCACAGAAGTTCCGACACACAAATAATCCAAAGGTTGAGTTTAGGTTCACTTTTCAGCTCATGATCTTGGTATGGAACTCAATCTCATTTCACATCATGGCATTTCTTTTTGATGCTCAAGGACGAGCATGGTTTAAGTATAGGGGGATGATGAATCTCGAATTCATCACTCTAAATCTCATTTTTTAAGCTCAAATCCCTTAAAATCAACAGTATTTAGGCATTTATTCTACATAAATAGCATTCATGCATGTTTTCATAAGAATTACATTTTAGCACAAATTTCTGCACAAAATAAGAAGCCAAAAATCCCAGCCAAATTGACCTGTAAATAGCCTAACTTCCTCGATTTTTAACTCATCCATGCTAATCCGAATTAACCAAAACCACCTCCATTGTGTATATATCGCTAACAAGAATAAATAAAAAATACAAAAAAATAACTAACCCAAATAAGTGGACCAAAAACCCAAACCCTAGTTTGAGGATTTGCGGACTAAAAACCTCATATCTTCCTCATACATTGTCCGATTTAATCCTACTCACTTTTAAACTAATGTAAATTCAATTACCTTCAAAACAAGACACGGTTCAAGTGAATCGGAGCTCATATGCGAAAGTTGGGTTTTGGGCCTCTTTTGTACATTGCGTATTTTAGCTATTTTTGACCTAATATTTTATGTACATATTTTCTTAATTAATAAAAATCCAAAAAAACTATATTAATGTGTAAATATTTACTCTTGATTTTACCATATTTTTTTCCGGATTTTTATCTGTTTTAAAAATGACATAAAAATTACAAAACCCCAAAATCATGGTGTTCTATGTACATGGGATATCCTAAAAATACCACTTTGTGTAAATGATCGATTTTGGTTTTGATGTCTTCATAAAAGTTGTAGATCTCATCGAGACAAGAAATTTTTGTGAAGAATCTTTTTTATCCGAGGTCATTTACTATTTTTTATCGATTTTACAAAATCTTTTATTTTCGAATTTTGTGATGTTGACACGTGGCCGCACCTGGTGCCGCCAAGTGTCAGCCATTTTTCGCATATTTAATATCATTTTTTATAATTTTTTTTAAAAATCGAACGCACGTGCATCGCACGTGCCCATCCTTTTCGCCCTCGCCTACCACTTGTCACCATCGTGGCCGCCCGATCTCAGCCGATCGGACGACCACTGCTCATCTTCAACCAGCACCTCCTTCCCCTTTTGGCATCCCGCGAATCCCTCCACCGCCTTGCTCCGCCGTACCCCCGAAATCACCAGCACGCGTATCTCGCAGCCTCCTCGTCAAATCTCTGTCACGCCGATCCCCTCCTCCATCTCCGATCCGCGATCAATCAAATCCCTAACTCCTATTACTTCCTTCTCCGGTCCACCCCCGACGCCTCTATTTAAACGCAAGCTCCGCCTCAGCCATTCTCATCCGTCGATACACCGCTGTGCGTGGAGGCGACGGTGAAAGCATCTCCTCCACCGGGCGACGAGATCCAAGCCCACCGCCATGTCGTAGAGCCCCCTCCGCCACTACTGCTCCAGCTCTGCCTCTTGGCGTCGAGCCACGACTTCGACAACACCGCAGCTTTAACCAACTACGCCACCTCCGCCTTGGTCCACCTCCAACGCCATCGACTACGCCTAGCACAGGAGCTTCGCACCACCACCTCCTCAGCTCCTCTGTTCTTCGTCAATGACAACTACACCTCCGCCATTCGAAGATATCACCGCCAACAATGATCTCAACACCTTCAACGCGCTTCCGCCTTCGCAACTCCACCGGCCATC
The DNA here is from genome assembly GCA_037367405.1 of Ottelia alismoides. Classification (NCBI taxonomy): domain Eukaryota; kingdom Viridiplantae; phylum Streptophyta; class Magnoliopsida; order Alismatales; family Hydrocharitaceae; genus Ottelia; species Ottelia alismoides. The sequence goes on along the minus strand of JAZKJV010005489.1, from coordinate 117,624 downwards.
TCCAGCTCCTCCGCTCCTCGCCTTGCGACTCCAACGCCATCGCCTCGTTCACCTTCACCGTGCTCCTCCGCTGCGACAGCCTCCGCCTCGATGAGCAGCTCCAAAACGCGTACTCCATCTCGACATCAACGACAACGCCACCATACACCGGTCCTCCTCCGCCGCGCTCCACCCCCGCTTCGTCGCCGGGTGCCAACCTCGAGGCCCCCACCTCACATGAAAGGCACGTGGGCAGGGGGAACGTCTTAACCCCACGGGTCACGTGCTGAGCACATGACCGCATGGGTATTTTGCGAAAGGACCCCCGGGTCCCTCCATATTGCGCTTCGGTCCAGACACCCAAGGAGCACGTGCGCCGCACGTGCTTCCTTGGGAATTTTGCACTTCTCTGCCCAGGACAATTGGTAATTTAATCTAGGTCCCCACTGCATATTTCTTTATTTATTTTATTTATCATATTTGCAGTTACACCCCTGTATTCCCCTTAGTTTTTGAACCTCTTCTTTATGCTTTATTTTATTTATCCAAAAATACCATGATGTTTGTCATTTAATTCTCTACATTTTGACATGTTGTGGATTTTTTTTCTGATTTATGGTTAATTAATAATTAATTATTTTGTGGAAATTTTCATATTTTGCCCAGTTTATGCTCTTTATTTTGTATTTGATTAACCATTGCTCTAAAAATTCTAAAAAAATCACATATTGTAGAGAATATTGTGCTTGACATTGTGCCTAAAAAGAATTGCATTTGAACATAGTTTGCCATTTAAAAAGCATTTTGCATAATTCAGTGTTTAATTTTTAATAGGTATTAGATCTTACATTTTCGAGATTTAGAATTTTTCTAAGATCCATTACCTAATGATAGATCTTAGATAATTTTATTCCTTGAAAATAATTAGGTTTAATAGTTATTATAATAAAAGATTGAAATTCATTGTGTTTACATTTAAAAATTCATAAAAAAAATTCATATTGCATCCAAAAATTCCAAAAAAAAAGTGTAGTCATTTCATCATAATTTACATTGTGGCCAAGTTTCATATTTTTCAGACATCGTTTGATCGACTTTTACATTTTAGTCCCTAAAATAGGCCAAAATTTGCATTTCGCATCTTTAATTGCATAAAAAATAACAAAAAAAGACCGCCTCGAAAACCGTATAAAACTTTGATAGGCATAAATTTAGGTTGTTCCTTTGCCTCCTTGTGTTCGACCTTGGGACTTGTCCAAGTAAAATAAACATAAAACCGCATTGATTAACATTGAATATTTTGTGTGGTTATTTTCTTAATCGATTCCGATTTCTTCCTACAACGCACGACTAATAAATTTACGCACGAACAAATAAAAACACATTTTTAACGCAGCATATTTCAGATTCGTCAGTCGACTTTAAGAAAGCCGCTCCAAGTCCACCGGGCCCTCATACAAAAAGATATAAAAATGTCAGAGAGTGAGAAAAAAATGAATAGAAAAACAATTAGAAAAAATGGAATAACTACAAGGTGGTTCGAGGATCAGACTACCCGAGTGACTGGAAAATGTAAATCTAATTTTCTAAAGTGATCCTAAGCCGTTTGTCTCCTCGACAATGACGCCATTTGATAGACCCCGGATCTACCCATTTAATGTGTCTAATTAAACGTTTCAATGCAGTCGGATAGATCCGGATCGATAAAAAATAACCGCAAAAATCGATCAATCAACGAATGAAATTAAAGCGCAGTTTTTATGTTTATTTAGCATGGGCAAGCCCCATGGTCGACTCAGGTAGGAAAAGAAACAACTCAGAATCAAGTTAGAGGTATTAGATTGCGGTTTTCCAAGTGGTTTTTTTATGGTATTTTTTTATGAAGTAAAAATGCAAATGCACTGATGCGAATGAACTAGGTTATTAAGAAAATCAACAACTTAGCTAAATTTAATTTTAACTTGAAATTAGTCCAAAATGACCAAATTGTATTTTTCTTGCAAACCTAATTCAATGATTAATGCAAAATAGATTTTTTGTAATTTTTGTATTTAAAATGCACAAATGAAAAATGCAAACTTTTTTGGGGTTTTTATGCAATTTTTTTTTGCAAATAATATGCAAAAATTATGAAAATTTACTAGAAGTTAAACATGATGAAATTAAGCTAAGCTAATTTTTTTAGAATTTTTAACACTTTATGATTTTTTTATATTTTTTACTGAAAATATGACTACTGTGAGTCTTTAATTCCTAATTAATCCACAAAATCAAATTATCCAGAGAGCTATTAATCTCAAGTAGATATTCTAATCAGGAATCCAGGAGAAGTGAAATTTCTCAAAAATCTTATTTTTGGATTTAATTAAAAATCAATTACAAAAATCACCTTAGAATTTATTTTTGCAAAAGACAACTCCAATTTCAATGAAACTTGGACAGTAATTAAAGCACAATTAGATGCATCATCTATAATTTTTTCACAATTTGTAGAGCAACAAATATAGCTGTGTGAATTTCAGAGCATAAATGGGCAAAATACCACTAATTTTCAATCTCTGATTTTTAATTAACAATATGGCTCACAAAAATGCAAATAAATTGACAAAATGTTCATAATTAATTTGTCAAAAATTGATGCAAAAATAATGTCCAAATTAACGCTCAAAGCAAGGGGTATCTTTGCAAGACAGAATTAAAATAAACAAACAGAATAATGTGCACAGGGGAACGTGCAATTTTCACAAGAAAAATAAATAACTAAATAAATCTTTCCTTCAAACCCACGCTAGGGCACAAGAGGGAAGCTGTATGGGGCAAGTTGAGTGGTGGCAGCGATGGCAGTTGGGGGAGATGGAGGGGCGGCGCGCTCGCGGGCGGCGGAGAGTCGGCAGGAGCTGCGCAGCTAACTGCTGGAGGCCCGCTACATGCGGCGGCGCAGCACAGCGGCCATGCACGGGCGGTGCTGTGCTGCGCACGCAGGGGGAGCGGCGCTCGCACGGTGGTGCGCGGGCACGAGGTGCGGCAGCGCGTGGCGGGCATGGGGCGACGAGGGCAGACGGGGTGGCGGCTCTTCCGAGGGCTGCGACAGCGCTGTGTCGCGCACATGCAAGGATGGTGAAGCACCGCGCGGGGTGGATGATGAGTGCGGGGGAAGGCACGCGACTACGAGGGGCTGACCGGATGCACGTGCAGCGCTTCGGCTGTAGATGCGCGTGGGGTGCGCACGACCTTGTTGGAGAAGGAGGACGGGTGGTCGCGACGTGAACGGCTGGCGGGGCGGAGTGCGGTTGGCCGCGCAGGTAGAAGGTGCGAGGAGCGGTCCGGCGGAGGGCTGCCGTACACCGAGCGACGTCCTTTGGTTGGTGGTGCGGAGTGGGATGACCGCCATGGACCTGCAACTTCTTTTTTGTGTTTTTTTGTTTTATATTTTTAATTTTTTTATTGTAATTTAACACAAATAAAAGGTGAAATGAATGGTGGTGATGATGTATGGTTTATGATGGGGATGATAGTTGAAGAGACGAGTATGATTGTGGTTGTGTTTGAATAAAATGATGGTGAAAATGTAATGAAGATATGGTGGTGATGATGATTGTGCTAGTGATATTTTTTTTGAAACTATTTTGGTGATGAACAAGGAAAAAAATGTTAGATAAAAATGAAATGAAAAGATAGGATAGAAAATATACCTGTGTGGTCGCCGAAGGTGGAGCTGCGATGTGTGGCTCTCGTCATGTGGCCTCGATCTAATTTGGCGATCAAAAATCAGAGAAGCTATGTGAGCTTGTCTAGCAGCTCACTACGCGGAGATTAACCGCGGATCTCGCCTTGAGGTTGTCGTCGCTCAACTCGTCTCCTACAGCTGTCACCTGAAGGTTAAAGGGGCTAGACCTCACTTCTCTCGAAAACGGTGGATGATGAAGAATGGAGGAAGAGATGGGAATATAAAGAGGAGGAGGAAGTTGGAGAAGAGATGGAGAAAGTGGAGAGAATGGTGGAGGAAGTGGGGAAAATGGTGGCTTGGAGTAGAAGGCAAGTAGAGGAGAAGAGGTAAAAAGAATAAAATAGATAAAATAAAAGTAGGCTACTAAAAATTAAGAGAGAATAAAGGTAAAAATAAAATAAATTAAAATAAATAATTAAATGTAAATAAATAAATAATTAAAATAAATAAAATCCGAAATAATCAAAATAATTAAAAATGGGTGTGACACGTGGCGGCTCCAGGAGCTGCCACGTCTCGCTTCCAAAAAATTCAAAATTAAATGTAAAGAAAAATAAAAAAAGAAATAACAAAATGGCTTAAATAAAAAAGTGTTAACATGAAAGTTGCTCATCTCGATGAGATCTACAACTTTCGTGAAGGGTCAAAAATCAAAAGAAGTCATATGTATAAAATGTATTTTTGGGTGGTACCTTATAGATATAAAATACCGTATTTTATCTTTTGTAATTTTTTGTCATTTTTAAGTAAGAGAAAAATTAAAATAAAAATAGAGAAAATATAAAAAGAATATTTACAACTTAATCTATTTTTTTGGATTTTTAATAATTAAGAAAATAAAAGGACAAAATGCGAGGGCAAAAAGGTCAATATGTACAATATAGAAAAGGGGCCCAAAACCCAAGTTTTGCATACGAGCTCCGATTGTAATGAAATTGATCTTGTTTCAAAGGTCTTTGAATGTATATTACTTTAAAAGTGAGTAGACCTAAATTGGACCTGTGTGAGAGAGATATGTGCATTCTATGGTCTAAGGTCTCCAACTGGGTTTGGGGTTTTATTGGGTAATTTTACAAGTCAGTATTTTTTTGATATTTTCTTTAATTAGTGTTAGTAATATATACACTATAGAGTTGGTTTTATTGGATTTGTAGTTAGTATAAAATATATACAAATAAGGTATTTTCGCTAATAAATAGATGAATATTTACAAGTGAATTTGGCTTCTTATTTTATGCATATATGAATGCTAAAATGCAGATATTATGATTGCATGCATCAATGCTAATTATGCAATATAAGTGGAAATATGCAGCTAATTACTCGGGAACAAAGCTATATTTTCAACTTTTAGAGTGATGAATCACAGATTCATCAGAGTACCGCATACTTCTGAAACCTGAAGCAAGCACCTGATAACTAAGCCGAAAGCCTGAGCTTCAACGAAGACATCCTCACACAAGCAACCTGAAGGTAACCTCCAGAACAGACTGCATCGCCTGGGGTATATCTGTGAGCAGCTCTAATCTAAAATCACAACTTTCCAGAGTATCAAATAGTCTACACCATCGTTGTCTAGATTTGAACAACGTCTTGGCAAACGACTTAAATTCGAGACATCCAGCGATCTGCTAGAGTCGAGATTGGATAGAAAATCGATTGCAGCTTGAGAAATTAGGGACGAAATCACGGTGTAGCATCTGTAATGTTTTGGACTCGAATACCAAACATGATCTTTATATGAGAATTAAGAATCACCTGGATACTTAAGGAGATATCCACACCAAAAGCTCTGCTCTTATGAAATAACCGTCTTCAAAGACATTTGGAGAAGAAAACATGCTTCCCTCCATCCACTTATCGCAGTTGTTCAATCAGCCTCCAAAGCCGCATTGCCCAGCCACGCGTGGACTGTCCAGAAGGGAGTACCGCCCACCTCTCAAGGCATCTCACGTGCCTTGCACGTGAGAGTTTCAGATATTATGAACATTTTACGAACTCATCCCCGATCTTTCGTGATATTTCGTATAGGCCCCTACGTAAATGACTCACGCGATGCACATGTGAGCTCTGCAGGTTTTGCGCAACATTCCCCCCATTTCTTCCTATTGACAAACAAGTCCTGGATCAGCAAGATCACTTGCGGACACACGTGTAGCTCGGAGAATTTGCACAGAAGCACCCGTAGTTCTGCAAAGTATCACATACACTCCAGATTCCTTATTAATTACATCCCTACCCCTATACAAGTATATAAACCCTATACCTATACTACACATATTAAATAAAATATACAATCTAAACAGATATTATAAATATACATGTGACCACCTTATAATATACTATACATATTATAAATTCAGATTTTAAAAATTTTAAAAAATCTTACATTAAAAAATTCATATAAAAATACCCCCCAAAAGTAAAATAACAACTTAAAACCACATAAAAAAATATAAAAACACTACTAAAAATCCTATAAAAATTATCTATAACATATTTTACCATATTTTACATAATAAACCGAAAACCAAAATAAAAATCATATTAAAATCAATAAAAAATAGAAAAGTCATAAAAACTTGTAAAAATCATAACTAATTAAGTAAAAATCACCTAAAAAGCATAATATATCATTTTAAAGATAATTTTACCTACTTTCTATAAAAATAAAATAAAAATATTTTCTTTCCATTTCAACTTTAAAAAAAATTCAAAATACGTCACAGTTTTCAATATACACTTAATTTTTCACCTTAAAAATAAACCAATCCATAAAAATCTATAAAAAAAAGAAAATAAAGTAAAAATATTAAAATAATAAAATAAAAAACTATAAAAATTACAAATCATTTCCAAAAAAATAATAATAAATTACTCAAAATACAAAAAAAAATATAAAATTCAATAAAAATCATATAAAAATTCAGAAAATTCCTTAAAAGCAGAATATAAATTAGGAAGTCACTTACCTTAAGTATTATATAGTTTAGCCTTAGTTTAACAAATAGTTTGCTTCCCTGAGTTCGACACTCCTGTGCTTAATCGCTATACACTTAAGTTGAAGAGTATAAATAAAATAAGAAGATTAACTAAAAATTAATCTTTTCTAGTAAAACTCACCTAGTCGATACAACGACCACAAAATCTCTTTTCTGTCTCTTTTACAGGTTTAGAAGAAGCTGATCAGGTGGCATTTTTCAGGCCCTCCCCCATAGACATATATATGGAAAATGGAGCCTACACCCATGTGTAGGCAACTTTTTTAACCCGCCCCTTTTCCCCTCTATTTTTTGATTTTTTGAAATTGAATCCTCGAAGGATTTAGATCACAATATATCACCATAATGTCATTCAAATTCAACTTATTTCAGACTTCTAACTTGTACATCAATACAATCAATTTCTAATAGTCTAAGATTTGGTGAAATCAACCATTTTCCAATGGACAAATTGGGAATGTCTATTTTATACGAAATTTGAAACACATATTGCAGTTAATATTATAAGTAAATCAACCTAATTTCCCATTTCAAAAAATAAAAAAAATGAGGAGAAAAGATATAGTTGTAGGAAAGTTACCAACACATTAAGTGTAGGCTCCTCTATTCCATGTGTGTATGTATATGTCTGTTTGTGAGAGAGAGATAGAGAAAAATGGGCCTGCTCCCGCGTTATTTTTCAGTGAATGTTTTTATATTTAGAAAATACAACCATGTATTGTCATCACTATATCCCTCTAATATATCATTCTAATTTTGTCAGAAAAGAGACTCATATATCCTCCATCCATGACATGTAATTTTAAGTCTCGGAACTGTTGTATTTGACCTGATGGGGGAATTGTTGTAATTGACCTGATGAGGGATTTGTTTGGGATGTCTAATGCCTTTTCAAGAAATCTGGTATCAAATGTTAAAATTTATAAGGATTTCGTATTCCTTTGGGTGGCTAGGACTGCCTCATTGGGCCATGTTGTTTGATTCCCCTCGTCACTAGAGAGCGTTGATCTAATTGCGATTTCATTTTCTTCTCTACAATGTCCTCACTTTCTTATTTCTTTTTTGTTATAAAAATTGAGTTATTAAACAGATACTGATGCCACTATGGAAAACTCAATATAATTGAATTCAGTCTTTGTCTCGAAATCTTCGGTTGGACCTAAGAAATTCACTCCAATCAAGATGTCGAGCAGATGATGTCGCCTGCACTATCAAAACCCGATAAATTGTCAACATTCTCAACATTAAGAGAAAAACTTCTTATGCTAGTTTCTGTGTGATAGCTTATGATAAGTTTTGCGGGACTATAAACTACTTATGATCTTTGTGTATTAGTGAAACATATTTTCATCCATGTTTATGTGCAATTTTGGTTCTTCATGGTTTGTAACTTTCTATCTTTCTTCTATTTTAGAAGATAACTATTGCATTCTATGCAGTTTGATATTAGAATCCACTGAGCACATTTTTATGACGTGTGAAAAGGTGAAAGAATTTTGGAGGACGTTGGATGTTGCTTGGGTAGATAATAAAATGCCATCATTCTGGGAATCCTTCCTCAACTCTCGATTCTATCAAAATGTTGTGAGAATAATGTCGATTGCAAGCTTATGGATATTATGGCTTGCTAGGAATGGTGTAATTTTTTGCTCAGAGACATCTTATGTTGAGAATGTACTCCACCATGCTAGGACTCTCCTTGAGTCCTGATTGTTTTTATCATATATTATATTAATATAATGAGATGAACACCTACGCGTGTTTCTCCCTTTTTGGATTAAAAAGACTTTCCGCTATTTTTTCCATTTGTTGTTATGATGAATGAATTTTATCTTTTCTAAAAAAAGAGACAATTCAAAATATGTATTGTTTATTTCTTTAACGAAAAAATTAAGTATACTATCATGGAACATATTTTCTTACATCTTGTATAAAAATGCAGAAGTAAAACATATTAATGAATCTACAAAATGTGATCTACACTGGCCTATTAGACATTATTTTGTAAGGTCACATTTTGATGCGTTGCAAGTTTAAGTGTGGCAGGTGAATGGGTTAATTTTTTCAAAAATAGTTATTCATCCTACCATACCCCTCATTGTTGAAAGGATTGTTCAAGGTCCTAACGTCTAGTTTTGGAGGGCTTGGGTTGTATGACAAGTTGGATCCAACAATTGCTGTATCGGTGCCTCTCTCAGCACTCAAAACTCAAACAATTTGCTCAAACAAATAATCAACCCACAATATACGAAATAAAATCTAAGTGTGCGGGGTGAAATTTATTGTACCCTACAAAATGTGTGAATAGTCAACAAGTGTAGGGGTCGAACCTCTAAGAGCAAAAGATGGATAGGTTTAATTATTATTATTTAATAATGACTAATAATAATTTTTTCGTATTTTGCGATTTTCTAATTTTTAGGTTTTTAATTATATTTTATTTTTAAGGATTTTTAATGTTTTTTATATTTTTATGTTTTAAATTTTTATTTTTATAATTTCTTTTATTTTTTTAAATTTTAATTTCTTTTAATTTTTTAGATATAATTTATTTATATATAATAATAATGATTTTATAGATATTATAAAAAATATATAGTTTATATAGTAATCTATATAAAGGAACAATCCTTTTTTGAATTTTTTTTCTATTTTGGGAATTTTTTATAGAACTTTTGCTAATTTTATGTATTTTAAAAGTATGAAAATGTACAAATAGGGAGAAAATAAATAGGTTGATCAGTTTGGTTTTCAAGAGTACATAATAGTATCAAAATTTGCCAAAACTATTTTTAATATGTAGTATATAATATAAAAAGTAATAAAGAACATAAAATAATATTTTTAGGTTTTTAATGAAACTTTTTTGATTTTTATAGTGTTTATAGAGTTTTGTGATATTTAAGGTTTTCTTTTTATATTTTTCATGATTTTTGGTCTGTACTAAAATATATAATACTATATATATTATATATTTTTTGAATTTATAAGGGTGTTTTTCTAAATTTTTGTATTTTAATATGCTAACAAGGAATATATGGCTCCTTTTTATTTTTTACAAAATAGGATACTGGAGTAAAATGCTAAATAAAAATATGGGTGTGAATAGAAGATATATTAGGCATCTACTAGTTTTTCCCAACATTTATAGCATATAGGAGCTATTTTTCAGAAATAAAAATGCACAAGAAAATACAAACCTAGCATTGGTATAATTGCAAATAAATAAAAGTATCGGTGCTTGCATGCAATTTTCCTGAAAGTAGAACACTATTTATACAAAGTTTCAATACTAATTACAAATACATAAACTTGTAAGGATTTATATGCAAAACGGCCAACACCTCACGCATACAGGCAGATGAGGTGAGCTGGCAGAAGACGTGTTTATAATTAATAAGGAATGCGAGGGTCGATTTGCAAATGTTACAGAAATTTTTAATCTAAATAGAATATTTACAAAACTAATAACCAATTACAAAAGGTGACGGGGGTTGTTAGCAATTTACTCCTAAAGAGCATCCAAATGACTCACTTAAACGGATCTGACGGTTGGGGCACGCATCGCTTCACATTGTCTTCAACAGACCAGAATAGATCTATGCCATGCTGGTGATACAATGGCGGCGGTATAATCGGAGAACATGTGATGAATCTCCATTTGATCACATTTATTCTTTCATTTTGGCCTTAAATCCCTAGTTAAATGCATGTATATATCATTAATTTGTATAAAATAACACTTACTATTTATATTGTATAAAATGTTTTATTTAATGCCAAAATAAAGGAATAAAGAAAAGACAAAAAATGAAATAAAATAACAAATGTATTGAATGACCCTAAACCTTGAGACCTAGGCATCATAATGACTAGGTAGACAAGGAATTATGTATGGGGAGATAAGGGCCAATAAATACACCAAAATCCTGATTTTAATTCCTCAATAAAATCATTTTAGGACCCATTTTATTCTTTATAATTTATACCTCAAATTAATAAACTTTGATCATGAAACATGTAGATACTAAAATAAAGGAAAATACAAAATGTATTTCATTTAAAAATAATGCACTGTGTGCCCTAGACACTCAAAATAAAATGTTGCAAAGAGAACGTTCCTGTATCTTCTCCACACAAGCTTAAAATTCACCAAACTCTTCTTTATTGTTTATAAAATTAAATTATCTATTTAGTGAAGGTGGTTTCACTCAATTTGGATTTTAGATGCAAAAGTTAGGGTTTGGGCCCTCGTTATGCAATATACATGTGTAAAATAATGGTTATATTTATTTCTTTTATTTTTAGCTTCCTTATATTTTTATAATTTTGTAAATTATAAAAAAATAAAATAATTAAAAATGCATTAAAATAAATAAGTATACTATAATATATAGATGAATAAAACTTGTATATACCTATATAATAAATACACATAATTATTTAAGTATATTATCAACCTTAGAAAAATACCTAAATGTGTATTCAAAAAAATAAATAAAAATCATAATTAAATATTACATAAAATAATAAACATTTTTTATGTTTTGAGTTTTATTTAATTAAAATTTTTTTATATTTTATTTATAATTATTTATTCTTTAGTTCCTATTTTATCTTTTAGCATCTAACTTGGCCCAATGAGGGTCTAACCTTGGTTGACCCACTAGTCAACTAGCCATATGGAGCCCTATCCCTATCAGACTCATTGACTGCTGATGAATCCATGATTTATTGCTTTTATTCTTTCATTTTGGCTAAAATCTTTGGTAAAATATAAGTAAATATTCACTAATTCTCACTAATTAACATTCTAGCCACATTTGGTAATATTATATATTTAACACTCATTTTATCTAAAATAAAATAATAAAGAGAAAAAAGAAAAATAAAAGAACAGAAGGATGTGCATATGAAATTTGTACAGACTGATCATAACCCCAAGACCAGGTCAATATTGACGTCGTCGACAAATTAAATAATTTGGGGGATGTAAGGATCCTAATTTATAAAATGCAGAAAATCAAGATCATAAATGTACATATACACATTCTTCACATTGTACAAATTTCACCTATTTTATTTTTCACCAAGATCACTTCAAACTAAATTATTTTCTTCACAAAAGTTTTTTATAATAATATTTATTAATTTATAAAAATATCAAAAAAATTATTTAATGTATAAAAAAATAATTGATCAACCTAAAAAGTCATAAAAACTAACTTTCGAGCTTCATAACTATTTATAAAAAATTCCAAATTGACAAAAATCACTTTTAATTTTCATTTTTTAACTAATATTATTTATAAAAAATATCAAAAAATATTAGAATAAAACGTGTGAGTTTTGGAGTTTGGACCCCTTTGTATATAAGTACTATGTATATAGACCTTTTTTATTTTCTAATTAATTATTCCGAATCCCATTTAACTTAATTCTTCTTCTAATGTGTTTATAAAAATTAATAAAAAAATATAAAAATATAATTTAGAATAAATACAAATAAATCTCAAAGTCATGAAGCCATGACCCTAAACTTCTGGACCTCATAACTCGGTCATATGAACTCCTAAAGTTCATTTTATAGGATTATCTATCAAATGAAACTGATTTCACTAAAATCGGAGTTGATATGCGAAAAGTAGGTTTTGCAAACCTATTGGTATAAAATGTACAATGTATCTTAAATTTATTTAATTTAAAATAGGTCATTTCTTATATTTTTATACTTCATTAATATTTTATTATTAGAATAGATAAAAAAACTTTATTTATGTATTTACTATTTTATCTATTTTTTAGATTATTTAATTAATTATTTAATTATTATTCATTTAATTAATCACTTATGTATTCATTTATTAATTTTATTTAATTTATTTACTAAATTATTTATTTTAATTAATTAATTTTTCCTTCTTTTCTCTCTCTCCTCCTTTCCCCTTTCATCTTCCTCCGCCCGCATATGACCTTCTTCTCGCACCACCTTCTTCTTCCTTCCTTCCTTTCTTCTCCTTTCTTCTTCCTCCATCTTCCCAACTAACCCAACGGCATTGCAGTTGGTCATTATCCTAATAGCCCCTGCCATTCGGCAAACTTCCTCCTCCACCTCCGACGCATATATAAGAAACCCTACCCCCTCTCTCTGCGATCCATCCACCATTTCCCTTCTTCCCCTGAGCTCGGGCGAGAGACAAATGAGGTGACATCTCCATCTCTGTCCCTGTTGAGTGAGAGAAGAGGAGAGAGGTCAAGTGCAATCTTTGTCGACGTTGAAGCTATGCTCCGCTGTGCGTCAACCTTCGTGAGCCGCCGTCGAGTTGCAGGTCATGACCCTTGGAGCTCCTTCGAGCTCCGTCATAGGTGAAAACATTCATACTCCATTTTATCCATTCCAGGTTAGCCCCTTAGATTCCTTCTTCTCAATCTCTCTATTCTCTCTCTATTTCCTCTTCGCGTTTCCTTCTTATTCAAATCATCTTTGATTCATTCACCTCACACACCCAATCATCTCATACATGAATTACGCTTCTTCGTCCCCTTACGTATCCGATCCCCTCAGATCATCACGAGTCTAAGAAGAGGTCCTATTCTTCCATCTTGTATGGACCAAGACATTCACCCATTCTCTCTGATTGCTGCAATTCAACGTTATATATATTGGTGTAGACACTGATCTGATACGAAAGCATGTTTTGGGAATCGTAAATCTAAATTGGGAAAGTGAGATCTAATTGATGTTTCTATTCGGGTTATTTCCTGTAATCTTCCTTGGATGTTGCAATGGAATCAACAGATATTAATCTGATGGACTTTAAAATTTATTGAATTTGATCTAATCTTGATTGATTTCTAATGAATAGCTCTATTTGAAGAACATATGATTCAATATAAATGAAACTTGCAAGGACGTATGGAATTCATTTGTAATAAGAAGTCTGCACTTAAATTTCTTGATTATAAATAAAGTAATCCGAATTTGGGTCCTACGCATGTAGGAAATCTTGAGATCTGAGAATTTCAATACTTTGATTATATATATCTGAACGTATGTTATGTATTAAGCTCTGATTCATTCCAAATCAAGACGAAATTTCTACTGCAGGTCTATTTGACCAAGGAAGAGCCAAAAATGAATGGTGGCCCTGCTCCTCTAACCGTTGATGTTATCAGCATCCGACATCATCCATTCATAGTGGGTGAGCCGACGGGTGGAGTTCCTTTGCCCTGTCGAGGTCCTTTTCTTCCGTGGGCCTCCACCTTTCTTTTCATGCGACATCGACAATCAGCTCAGCCACAACTTCACTTGGGAATCCACTGAAAAGCCTGAAGACCACCGTCGCTTCCTGGCCATTTCGAGGAAGAACTCCAGACAAACAATATCCGTCCGATCGAGTTGAAGACCAGTTGTTAGATCTGCATCCAATCCAACACATAATAGTGTGCCACGTGTCGCATCATCAGCAAAGCTGCCCACCGCTTAAGCGGTGCATGAACTCCTCATGTGATAAATAGGATCTTTTGAAGAAAATTTCATACACCCCCCTAAACCTTTGACATTTACAAGCAGGTCCTCATCGATCTGCTGCACCTGCCCAAGCTCATGCTTGATGGAGTTTTTGCGCATACACCCCACGATTTTCCATCATTTTCACTTGTGCCTTATATTTTTCGTAATATTACACATATACCCCTGTAGTTATATATAACCATAATACATATTATATACATATAAAATAAAATACAAAATATAAAAATATGATAAAAAACGTATAAATGCATATTATTATATTATATAAAGTATTTTAATAGTTTTGAAAAAAAATCTATTTTTAAAATATAATTTAAAATACAAAAAATACACAAACATATAAAATAAATAAAAACCTTAAAAATACTTATACAAATCCTACAAAAGTACCCATATTATATTTTACTATATTTTACATAATAAATCAAAAATTAAATAAAAATATAATATTAAAAACCACTAAAAATTTAAAATACATTAAAACTTGTAAAATTCATAACTAACTCAATAAAAATCAGAAAAATACGTATAATACCTTGTTTTGAAGGCATTTCTACACTTTACACAGTACAAAAAATAAACCAAAATATTTTCTTATTGTTTAGTATTTTTAAAATTCAAAATACCTCACAGTTTTCAATAAAAACCATATTTCAATTTAAAAACAAAATAAAAATTACAAAAACATTTTCTAAAACTTCATAAAATGTACAAGACACTCAAACACATAAAAACATTAAAATAAAAACAAATATAAAAAATATAAAACCTATACCTATATTTTTATATATGTATATAAAGTCACAAAAATAATATACAATTCATAAAATCAAATAAAAGTCCATAAAATTTTCTAAAAATAAATAAAAATTAGGTAACCCATACAACTTTATTTACCTAGTATTTTACCTTAGTTTTCCACAGTTTGCCTCCATGAGTTTGACACTCCTGTACTAACACTATACACACTAAGTTTAGGAGTATAAATAAGATAAAACATAAATTTTCTATGAATTTCAACAGGTCAACACATCGACAATTGTCTAACTTTTTAGACGACTCGATCAGGTAATTTTTGAGATGGTGATGTTGCAGGGGAGGCAACACTAGGGTAGATATTAGAGCCTTAGGTTTTAGGGTTTCTTTTTATCTCTTTTTCGTAGCATTTTACGGCTTTTTGGTTCTGAGTTGTGTTGCAGGACTTGAGCAGTACAAGACGGAGCTGAGAACCCGGTTTTTTTTAACTTTTTTGTATTTTGTTTATAAAAGATTTAAAGGGCACTTGCTCATTTTCACTTTTTGTAGAAGGGGCCCCTTAAGGGCATCTTGACTTGTACCTTGCCTTCCTTTCTCCCAGGGTTTGTTTCATCAAATGTCGTGCACTTGGGGGAACATGGTACTCATCGTGGTTTTCTTCACGTTTTCTCTTTGTTTTCAATGGATTTTCGTTGTTAGGTGCTTGGTGTAGGTTTTCATTTTTGTTTGCACATCCGTAGGTCTCATTAAATCTAGGGATGCATAAACTAGTTTTCTTCACTTAGGGAAAAAATAAAAAGACAAAAATACATTAGACATTATTTGAAAAGGATCAAAAAAAGTTATAACTAGAAAATTAAAACTGTGACTGAATAAATGTAAAGGACTCCACATGTTTTGGGAGAGCAATCCCCATGTTGGCTTGCGGGTACTCTCCAGATAGTGAGTGGGGGATGACCCTTAAGGTTAGAGCCAGAGACAGGATTTTCTTCGAGGCTACTGATTCTAAAAATGATTAGCTACTTCTCAATGAGGACTCACTGGTAGCCGGAAAACATCCCAAGTGTCCTTAGTAGAGTTGGAGGTTTAGAGAACACTGTGTAAGGCTCCATTCTCAAGTAACAGGTAAATGTTTTAGGTATGTACTTACTTCCATATTGACTGAAAGTAGGTGCAACTAATCATACGGACTCAGAAAAATATTTTGGGAAGTTCAGGCACCCAATAGTTTGCTCAATTTGTTGATAAAACTTCATTGTCACCTAACTCCGAAATTAAAAAGATTAATGACTGAGGTTTCTAGGTCATCATCGAGTTGAATTGGTGAATTTGAGTTTGCTTTGTGTTTGATTGTGTGGTGTGAGTCCAATATCTCTGAGTTTCTAGCAGTCACTCATCCTCCGCATCTTGTCATCTAGAGTCGGTTTTATATTTTTTTAAGTCGCGATGATGGGTAGGTAATTTCTTAGGCTGACTCTTACAACATTGCTTCCACGCACACCTACCCGTCCATCTAGGTTGGTTCACGAGAATCCTCTCTTTGAACATGAGTTTTCTCAGTATCCTCCATTAATTTTGTCCCCCAGGCCAGTTCACG
The DNA here is from genome assembly GCA_037367405.1 of Ottelia alismoides. Taxonomy (NCBI): domain Eukaryota; kingdom Viridiplantae; phylum Streptophyta; class Magnoliopsida; order Alismatales; family Hydrocharitaceae; genus Ottelia; species Ottelia alismoides. Next base: position 101,029 of record JAZKJV010005489.1, on the reverse strand, counting down.
AGAACCTTCTGTTTGAGACGAATTTGGGATATTCTTCTTCTTCCATGTTTGATCTTAACCCAAGAGGTTCCTCTCATTCACCCTGTTCTTCTCCACCACCCACTAACATCCCACAGCTATACATAGATTTATCAGAGCCAGACATGGATGCATTCTCCTTTCCAGAGATAGTTCTGAGTGAGAAGGGAGAACAATCGCAGTACTTTTCAGAGATTATAGATCAGACGATAATCAAAGCTAGTCTTCTTACTTCCCTTGAGATCATGCAGACCTAGATTAGGGAGAAAGACCTTATGATGACTGAGGTCCGAGCTGAATTGGTACAATTGAGAGAGAAGAGACACATTTCAGAGGATGATGAGCCAAATAGAGAGGAGACAATACCTACAGAGCATGTACGTACTATGAGACAGCTTTATATACTTGGAGTTTCTTCTACTAGTAGGCGGATTCAACTTCCTCCCATTCACAACTCATTCATCCTCACATCTTGTATTATTCAAAATTTACCCATCTTTCATGGGAAGTTCACTGAGGAGACACATTCGCATCTCTGAGAGTTTGATTTGATATGCAGTACAATACATGACTCTCGAGTTGATGAGGATACCATTCGGATGATAGCTTTTCTATTCTCCCTGGCCGATAGGGCCGCATGCTGGTTGCGACATTTAGGGAGAGTTGTTACTTCATGGGAGCAGCTTCGTACCGAATTCCTGAGCAGATTCTACCCCATTTCACGTAGAATGATGTGAGGTCTCTCATTACCAGCTTTATCAGGCTAGGGAGTGAGCCATTCAATCATGCATGGGACTATTTTAGAGATCTTATTGATAGCTTCCCCCACCATGGTATTTCGAAGCTGAGCTTGGTTCAGAGTTTCTTCAGTGGGTTGACCCATGATTTACAGAGTTTGGTGAGTTCTTCTTGTGGTGGTTAATGCTTTTTTAATCATTAGGATGTTGTTTGGGATATTTTTAAGGATATGGCATCTCATCATGCTACTTTAGCCCAATCAGATTCTCATACACATATGGAATCACTTGCATTTCTTCACCAGTCTATCGTGGCACAAGTTGAGGAGGGTCCACCGATTTCTACATCTTTAGGGTCTTCATCAGATGAGATGAGGGTTCTTAGTCAGAGATTGGACCACATGGAGTGTATTGAGATGAGATGCTACCGGTTACATAAGCTGAACAAGATCGACGAGATTGTGAGGAGCATTAGTGACCTTAAGAACCGGATTGAATAGATGACATCTATTCCATCTTCAGGGTCACTAGTTGATTCCATGAGCAGAGATAGCTTTATTCTCACCCGATGCACAGTCTCAAGTACAACCGATACATTACTTTCAACATGAGCCTGTGCCATTCCCTCTTGTTCATGAGACCGAGCCTCGTCAGATTCAGACTTTTACTCAGTGAACGCTAGATTCTCTCTCGCAGTAGTCGCCTCATAAGTTTTTGTATTCCTCATCAAGTTCTCTAGGATATTCCTATGAGAACTCGACTTTTGATGATCTTTCCTATAGGTTTACCAGTCAGTATGAGATGAATAGACGAGATATGGATGAGTTCAAATAACAGATGGTGGATCTCGTGCGAGATCAGACCACCACACAAACCCAACAGATCGATTGTACTTATCAATCACATATGTCATCAAATGATGTGGAGGATGTTAATTTTATATCTCTGAAGAGTGGTAGAATGCCAGCCGATGGTAGCCTAGCTAGGCAGGTTACAGATGCACCGGTAGATGGTACTTTTGAGCCAGTTGAGCATGATGCTGATAGCGGTACTGACGTCGCAAGTGTCCATGGGGATATGGATGGTGGTGTTTATGCCACCAAGTTTGAGGAGCATGATGCATATATAGTTGTGTTACCATATTTCGTATATAGTGATGAGGAGACAAAAACACAAAAAATGGAAAAAAAAATAAAATCTAAAAAAAGAAATAAAGACAAGACAACTGATTCGGCTAGAGCTCATGAATCTACTTCTGATGATCTACATGGAGATAGTCCTAGTTTTAGAAAAAGAGTTGTTTCTTCTTCTTCCTCTGATCCTCTGAGTGTACATATTGACGGGGAGGATGTGCAAATTCATTTTCCTCAAGCACTTTTCTTCTGGCAAGGCGAGAAAAAAGAAAATCCCAAAAAGACTTAGATGTTAGACACGATGAAAGAGATGCTCGATAAATTCACCATCCATCTTACACTTTCAGAAGCCTTTACACACATCCCTCTTCTACAGAATGGACTCGAGGCGAGAACCACAGTTTGAAGAAAGAAGAGGCAGCACAATCATTATTTTGAGATTCATGTGTTGACCAAGGAGACTTGTCATGCCATCCAGAACCGTCTCCCAGCCAAGCACTTAGACATGGGAGAACCATATGTCAGATGCGAGATTTTAGAATAGTTATTCGATCAAAGTCTATTAGATAGAGGATCTTCGATCAATTTCCTCCCTTATTCCTTACTCGACAAGTTTGAGTTCGGACCTCTTCGACCAAGCAGGACAGTCTTACAGTTTGCTTATAGATCGGTCAAGAGGCCAAAGGGATTGATTGAGGACGTTATTGTCACTATTCATGGTCTGCAATTCCCTGTGGACTTCATCGTGTTGGACATGGCGGTTCCTGAATGTGTGGCTGATACCCCGATCATATTAGGATGACCTTTACTAGCAATAACAAAGGCCATTTCTAATTATGGTACTGGGAAGGTGTACTTTCACGTTCATGGCGAGAGCCTACATATAGAGATGCTCGAGGACCTCAGAGCCAGATCGGTTGGGCCAGAGCAAGAATTTGATGATGAGCTAGATAGTCACCAAGGCTGTGATTTTGTGCAGACAGATGTTGATGCAGTTTGCTGAACCGATTACACGATTTTTCATTATATTTTAAGGAGAGTCAAATATGCAAATACTTGATGATAGGATATTGGAAAGCACAATCTTGGAGCGGACATAGTTAGAGGCTGAGGTAGACGACTCTGATAATGATCATTTTGAGTTTCACTCTTGTTAATCCCTCCGATGTACACGTGGATTTGGATTAGCAGATTTTTGATGAGTATATTCCACATCTGATTTCAGATGTGCCTACAACTAGTCTGGAGACGGAGCGAGTGCAGTATAGTCAGTTATCAGATGAGCAGTCTCCATATCAGTCAGAGCTAGAGCAGGATGAGCTTGTACACACAGACTTAGTAGCATATACCCAAGCCCTCACTAAACCAACTCTCCCTATTCCTTTTCCCCTAGATCTCAAGCCATTACTTCAGAACATGAAATATTGATTCCCTGCTGGAGAGCCCAAAATGTTTCCGGTCATTATCGCGACTGATCTGACCGAAGATAAAGAATCCTATTTGGTGGAGATTCTTGAAAAGAATCGCAAGGCAATTGGCTAGTCAGTAGCAGATCTCCATGGGAATAGTCCGGCCCTGTGATCCCACCATATTTTTCTAGAGGATGATGCCAAATCATCGCATGAGTTTCAGTGCAGGCTGAACCCGAATCTTCGAGAGGTGGTTATGAAGGAAATATCCAAGTGGTGGAGCACTTATTTTATCTATCCCATTACCAACTCCTAGTGGGTCAGTCCATTGCATGTGGTACCCAAAAAGATGGGTATCACTACAATGATAAACGAGGACAAAGAGGAGATCGCTATACGAGTACCGACTTCTTAGCGAGTCTGTGTGGACTACAAATGATCGAATCAGGCGACCAAGAAGGATCACTTCCTGCTGGCATTTATTGATCAGATTATCAAGATATTAGCTGGGAAGAGCCATTATTACTTTCTTGATGGGTACTCAAGGTATAATCATGTAGCCATTGCACTAGAAGACGAGGAAAAGAAGACAATCACATGTCCATTTGAAACATATGCTTTTAGATGGATGCCCTTTGGATTATGTAATGCTCTGCCTACATTCCAGAGGTGCATTCTTTTGATTTTTGCAGACATGGTGGGTGACTTTTTATAGGTCTTCATGGATGATTTTTCGATCTATGGTGATGATTTCGATTTATGTCTTTCTAGCCTAGATCACGTTCTTCAGAGGTGCGCTGAGGTTAACCTCATTCTTTCTTGGGAGAAGAGTCATTTTGTAATGACTCAGGGGACGATCCTTGGTGATATCATCTCCAACAGGGGTATGGAGGTAGATCCGCCCAGGGTGGATATCATCAAGAAGCTCAATCTGGCGTCCAATCTGAAGCAGTTACGATCTTTTCTGGGGCATGTCGGTTTCTGCCGATGTTTCATTTAAGACTTCAGTAAGATTTCCCAGCTGTTATATGATCTTCTAGCAAAAGACACTGAGTTTATTGTTGATTATAAGTATCTTTCAACTTTTGAAACTATCAAGAACATGGTTGTAGAGGCTCCTGTCCTTCAGCCACCCGATTGGTCTATCCCATTCGAGATCATGACGGGTGCCTTCGATTTTTCGGTTGGGGCTATTTTAGGACAGAGGAGGGATGGCCTTCCATATGCCATACACTACGCTAGCAAGACTTTGGATTCTGCCAAGTGGAATTACACCGTTACAGAGAAAGAAATGCTAGCTCTAATATTTGCCTTAGAAAACTTTAGATCCCACATTTTAGGATCTAGGGTTACCATCTTCATTGACCATACCGCCGTCAGGTAGCTTATGGATAAGAAGGATTCCAAGCCATGCCTTACTAGATGGATCTTTCTACTCCATGAGTTTGATATTGAGATTAAGGATAAGCCTCGAATCAAGAATGTGGTGGTGGATCACCTCTCCCGAATAGAGTTACCCGATACTTCTGTGTTTGATATGCCTATCACTAAGACTTTTTCAAATGACGTGATTCTTGTTGTCACCTCGCTCCCATGGTACACTGATATTGTGAACTTTCTTGTTGCTAGGAAAGTCCCGCAAGGTTGGTCCATATAGAGACTTGAGATTTTCCTTATGAAAACCAAGTCTTACCATTGGGAGGATTTGATCCTTTATCATAAAGGAGCAGATTGTGTCTGGCGTCGGTGTATTCTTCAGGAGGAATACCTTAGTGTACTCATGTATTGCCAAAATTTAGAAGATGGAGGATACCATTCTTGGAAGAGGACAACACGGAAGGTGCCTACTCATTGTGGAAGCTCATCCATTCATGAAGAGATGTACTGACTATCAGAGGATGGGCACTTGTGGACACAGAGATATGATGTCGATGCAGCTGATTCACTTCTGTGAGGTTTACGATGCATGGGGTATCGAATTTATGGGCTCGTTCTCTAAGAGTCAGGGATTCGAGTACATTATGTTGGCTGTAGATTATGTAAGTCGTTGGGTTGAGACTATACTTGTTCAAGTCGCTAATGCGAACACGGTTTGCAAGTTCCTAAGGAAGCATTTCATTTCATGGTTCAGGGTCCCACAAGTTCTTATGTTAGATGGGGGTAGCCATTTTATCAATGACAAGGTAAGGGAACTTGCTAGCGAGTTCGGTATAGACCATAGAGTTTCTACTCCGTATCAACCTCAAACGAATGGTCTAGCCGAGGTTTCGAATAGGGAGGTTAAGGTGATCTTGCAGAAGGTTGTTCGCCCAAACTGGAAGAATTGGTCACAGATTTTGGACTCGTTTCTTTGGGCCTATAGAATATCCTTCAATACACCATTGGGTACATCTCCCTCTCGGCTCGTTTATGGAAAGCCATGCCACTTACCTATTGATATCAAGCATAGTTCATGGTGGGAAGTCAAAGAAGTAATCCTTGGTTTAGATGACGCGGGAGATCAGAGGTACATAAAGTTGGCAGCCGTGGAAGAATTGAGAGAAGAGGCTTTTATGAGTATCCCTTATTGTAAGAAGCAGATGAAAGAATGACATGGTGCACACATTAGCCACAAGCAGTTTAAGGTCGATTAAAGAGTTTGGGTATTCGATTAGAGACTCAAGCTTTTTCTAGGGAAACTTCAGAGTAAGTGGAAAGTCCCTTATATAGTGAGTAAGGTGTATGACAACGGTAGCATCGACATATCTGAGTTGTCTTCTTAGTCCACCTTTCGAGTAAATGGTCAACGTTTGAAACCATTTTTTGATCATGTATAACCTACCAGAGGTTGCCCCCATTCATTTTGTATTATGTGTGTTCTTCATTCTTCAAATTCTGCATCTCATACCTAAGTTTCACGTTTATGTCTTCATTCTTTTCACTTTGTACATACGTGTTTTCGATTTTATTCATTCACTATTTCGTTGTCTTACACCCCGAGGTCTCGCTTAGGATTTTTGCTATACTTAGGATGTACTTTATCCTAAGTATAGGGTGGTGTAGACATTGTGTTGTTCATATCGTTCTGTTCTATTACCCCTGTTGTTGCTTATACTTAGAGTGTACTTTACCATAAGTATGGGGGGTAATATAACTCATTCTCATTTTTGATTGTTTTTGATTTTGTATCATCTGCTCTCTCACTTATCCCTCAATTGTTGATATTCTTCTCTATACATAGGGATATTTTACCCTAAGTATGGGGGGGGGGACAAGTCAAGTCGTTGATTGTGTACATTCTCTTGACCTCAATCATCTTCGTTTATGAGTCTCCTATCTTTAAGATTATTTGATCCTAAGTATAGAGGGGATGATTGACTTCTATTCATCATTCATTATTTTCTTCGAGTTATTGTAGTATAGTATTCTTCTCACCAATCTATATTTAGTCCGAGTTATGTCTTCCTTTGTCGCTTCTTTGATCACTAAGAGGACATAGTTCACGCTAAGTATAGGGTGTTTTGTATATATATTCTATATATACTTTAGAAGCCATAACTCATAATTTATTGTATTTTTAATAATATGACTCTAAAAGTATGGGTAATATTTTGGGTTTTTAAAAGCTGATAACAACTATAAATATGACCATCGAAAAGGAATTATCTTAAAAGTTGTATATAAAATGTGTTGTAAAATTCATGGATAAAATTATTAATTTTATAAAAATTGTAAATAAATTCTTTTGTTAAACCTTGTATAAAATCCATATAATCTTGTATATATAAAATATGTCTAAAATTCTTTGTAAAAAAACATAATTCTTGTAAATCAGTGTAAATAGATTTAAGCCACTAACTCCTTCAAAAATTTTAAATAAAAATTAATTAAAATTTTTTAAATTCAATAAGAATTTGCAAATATCTTTAAAAAGAACATAAAAATTTAATCCGAACAATTCACTTCATTAAAAAATTGTTGCATTCATTAGCATTTTTCAGAACAAGTTTGATTCTTAAACCATATAAATCGAAGTTTGAAGGATGGAGCTTGGTTTACGCCTTAATCCACTTAATTTTAACGTGACTTTTAGGAACTGGAATTAAGACTCTTCAGGTCTTTTGACTTAATTCTTTGGGTTCCATGAGACCGTGTTCGGAATTCAACTTAAACTTCAGTAAGTAGGACACCTGATGTCATCTGTTTAACTCTTCTTCATTTGAACCAATTTTGAACTCATGCACTCTACACATAGCTCAACTTGCATGGGGTTGCGAAGGGCATTCCATTTTGGTGGTGCATTTTCATCCTTGTCTAATGGCGCGGACATATAAAGACGGGAGTGTGGGATTGCAATAAAGCTTTGGATGAGGGAAGGATCTGCTGACACAATTTTTTCCAAGATCCCCAAAAAATGGATGGAAATTAAAGATCCGATAACCTTCGGGGCACAAAAAATCAATGCAGTGCAACAATCACTTTCTACCAAAAAGAAGCCAAACACCAAATGCATACATGATCACAATGGTCCAAGCTTCAGAGAGCCTGCATATCTTATTGGATACTTGGCTAACTGGCCAAGCTTCACAAGGAGATGTGACAACACTGGTCACACTCCAGTTCTCTTCCCATTCTTCTACTTCTCTCTCTATTCGATTGTGGACACATCACGACATGAGCTTAGAAGGAAATACCCCCTCCTCGAGGATCGAGTAGCTGGATGAGGGCCCAATGGGAGTGTACTGGGATGGGTGGTTTCTTAGCTTCTTTAAGCAGGAAGAGCTGACACTTTTCACACACAGTACAATTTGACTTCACAGGTGAATAGTTGGTGTGATGGATAGGTGGATCTAAGCTGGTTGTTGAGGTGAACTTGGATAGGGATTTGTGGAACTAGAGGGTTGTTGAGACTTAAATCCTAATTCTAATAAGGTTCCGACAAACTATTAATCCAAAGGCCTACTCCAAGTTCTTGATTTTGGGTGAAGTGAAATTTGGTTTAAAGAAACAATCATGTTCTAAGTTTTTTTTATTTTTCTTTTTATTTTTGCTTTGTCTTATTATAGAATGAGTATTTGCTAAGGGACTAGCAAAGGCAAAGTATAGGGGAATGATGAATCCTTGATTCATCGCCTTTATTTTTTCATTTTGGTAAAATCCATGGTAAAATACATGTAAATATTCACTATTTCTCACTAATAACCATTCTAACCACATTTGTTTATATTATATATTTAAACTTATTTTATCCAAAATAATATAATAAAGAGAAAAAAGAAAAGAAAAGAAGGATTTATATATGAAATGTGTACATACTGATCATAACCTTGAGACCAAGTCAATATTGACTTGGTCGATAAAATAAATGAGTAGGGGAAGATAAGGATCCTAATTTATAAAAATGTAGAAAATCAATACCATAAATGTACATATGCACATTTTTACATCGTACAAATTTTACCTATTTTATTTATGACCAAGATCACTTCCAACTAAATTATTTTCTTCACAAAAGTTATTTATAATAATATATATTATTTATAAACAAAATCATAAAAAGTATTTAATGTATAAATAATTAATTATTATAAACTTAAATCCATATACGCCAACTTCAAAGGTTCATAACTATTGATAGAAAATTTCAAATTGACTAAACTCACTTTTAAATTTTGTTTTAACAAATACTATTTATTTAAAAAAACAAAAAATATTATAATAAAATATGTGAGTTTTGACGTTTGGATCCCTTTGTATATGTGTACTATGTATATAGACCTTCTTTATTTTCTAATTAATTATTTCGAACCCCATTTAACTTAATTCTTCTTCTAATGTGTTTATAAAAAAACAATTAAAAATATATAAATGCAACTTAAAATAAATACCAATAAACCCCAAAGTTACGAAGCCGTGACTCTAAACATCCGGACCTCATAACTTGGCCATATGAACTTTGAATTGGGTGTACTCACTTTTAAAGTTGATTTTATAGGTTTAACTATCATATGAAACTCATTTCACTAAAATTGGAGTTAATATGCAAAAAGTACGTTTTGGGACCCTATTGGTATAAAATGTACAATGTATCTTTATTTTATTTTATTTTATTTAATATATTTCATTTCTTATATTTTCATACTTAATTAATATTTTATTATTACAATAAATAATTTTTTATTTAGTAATTTTTTACTAATTAAATAAACAACTAAATAATTTAATTATTTATTTAAATAATTTTAATTAATTAATTATTATTCCTTTAAATAAGTATTTATTTATTCATTTATTAATTTTATTTAATAATAATTTAATTTTTTACCTAATTAATTATTTGAATTTGATTAATAATTATTATTTTCTTCTTTTCTCTCTCTCCTCCTTTCCCCTTTCTTCTTCCTCTGCCCGCGTATGACCTTCTTCTCCCGCCACCGCCCTCTTCTTCTTCCTTCCTCCTCCTTTCTTCTTCCTCCATCTTCCCAACCAATCCAATGGCCTTGTCGTTTGCCGTTATCCTAATAGCCCCTACCGTTCGGCCAACTTCCTCCTCATCCGATGCCCATATAAGAAACCCTACCCCCTTTCTGAGATCCATCTGCCATTTCCTTTCTTCCCCGTGAGCTCCGGCAAGAGGGGAACGAGATGACATCTCCACATTTGTCCTTGTTGAGTAAGAGAAGAGGAGCAAGGCTAGGTGTGATCTTCGCCATCGTTGAAGCATTGGTCCGCCGTGGGTCAACATCCGCGAGCCACTGTCACGTTGCAGGTCACAACCCTTGGAGCTCCGTCCCTGGCGAATACATTCATCCTCCATTTTCTCCATTACAGGTTAGCCACTTAGATTCCTTCTTCTCAATCTATCTATCCTCTCTCTATTTCCTCTTCATGTTTCCTTCTTATTCGAATCATCTTCGACTCATTCACCTCACACACCCGATCATCTCGTACACGAAGCACGCTTGTTCATCCACTTGCTTCTCATATCCCCTCATATCATCACAAATATGAGAAGAGGTCCCATTCATACATCTTGTATGGACCAAGATATTCACCTACTATCTCTGATTGCTGCATATCTACGTTATATGTATTGATATGGACCTTGATATGATACGAAAACATGTTTTGGGAGTCATAAATCTGAATTGGGAAGTGAGATATAATTGATGTCTCTGTTGGGTTATTCTTGTAATGTTCCCTGGATGTTGCAATGGAATCAACATGTATTTGTCAAATGGATTTTAAAATCTATTGAATTTGATCTAATCTTTATTGATTTGCTAAGATTGATTTCTAATGAATAGCTCTATCTAAGGACATAGGATCCAATATAAATGAAACTTGCAGGGACGTGTGGGGTTCATTTGTAATAAGAAGTATGGACATAATTTCTTCATTAGAAACAAAGTGATCTGGTGGAATTTGGGTCCTACATATGCATGGAATCTTGAAATCTGAGAATTTCAGTACTTGTATTATATAGATCTGAATGTTTGTTATGTATTAAGCTCTGATTCATTCCAAATCGAGATGAAATTTCTACTGTAGGTCCATTTGATCAAGAAAGAGCCAAAATTGAATAGCAGCCCTGTTCCTCTGACCGTCGACTTTATTAGCATCCGACATCATCCATTTGTAGCAGGTGAGCTGAGGGGAGGAGTTACTTTGCCCTGTCGAGGTCCTTTTCATCCACGATCCTCCACCTTTTTTTCACGCGACATCGACGATTAGCTTGGTTGTAACTTCACATGGGAATCCAATGCTGAAGCCTGAACACCATCATCACTTCCAGGCCTTTTAAGGGAAGAACTCCAAACAAATAGTATCCGTCCGATCGAGTTGAAGACCAGCCGTTAGATATGTATCCAATCCAGTGCATAACATTGCGCCACGTGTCGCATCATAAGAAAAGCCACCCCACCGCTTAAGCGGTGCACGCACTCCTCGCGTGATAAATTGGATCTTTTGGTTAAAATTACATACAACCCCCTGAAACTTCAACATTTACAAATAGGTCCTCATCGAGCTGCTGCACGTGCCCACACACGTGCTTGGTGTAGTTTTTGTGTATACTCCCCATGATTTTCTATCATTTTTACTCGTGCCTTATATTTCCGTAATATTACATATATACCCCTATAGTTGTATATAAGGATAATACATATTTTATACATATAAAACAAAATACAGAACATAAAAATGTAATAAAAATACATATAATACATAGGATTATACTATATATAGTATTTAGTAGTTTTGAAAAAAGTTCTATTTTTATTAAATCATTTTAAAATGCTAAAAAATACCCAAACATATAAAATAAATCAAAAAATAAAATACCTATAAAAATTCTACAAAAATTACCTACAATATAATTTAATATATTTTACATAATAAATCAAAAATCAAATAAAAATATAATATTAAAAACCTTAAAAAAATTAAAATACATCAAAACTTGTAAAAATCATAACTAATTCAATAAAAATCAGAAAAATATGTATAATACCTTGTTTTGAAGGTCTTTCTATACTCTCTATAGTTAAAATAAAATAAAAATATTTTCTTACTCTTTAATATTTTTAAAATTCAAAAAACCTCAGAGTTTTCAATACAAACCTTTTTTCACTTTAAAAAAAATTACAAAAACATTATCTAAAACTTCATAAAGAGTACAAGACACTTAAAACACATAAAAACTTAAAAATAAAAGCAAAAATAAAAATATAAAACCTATATCTATATTTTTATATAGGTATATAAAACCACAAAAACAATATAAAATTCATAAAATCAAATCAAAATCCTGAAAATTCCCTAAAAATAAATAAAAATTAGGAAACCCAAACACCTTAATTTCTCTGTTATATTACCTTAGTTTTCCACAGTTTGCCTCCCTGAGTTCGACACTCCCGTACTAACACTATACACATTCAGTTTAGGAGTTTATATAAGATAAAACATCAAATTTCTGTGAATTTCAACCGGTCAATACAATGATATTTGTCTATCTTTTTAGCCGACTCGATCGTGTGATTTTTCAAGTGTCCAATTTACCTGATTTGTCCATGCTGAGGCTTGCATTTTTGTGGCACGATTCCTCTTTACCTTTCACTCCTCGATTACTGGTCTTTCACACGAGCATCTAACATCTATCTGAGGATCATTACATGGAGCGCTCTTCCCAATCTAAGTCTCCCTTCTACATATACCTTGTCGGACTTCCATTTTGAACTTGATCCCATTCGTCCTTGAAATCCTCAGATTTCTTTGTGTTTGAGATTGCTGGTGACAATAACATCCTCGTCGGAGAATTTGGCGTGAAGGTACATTATTGGAGCTGGTGATTCGAGCATCGTCAGAGACCTTTAGGCGAAGCTCCTGCTTGGCTCCTTATTTTGCAGGTAGAGCCTTAGTTCTTTAGCTCCTTTCACTCCTAGCATTAATTATAGCATAGTTTATGATTTATTTTTGTATCATTTAGCCTTTTATTTTGTTAAAAAACCAAATCAAAGTTCAACGGAGCTTGAGCTCCAACCACTATTCCCTTGTGATCGACCAATCTCCTCAGCACCAAACATCTCCATGACATTCCCATTCACATTCTCTTCATCCCAGGAATTGCCATTCACTCTAATCGAGACTCAATTAGTAGATCAGGTATCCTCCTCTGCCTCTCAGTGGAGACCATCCATCATACCCCATATTCATTCATTTTAGCACCAAACCAGGCCCAAAACCCTCTAGTTTCTTGTGTGCACCTAACCTTACAGGTTCTGGACTTGGAGGACCCCATCTGGGTTTATTTTTGCATGCCAGAGGTTCCCCGGCAACTCAATCATCGTCGACTGTCCATGACCACACCCATGGGTCCGAACTCTTTTGAGCTACCCTATCGTCGAGGATTACTTCCAACCATCATTTGCACCATCTACAAGACCCTCCGGTGGTTGGAGTTGACTTGGAGGATGGATCGAAGTCCACCCAGCCGAGTGTTAATCCCTATTCTCCTTGGTGGCCTCCTAGTCGTTCAATCATGCTTCACCTCCATGTGTCACAGCTGTTGTCAAATCATGGAGCTATCAGCCGTCAGATCAAGTCATTGGATCTAATTCAACCTGTCCACAGTGAAGCATCATCGGCCGTCCGGGTGCTGACATGTAGCAAGTTGGAGATCCCATATCGTTGGATTGCGACTCGAGGGGTAATTTTGACCGATACCACACTCTTTTGTATTTTTATTTCAGTCCATAAACTTTCAGTTGTAAGTTCAAAATATATTCTAACATTTGCATTAAATACCCCTTACTTCTTTTATTTGTTATTCGCCCGAGTCCGCGTCACCCCACGTATGCATACACGCGCGTGAGGGGTCTAGACATTTTCTAGAGGACCTCCTATGGGTTTTTATTTTCTATTAGTCCAAAAAATTTGTATTTAAATGTTGTAACATTTGGAAAAATTGCAAGTAGGCCTGCATCTTATTATGATTATTAAATATGCCCCAATTAGTCATATTTAATTGAATATTTTTGGATTTTTGCATAGAGGCCCTTAACCTTTGAAACATATTTTAGAACACAATTACTATTTGTTTAAATTATATTTAGGTCCTTTCCAGAACCATTAAATTTATTTTATGTATTTTCTTTTTAAAAATAGCATTTTGCATTAAAAAAATTATAGGAAAATTATTTCAAGTGCTTGGGACTATAATAAATCGCACATATTTTTTTTAAGGTAATTAAAAGTATTTCCCTATTTTTCAAAAATTCAAAAACATCGCATTTTTCTCCTATTTGATTTTAAAAATACAAAAAATATAAAATTGTTTTGATAAATTACAGAAAATAGAATATATTTATTATGTTAATTTTCAACTACAGACAAAAAATCACTAAAAATTACAAAATAAAAACACTATAAATTGAAAAACCAATAAAACTCATAAAAATTATTAAAAATTATCTAAAACTCAAAAAATATTCATTTCTATTTGTGAATCTTACAATATAATATGTTATATATGAAAAATAGTTTTGGAAAATTTTGATATATTTATCTATTTTTAAATTCAAAAACAATCCGACCTATATTATTAACTAATTTGACATTTTTATTCAATAAAATATACCGAAGATATTTGAAAAATATAAGAAAAATACCATGATCAGAACAATTTTAAAAAGTCAAAACAATTTATCTTATTAATTTTGAGTATTTATAGCTATGTATATAAATATAAAAGCCGACACCCTATATATACTTATTATTAATATTATTAAATATACCAAAAAAATTTAAAAACCCTTAAAAATATAAAAAGACCATACCTTAGGGTATTTTTTTTTCTATATATATTACTTGTATTGATATATCCTATATAGCATTATAGCACACATATTACTTATATATTATATTTAAATGAAAAATAAAAATCAGAAAAGATAAAAAGTGAATAAAAGCTATAAAATAAAAAAATATAAATTAAAAGTCCACAAAATATAAAATATTTAAAACACTAAAAAATAAAAATATGTATAAAACACATAAAAACATTTCTTGAGTTTTGTCAATTTTTGTGTCTATCTACGTTACTCTGTTGTTCGGCCCCTAAATTTCAATACTATACATATTATTTTGTATGATATAATAAATTTTTGCTCACTTGATTTATTTCTTGAGCATTATTGTGGGTTAATTATTGATTGACACGTTTTAGTTTGGTGTTGAGTGTTGTAAGAGCGGCCGATACAACGATTTTTGTATCCGACATGTCATAGGCCCTCCATGATCAGACGTTAGACCCCTCAATTTTAACATTCAACAAATGGCTCCATTGCCAGGAAGCAACGCTTAGGATATATTTATGTTGACTTTTCTTCCATTATATTCTTCTTTATTTTCTCTTTTATTTGATATAATTGTTTATCTGTGCTAATCCATTTTCTCTATTAAATTTCTTGCGAGGGCCCACATGACGAAGGTGACTTCCAAGGAAGCCGATGCACCCATTGTGAGGAGATTGACACTTCTTCCCCTGGGTCAATTGGAGAGCGCGAGAGAGAAAGATATATACAGAGTGGAAGTTAGCATAGAAATTTTCTTTTAATGTTGTGTATGAGAGAGAGAGAGTCATTTTATTTTCTACTATTAATTTGTAATAATACATATGGAGACTTGAATATTAGTGCCTATTTTACCAATTGATTGTTCACTTGGGGGCACACCAATTTTTTTTGCAAATTTCTTCGCCCTCTCCATTTTTTTCTCCCTTTATTCCCATTTATTTTCTTTGTTTTCCATGATTTGTGCTTTCCACATTTATTTTTATTTTTTTCTATGATTGAGTTGAGCCCATAGCATTTTAGGGTTCTTGATCGAGTAAGCTTGGTCAACAAACCTAATATCTACATGTTCCTAGAGTTTATGTTTGGATCTAGAATCAAACTCAAATTTTGTGCTTCACGCTAATAACAATTATTCCTTAGGACAATTTCACCATTCTGCATCTCATATAGATTAGGTTTAAATTTTCTTGTCTTTCATCCTACATGGAGAGAGTTGGGAAGCACTATAAGTCCTCTATCTAAGCATCCACCATTTTGGCACAAGGGTGAAATTCCCATCCTTATGTCACCTTACATTGCTTTGACGCTATCTCCCTCTGATTTTGAGAACCTAGGTTTAAAAAAATCCAACAATGTTAGGTGCTTATTTCTAAAAAATACTCTAAAAAGTGAAAACTCAAAAATTAAGACATGGAGTCTGTTAAATAAACTTTGACACAGATTAAAATTTTAACGAACATCATTATTTAGGGTTCAAAGAGCCCTCATTGTATTAGGGTATGCTCTAGAAAGAGTGAGGCACATCCCTTAAGGATAGAGCTAAAAAGCTGATATGTGATCACCTAGGATCGGTGAAGTATTGGCACTTCTATCGTACGTAGACGAGTCGGGACTTGTAGATGATGGTGATCTCACCGTGTGTAGAGCATCCGACTTGGTCTGAAGCATTTAGAATAGGCCACGCCCTCACGGGTGTGTCTGTCTCATCGTATTGCGTCCGAGTACCTCATTGTAGATGGAAGTAGTGGTTTCACCTATCGGCTCCCTCTCTTCTTCTTTGGCGAAGTATCCCCCCATGCCCGATAGTGAGGATCTCAAAAATTACAGATTACATGATACAAAGTTGATGGAACAAGTATATGATCACCGTATATTTCATCCTTCCTTGATCTTGTTTTTTCCCTCCAAGATGTCGACTTCTGGATGGTTTGGTTGGGACTCTGTCGACATAGACATCGAGTCCATGAGTGCAACATCTCCAATAAATTGGGGTGATCCTCAGGACTCCCCGCTTCTTCTACCTCTCACAGACTAAGAAAACTCTCTTCTTGAGTTCTACCCTTTTTAGATGGAGATTGATTTCACTCCTTACACTTTCCATCATTAAAAAAATTCAGGAATGACCCAAATTATGAATTATTTTCTACATCTGGTGCTTTCATGCAAACTTATAGTGGTATTTTCCCAATTGCAGATCTATACCCCGATCTTGGGTCGGAGCAGTCACAGATATATTTTGAGATGGCTCCTACATGTAGTGGAAAGGGACCACAACTTCCAAGCACTGATCATAACACAGAACAAGGAACGAACTAGAATGAGGTGAATAATCAGATTTTGGCCTCCATCTAGGCCATTTTACAACAATTGACCAATCAAGCATTAACCTAGGTCACCTTTCAGGAAATGCTAAATGACCTGAAGAGGAGGTCACAAGAGAGAGAAGCACATCCATGAGGAGGATTTGAGTATCTTCATGGTGATGATGAACATAACCACTCTATAGATGGACCTTGCAGAGGCGAGGGAGAGGGAAGGAGAGGCTGACCTAGGCCCACCTTGAAGCAGATCTACAACCTTGGGGCAAGGGAATCACCGAGTAGATCCAGATTCTGCAGATCCACGAGCACTTAGGACTGAAGCTACAACTCTTATCTCTTCTCTCCAATTTTCACGGAAACACCAATGAGGAAATGTATATCCATTTACTACAATTCAGACACATCTGTGACACAACTCACGACCCCAACATCCCGTTGGGTGTAGTCAAGATGATCGCTTTCCCCTTCAGCTTCATGCAAAGCATTATACTGAATCAACCACTTAGGGAAATTGGTGATGATGTGGGAGGATATGTGTCCACATTCCTGCACAAATACTACCCTCTCGATCTTCTCAAGTTTATGTGATCCAAGATTGCCAGCATCTCCCATGGTCCCCAAGAGTCCATTCACAAGACTTCAGAGAGGTTCAATGATTTGATAGAGAAGTGCCCTCACGAGGAAATCCAGAAGACCAACTTGATCTGATATTTTTTTGGGGGATTACCGAGAACAGTCAACGTTAGTTGATGCCACTTGAAGAGGATCATCTTTTAACAAGGACGAGGATGCAGTATGGTAGATATTCGAGGAGATGGCCAAAGGAGAGACCGTACTTTCCTCCTCTCATTCCTTTCAGGTCCAACTATAGATTCTATGCAAGAATGTCAATATGGAGAACACCCATGAAGTGGATAAGTGAGAGAACTCTGATCTCAACATCATTGGGAGTCACTTGTCCAAGCTGGACATTATAGAGAAGCAATCATATGATCTCGAGGAACTTGTTGTGAACGAGCAAAGAATGAAGGGCCTGGACAAGCTCAATATAATTACCAAGTAGCTGGAGCTACTTGTGAACACAATCAGTGCATGCAACTCAGTGGTAGCCACCTGTGATACTCCAGCTGAGAAGAAGGAGTAGACACTGCAACATCCGCCTCAGCCGAGTCCCAGCCAGTCTCTGGTCCAGCACACATATTACGTGCAGGCACCCGAGCAGCCTCAACTGTAGCCATAGACACAGATGGTTGTTTACTAGTCACCTGAGAACCATCCATGGTACATGGAGCCATGTTCCCTACCTCCCCTACTCAGTCTAGATGTCAATGGAATTTGGAGTAATGATCAACAACTGAACTATCCTTAGGGACAACTCCAAGGTCTAACACAACCACTCGACAATTCCACTAGCAACAAGGAGGGCAAAACTTCCAACCTAACCAGTCCCATCACCAGTAGCCTTCGTAGCATGGGTATACCTGGAGATAGAACTACCAACACTCCCTATACCACCAACAAAAATATCAACAGATGGATGCTCATTATCAACATCAGTACTCTTCTCCACAGTACCAACATTGTTCTTTTCTTCCCCCCTCCTCAATATTCTCAAGGTTATAAGCAATAGCCTTCCACATACTTTTAGCCATGTGAGCTCGAGGCAAACCATTCCTACAATAAATGTTATTGAAATGTTTTAATATATAAACAAATTTTATTGGTTTATTTTACTCATTGTTTGAGATTAAATGAATGAATGCACTGTAAGGTCCCTTAGTACAATTAGGGTTATGTACCATGGCCATCTTAATGATCATACAACTGTTGATTCAATGGTTGATTCATAGAGGTTGGTGCTTGTATGAATATATAAGTAGTTGGATTGAGGACTCATCAAACACCGTCAATTAATTATTAAGAGATGATCTTCAGCCTGAGAAGGAGATGTTAATCTTCCTCTATAGGCTGATATCTGACTGACCTCTTGATGCAGGTCCTCTGCATAGGAATAGAGATTCGGACATGTCAGATAAGTTAGATCAAAGAGTTGGCGTAATGATATTGAGGTAATCAAGAACTATATCATATATTGTCATGATATAGGCATGCATCTTCTGATCGGAGATAGAGGTATTGCTATATGTCTAAGTAAGTACATTTAGCAGAACGATAGGTTGATGGCCTAATCAAGGTTTATACACCAGCAAGCTGGTGTGCATACAAGGGCATATGAGTAATACGATCTCTCAAAGGGATAATACATGTTCGCTTGTGAATCGGAAGACATGATCTTACTCATGAGGCATTGTGACCAATCAAATTCCATGCATGGTCGTCTATGATATATGCTTTTGGAAAGCGTATGATTAATGCCAACTCCCAATGACCAAATGAGAAACTTAATGATAAAACCCTAAAGAAGACATTATTAAACTGATCTAAATCATTAGTCTTATTTTAGGCCCTCAAATACGTATGATGAACGTGTATTATGAATACTCGATGGTGATGTAATCATAAATGATTATATAATCATTTCACTTCCATTCCGAGGAAGTGATGAAACATATTTGGATTTTACTAACTCCTCTCAGTAGAGAAGTTATATGATCTTAGACCAAATGTTGGACATTGATCTGAATGTCATTCGGATGCAATGAAAAGATAATTTCCATGAGAGGTCCTGAAGATCTGGAATTGTGATGTGATCTCAATATCTAAGTCACTATATGTGGAACATAAAATCACCCTATTCTTATCTCCAAGTATCGACAAATAAAGCATATTTTTCTTAAAAGAGTTCAAGAATAATTCCTTTCATTTAATGTCTATCCAAGAATTAAGAAATGGATAATAAATGAGATTTAATTATCATGAATAATGTGAATTTGATTCATATTATTTAGATGCATGAGAATGATGATCCGATATGATTATATATGATTCAATTATTATGGATAGTAATAATGTGGCTATTACTATCCATATTAATCACATATATTATAAATGTGATTTATAATATATAAGAGAGAGCTATTTGTAAATAACATTTACAATTTAAATGTTGATGTGAATTGGATTCACATTGGACAATTAATTTAAATGTAATTTACAAATTATTTTGGGTTGTGAATATGATTCACAAATTTCAATGGCATGAATGAAATATTCACAAAATAATTTTGAATTTTTTATCTGAATAAATTTTAAAAATACTGCTGTAAATTATGAAATATCATGGGATGTGTAATCCCATGAAATAGGAGACGAAAACCTCGTTCCTAATAGGGGAGGGTGTATGATCACCATGAGTTCTACTTCCTGAAGGGCCATCCACCCCTATTGGAACGAGGCTTGCCTCCTTCCTATTCCTACTATGATGATTGATTTGAATGAATAAATTATATAGATGATTATTCAATATATATTTGCTTCATTTAAATTAATTATTATTGTTTTTTTTACAAAAAAATCATGGCCATTGAAATAAACACAAATAAATCTCAACCATTGGATTTCTGTTGTCCATGGATTAAGATCCATGGACTCCGAAAATATTATAAAAGAGGAGGTAACCCTAACTCTTCTTTTTAAAACAATAGAATTGTGTCTGTCTCTCTCTCTCATATTTTTATACACACCCCTTCTCTCCATCAAGAGTGGACATCCACTTCTTGCCCTAGAGAAGATCGTCGTTGTCGTTACGCCGTTGTGCTACCACTTTGACTACTCGTGGATCTTCGTCTTCCTAGGCGCTTCTTGTACGTAATGAAGACCTCAGATTTTGAGTGTCTAAATCAGGAGATCCGTCACTTGGATCAACATCTTGGATTGCGAGAAGGACGCGTGTCATCAACACGCTTGTAAGAGTCTCCTCCGTCAGGTCAAACCTGAGACAGGTGGTCTCTTCGTTTAGAGACTTCGATTGTAATAATGCTTTTAGAGTTATTCCGATATCTACTTTGTGGTTGATATGAAATGATACTAGAAGTGTTCTTGGATCATGTGGTTTCATTGCTTTAAAATTTTTAAATTCCGCCGCATTGAGCAATTAGTACAACAAGTTGCTCCTAATCGCATATGATGCGATCTTCACGCTTCCATGTTGCGCTTAAGGTTCTTTCCATATCCTTCAAGTGGTATCAGGGCCTTTTTCAGGTCTGGGATGAGATCCAAAACCCTAGGTGAACAAGGTTCGTGTTTTGGATGCGCGGGCATCATTATTTTTGCATTGGATGCAAGATTCGAATTGGTTTTTTTCACTAAAATGAAACGTACTATTTTTGCATTGTTTGAATGTGTTTTTATGTTAATAAAATGTATTTATAATGTCTAAATATATCCCGAAAATAGTGACCTAATATTTGTACCAAAAGTGCAAGAAAATGACTCGAAGAATTCTTGCCATGAATGTTCTTTTGCATATATTTGCAGATCTGTAAAAAAATTATTTTTGCTTATTGTTTTCCTGTCATAAAATATGAGATAAACACTTTAATAAAGTAGAGAATCAAACCATCAAACCTCTAAATTTATTCCGCACGATTCTGACTCCGTTTGCCCTAGATATTCCATATTTAGTGGAGATGGGTCGGAAGATGATTAGATCATCAAATTCTCTTTGCTAAATGTGTTTATAATTTAATGGAAATCATGGAAATTTTGAATTTTCTTTTATTAAATATGATGCTTAATAATTATAAAAATAATTGATTGATCATCATTGGCCATCGAAAGAATGTTTAATGAAAACCCTAGTTTGTCCTACAATAGTTGTAGGACAATATTTACATGCAAAACATTGTTACTTTAATAGGGCTGAGGTTTTATTTTGAAAATCTCCTAATAATATTAATCAAAATTATTTTTATGAATATTATATAATAAATCTGGTTGAAAGACCGAATATGATCTTACATACGAAATGATCAGATCACACTATCCTGACATGAGGCCATTATGGTGTATGGCCGGGGATCGTTGAGGTAGAAGGTTGCACTGTGAGTGCTCTATCCCACATCCTGTGCGTATTGGCCTTGAAAATGGGTAATGAAAGGATAATGCTTGAAATGATGATGTTGTATTTTTCTGATCACTAAATTTGAATAATATGTATTTTGATATTATACCATCTTCAAGTAACAATCAAGATTATTTTGTTGGTTGATTGAATTGGATTAATGATTGATTTATTATGATTAAATTAATTAGATCCAATTATACACTCTATTATGAATAGAATTGTATTTCCCTTGAAAGAATTAATTATGTGAATATGATTCATAATAGTTAATTAAAATTTGAACATGATATGGAGGATATAAGTGACATCCATGGTCTCCTTTCAAGACAAAGTGTTCAGTCGCCATGGATTGTATGTCAGAGACACCTATACAAAGTGACAGCTCTTACATACAAGCGCACATGGATCAGGCTCTTTACTTCTCGAAAGAGTAAGGCCATATGCGTAGTGACCCCAATATCGAGTCCTCATATTATTGGGGTGATATTGGATTACGCATAGTGACTTCTTATCCTATTGATGGTTGGTTCAATTATCTACGATCAACATTGCCTTAGGGGTGGTAGGCCCAGGTGTTAAAGACCGAATTAGGGAGATGCAAGTTGGACTTGCAAGGCGGAATGTGTTCCTGCTTCTTTTTATCCGAGTTACAAGTTCTCATATTAGTGGGATGTAAAAAAGGTAGAAAGGAGTTCCTAGTTCTTTCTAGAGAAATAACGATAAGTATAACGTTTGGTTTGAGAGTGATTAAGGGAATGAATTTCAGAGTTGAAAAGGCAAGACTAAATTGATAAAAAAATCCTTAATCAAAGAACTTAAAATTTGAATATATAATTATTTAAATGTTCTAATATAGTGCATTCTTAATTTCAGACAATGAAGTCCATGAACCCACTCTGTAGGGTCCTGAAGGTCAATCAGTTGCCTGGACCAAATTACTCAGATTGGATCCATAATTTGGATCTTGTCTACGGATTGCATCTCCAACATGCTATCCATGAACAAGCACACAAACCCTAAGACATTGTAAGAAATCAAGTTCAATGAAAAATATGGTGAAGATCATTCATTTGCTTGGTGTTATATATTAGTATCTCTCTCTAATGTGCTTCATAAGCAACATGTGAAGATGGATACTTGCCAGGATATAATGATGAATATCAAAGAGATGTTCGGTGATGTCTATCGTACAAAGTGTTATAACATTATGAAAGAACTTATTCACTCTAAAATGTAGGAAGAGACTTATGTTCGTGAACATGTACTCAAAATGTTTGGTTACTTCTCAGAACTAGAAATTCTCGGGGCTGAGATGGATGCATGCATGCAGTCTGACTTCATTATGCTATCTGTCCCCAAGTCTTTCAATAACTATGTGGTAATGTACCACATGAACAAGTTAAAATTGACTAATGCAGAACTCATGGCTTCATTAAAGTCTGCAGAAGATGTAATTGAGAAAGAGAATACCTTTGGCAATGCAATGGTTACACAAGTCAAGGAGAAGCACAATTGGAAGAAAAGATCTTGGAAGGGCCCCACCTAGAAGAGAAAGAAGACTAATCAAAGTGTTGGCTCATATTCTGATATTTCCACACTAGTGGCATTTAAGAAGACTGATGTCTGTCATCACTGTAAGAAGTTGGGGAACTGGAAATGTAATTTCCTATATTACCTGAAATCTGCAGACAAAGGTAATGCCTTAACAGGTAATAATACTACTTTCATAATTGAAACCAATTTTCTCATAGGAACAGAAGGTAGTTGGATCATCGATTCTGGTGGTTCTGTTCATGTATGCAATTTGTTGAATCTATTTCAGGAAACTAGCAATCTTGATAAAGGGGAGATAGTCATCCAAATAGGATATGATGCAAATGTTGCAGCAGTCATCGTCGGGACCCACAGACTATCATTATTTAGTGGAAAAGTCCTAGTAATTAAAGAGTGTCCTTATATTCCGTATGTTAGAAGGAACCTTATATATGTATGTAAGTTAGTTAGAAATGGATATTCATTTTTTTCCTTAATAAACTTGTCATAAATCGTTATGATAAATATATTGCAGATGGTGTTCTAACTTCTGGTGGACTCTATGATTTGTGCATTGATGACTCAAAAAAAAAATGATTTGTGCATTGATGAAAATGTTGTGAATGCTACTACCACTGATAATAATCGAAAAAGAATCAGGGAGGACATAAATCATTCGAATATAATTTGGCATCAAAGGATTGGTCATTTATCTGTTGATAGGATCAATAGATTGACAAAGGATGGACCCTTAGATTTCCTACAGGCCCAAACTTTACCTAGATGTGAACATTATATTCATGGTAAAATGACTAGGAAACCTTTTCATAATAAGGCTACTCTATTTGAGGGTATTCTTGACCTAATACATACTAATGTATGTGGTCCCTTCCATACTATGACTTCAAATGGATATCAATATTATTTGATGTTTTTTTATGACCATTCGGGGTGCAGGTTTATCTTCTTATTACATCATAAATCTAAAACCATTGAAAAGTTCAAAGAGTTCATTGCTTCGGTTGAGAACCAAACCGATAGGAAGATCAAACAGATTTGATTTGACCAAGGTGGCGAGTACCTCTCAGATGAATTTAAGGAATACATCAAAGAGAGAGGAATTGTCTCCAATTTCACTCCTCTTGGAACTCCCACACCTTAATGGTATTACTAAAAGACACAACAGGACCATCATGGACATGGTCCATTAAATGATGAGTAACACACATTTACCACTTAGTTTCTAGCGTTATGTAGTAGAGACTGCAATATATATCCTGAATAAGATTCCTAGCAAGTTCGTACCTAAAACTCCTTATGAGCATTGGTATGGTACCAAACCTAGTGTCAAACACTTAAGGATATGGAGTTACTTGGTCCATGCGAAGAATGTGGATGCAAGTAAGCTAGAGTCTCACACTCGTGAGTGCTACTTTATTGGGCATGTAAAGGATGGTATTGGATATCAATTTTACGACCTTGAGACTTGATGAATCTCCATTTCATCACATTTATTCTTTCATTTTGGCCTTTAAACCCTAGCTAAATGAATGTAAATAGCATTATTTCACATAAATTAACATTCATTACTTAATGCATAAATATTGTATAGAATACATTGTTTATAGCTAAAATAAAAGAATAAAGAAAAGACAAGAAAAGGAAATAAAATACCAAAGGTACTTTATGACCTTAATCCCCAAGACATAGGAATCGTAATGACTAGGTTGACATGGAATAAAGTAAGGGAGATAAGGGTCAAAAATACAATAAAAACCTCTTTATATATTTACCAAGAATGCATTTTTAGGACCTATGTTATTCTTTATTATTTATAACTCACATCAATAAATTCTGTACATAAAAGTTGTAGAGAAAAATACATAGAAAATACAAAATTGATGTCACACAGAAATAATACAAATTGTACATTCTACCGTCAAAGTAAAAAACCACAACCAAAACTTTTCAGGCCCATATCTTCTCCATGAACTTAAAATGCACCAAAATCACCTTTAATTGCATATAACTTTTTATTATCTATTTAATGAAGGTGGTTTCATTTAGTTTAGAGTTAAGATGCAAAAGTTAGGTTTTGGACCCCTATTGTACTCTATACATGAATAAAATATTCATTTTATTTATTCTCTATTTTTTTCACAATTTTGCATTTTTATAAATTTTTAAACATTCTTTATAGTATATATGCATATTTATAATACAATGAAACCAATAAAAATACATTAAAATAAAATAGTACATAGATGAATATACTATATTTATACATGTATAATAATTACCCTTATTTATTTAAGTGTACAAATAAACTAAGAAAAATAAAACAAATATATATCTAATCAAATTTAAATAAGTTATTTTATATAAATTATGTGTATAAAATAATAAAATATAAAAATGATAAATAAAAATCAAATATTCAAAACATAGGTAAATATACCTATAAAAACACATGTAAAAAGTAACCTATAATAAATTAAGTTGTAAAAATAAATAAAAATCAGATTAAAATACTACATAAATAATAAGTATTTTATGTTTTAACCAAAAATTAATAAAACCACTTATTATTTTATTTTGAATTAATAAGATTTTTATTTGCTGTTTTGTCGTCTAGTGGCCCTACGTGGACCAATGGGAGACCAGTCTTTTTTGACCCAGGTCAACTCCCTCGACCTCATAGGCCTAGCGGTTGTCAGAGGTTTTGACCTCAGTTCAACCAATTTTGGGGCCCAATCCTTACACTAATTTCACTCGATGCCTTCTGATCATTTAACCCTCGATACTTGCACTTTCACGCGAGGATCATCCCTCGATCAATGGTCCGTTGTATCGAGCGCCATTCCCCAATGAACCCATTCCTGTACATATATCCCCCTCCAACTTCCTCTCTTCCTTGATCCCTCTTCCACCAAGATAACCCTAACCTTAGCCTCAATCGAGTCTCTTGGTGACAATAGGAGGACTCTCCAGGCTCGAGCGGACAATTTTGGTATCGATTTGAGGTAGATCTGAGCTCACCGATCAGCTCTGTCGCAAGCTCTACTTCCTAGTCCTCCAGGTTCGGTGAGCTTCTTCTAAAGCATTTTTTAATTCTTTAGGTTAGTATTAGCATAGGGTAGGAGTAGTATCATTTGATTCCGTGTAATCTTCAAGAGATATAAAAATTCAAAGTTTACTGAAGCTGAGATTTGACGAACCTCCTCGCCGTTCTCGTCTGTGCTCTGTCCCACGATCCGCCACCATTTCATTCCTCTACGCTCTTTCTCGACCGCAGGAACCACCAGCCACCTAGAATCTTCGTGGATCCAGAGATTAACACCTCTACTCTACCACCTCATCGGAGATGTATGCTCGCCACCATCTTCCACCCATTTAACCTGATTAGCCCCCAGACCTTTAGTATTTTTGTGTTTGCGTTAACCATGCAGGTTCGAGGAGCTAAAGGCCCCATCTGAGGGCCAATTTTTTCAAGAACATGCCCCCAGGTCTTCATCGAAACCCTTGAGCTCTAAGGCTCGATCAACGAGCCCCAGACCCTTCTAAAGATCTGGAGATACACAGAGGCTGCAGGAACATGAAGCAACCCTCAGACGTGCTCCAGGTGGTCGAAGACATAAGCCATATTAGATTGAATCTCGCCAGCGGTGAGTTTTTCTCGTGTTCTTCAACCATCGTTGAGCATCATTCGATCAAGATCAGCCGCCCTAGGTGTCCAGTTACCATCAGATTTTGAGGAGCCACCTCTGTTGGATCTCATCCGAGATCTAATCTCACATATAGCCGATGAACCGTCATCAACACATCTAGACCGTCCACCTATCCATGTGAGGTGCCTTCGATCGCATGATCCACACCTTTAGGGGGTAAATTTCACATATAGCCCCTGTTTTGTTGCATTTTTATTTATTCCTATAATTTATTTAATATGATTTATATTTCTATGATATTTGCAAAGGAACCCCTGATCGTTTGGGATATTCCATTTGGGTCCAATCCAATTCAGCTCACGTGTCATCCCACGTGAGTTGGGCATTTTGCAAAGATACCCATGTAGATATCTATATTTATAGTTTAATATTTAAAATTTGAATATTTCTTGGGTTATTTGCACATCCAACCCATGGATTTGTATTAATCTACAAATATACCCCACCAAATATAAAATATTATATGTTTTGGGAACATTACAAATTTGGCCCTAAACTTATCTGCTGTGTTTGGCTAGGGTCCTGAAACTTTAAATATTTACTTAAATACCCCTACTAGTATGCATTTCTTTTTATAAACTTTATTTCATAAAAAAGCAGCTCTAGGCCTCTAAAAATTCATTGAAAATTACCCTAAATACTTGATATATATATATATATATGTATGTATATATATTACATATATTTTGGTTTGGTATCTAAAGTTTTTTTTCTCATTATTAAAAATAAAAAGCTGACTTATTTTTTCCTGTTTAGCTAGAAAAATATAAAATATGTAAAATCTTTTTGAGTACTTATTAAAATTATATTTTGTTTGTTATGCTATTTTGAATGTACAGACCAAAAATCTCTAAAAATAGAAAAAGAAAAACGATAAAAATTGAAAGGGGTCTAAATTCCTTACAAAAATTATAAAAAATCTAAAAAATTTCAAAAATATTGATTTCTTTTTTAAAACTTTATCTACTATATTTATTACATATTAAAATTAGTTTCGGAAAATTTTATTCTATTTCCAAAACAATCTGACTAATTTATCTTATTCATTGTTTTGCCTTATTAATTGAATTAAAAATACAAAAAATAGTAAAAAATATAATAAAAAAAATAAAAAATAGAGAATAATATAAAAATCCAAAAATATTTGATTTTGTGATGTTTGAGTGTATATAGGTATATTTATAATTATAAAAAGCTATCTCTACTCATATATATATATATATATGTGGAGTAACCCTAGGGCTTCATAAACGAGGGAGGAAAAGTATGCATGCTAAAGAAATCTATCTATGGGCTCAAACATATTCTCGTAGTTGGAACATTAGATTCGACAAAATCATAAAGAGTTATGATTTTGTGCAAAATATTGATGAATCGTGTGTGTACATGAAGCTTAGTGGGAGCGCCATTATGGTCATTGTGCTTTATCTAGATGACATCCTTATCATTGGGAATTATATAAGGATGATGACCAATGTTTAGATTTTGCTATCCCATACCTCCGAGATAAAAGATATTGGATAAGCCTCTTATGTATTAGGTCTAAGGCTGTTCGTAAACAGAGAAAAGTGGATTTTGGGATTGCCACGACATGGGTACATTAAGAAGATCCTGAAACATTTCCACATGTAGAATTCCTAGAAAGGCTTCCTTCCCTTAAGACATGGTATCCACATATCTAAAGAGATGGCTCCTCAAAGTATTGAGGATAAGAAAGCCATGACTTGATGCCCCTACGCATTAGTTGTGGGAAGCTTGATGTATGCCATGATGTGTACATGGCCAGATATCTACCATGCAATGGGAGTGGTAAGCCGTTACCAATAATTGTAAGGAGAGAAACATTGGAATGCAGTGAAGAACATCTTCAAGTATCAAAGATGTAAAAAAAATTACATCTTTGTCTATGGAGATGGTGATCTCCAAGTCTTAGGATATACCGATTCAGACTTCCAGTCGGATATTGATGATCGAAAGTCGACATCAAGGTTTGTATTCTTATTGAATGGTGGTGTTGTGAGCTAAAGAAGCAACAAGAGTGACTCTATGGACGACTCAACAACTGAGGCTGAATACATTATTGCATCAGATGCTGCAAAGGAGGCAGTGTGGTTGCGCAAGTTCATCCTTGAGTTTGGCATAGTTTCGACAGATACTCCCATCCCACTACTCTGCGATAACACGGGAGACATAACTCAAGCGAAGGAACTCAGATGGCATCAAAAGAGGAAGAAGTGGAAAGGAAATACCACATCATTTGGGAGATACAAAAGCATGGTGACATCGTCATCACCAAGGTGGCCTCTGCCGACAATGTTGTTGATTGATTAAAATGTGATTCATCACTCTAAAAGTTGAAAATAGAGCCTTGTTTCTGAGTAATGAGAGGCATCTTTCCACCTATATTGCATAAGTAGCATTCATGCATGCACAGATAACATTTGCATTTTAGCATTCACATCTGCGTTAAATAAGAAGGCAACTTCACATGTAAAAAATCACCTAGTTGTATGTATTTTATACTAACTCCAAACTCCATAAAGTCAAATCTATAGTGTATTTATTACTAATACTAATACAAGAAAAATACCAAAAAAATGTTAACTTGTAAAATTCACCAATAAAACCCCAATCCAAGTTTAAGACCATGGACCTTAAAATACACATATCTCTCTCATACATCATCCGAATTAGGTCTACTCACTTCTAAAATAATATACATTCAGAGAACATCAAAATGAGACCACATTCATTAAATTCAGAGCTCGTATGCAAAACTTGGGTTTTGGCCCTCATTACTGTATCTACTTGTATTTATACCCATGTATTTTATCATTTCATTTGACTCTTTTCCGTTTTTGGTCAACATGAAACTTGTAGATCTCATTGAGATCTACAACTTTTATGTTTTGAGTTTTTCTATATTCGGCAATTTCCCCGCTCTTATTCACCTTCTTCTTCTCAATAATCTAATTGGGCTACGTGGCGCCCTCTGGTTGCGCTACGCGACCCACTCCATTGCATGTCATGCGCCCTCCTTCCTATGCCGTCCGATCAGCTCTTACATCTCTCCATCCAAGTCGTCCAATCCCACCTAAACCCCAACCCTTGGATCAGATCCAAAGATCACATCACGACCATTCATCTCCGCGTCACTCTACTTATGCCACGTGGCTCATCATGTGCCGCTAGATACTCTCCAGGTTGCCTCCATCCGCACCGTCCATTCCTGCTCCATCCATAACGATCTGATCTTATCCCAGATATGATCTCCACCGCCCATTAGCACTTAACCCTCTACCAACCACGCATCACGCCCATAGCCACCTGATCATCCTCTATATCCACAGATCATGGCCGTTAATTCCCGCTCAATCCAACACCCTTCGATCCTTACTTCTAATTCAATCTTCACCGTTCGTCATCGCCATGCCTAGATCTCGCCACATGGTGCTCTCCATTGCCCTTTGATCTTTCCTGCCTGATCTAATCCTAACCGCTCATTAGAGCCCCTATCTTGGACGTTGGATCACTAGATCCAACGGTCAAGAGTTCGTCTTCTGCCTCCGAAAAGGCTTCGCCCACGTCCCCCACCTCGCCAACCCGCTGGCCCCTTTCTATTTCCGTCGCCATTACCGCCACCATCTCCACTCAATGAGCATCCCACGATGACACCCATACTCCCCTCATCCTTGCCAGAGATCACCTCGACCATGATTCCCTCTCTCTCGTGCCATAATCGAGCCACGAACACCTCACCTCCCATCACCCGAACCTCTGCCTTCTCTCTATAAATACAACATCTCCGACCATCATAATCCCTATCCGCCCTTGCAAGAGAGTTTATTGAGCTCGACTCCACCTACCAGTGACAGTGATTAGGTCTGAATCCGAGCGAAGACAGAGATACTCTACGACGAGATCCACGGCGAGCTTCACCGTGTAAGCAACTCATCCATCGAGCTGCACGAGCTCGGGTTGCTATCGACCCTCGAGCGATGACCAGAGACTCCTCTTCGAGCCTCCATTCCCAGGTAGCTTCCTCCATCTTCGATCATTTCTTTCTTCTCGGCCGATCTTCTCCGAATTACTCCGCCTTCTCCGCTCGACATCACCATTCACCGACCATCGCTAAAGCTTCGCATCGAAGCTCCCATCATCGCACACCCCTTCATTCCTCTTCATGACGCATCGGGCCACCTACGACCACTGCTCCGCCGATCACGGCGGAGGAACACCACCTCCCGTTCACCACTTCACTCCATAAGGCCTTAAGCACTCACTGCACTCCACGTGAGCACCTACACGCGTCTGCTACAATCACTAACACTGCTGGAACCATTTTCGCCATTGGTACGACCTTCGCCAGAGATGTTTCGAGCTCCATCGTCTCCGGCCTACAGACCCCGCCTGCCTCTTCCAGAAGCTCCAGTCGCTCCGCTGCACCTCCACGGTGGTGTCCAGCTACTTAGAAATCCACGGAGATCAGCATCGAGTAAGAACCAAGGCGGCGAAGCTGACAACCTCTCACTGGAGCCTAGCCATGTCCGCCACAAGAGGCTGCGGTGAGGAGGAGCACGAAGCCCAGTCACCGTCTGATCATCATGATCGGATGGTTCCCAGCACTCCACGTCACATCCTTCAGCAGCTCCAGATACCGTTGGATCCATTTGGATCTAACGGTCTACCTTTCGCCAACCAGCTTCAGCAACCGTTCAATCATCTCGATCGAAGAGTCCATCGTTCTCTACGTCACTTCCTCCGAGCCTCTTCCTCGACCCTTAGGCTCGGAGCTCCCGAAGCTACCCCAAAGTAAGTCTGAACCTGCATAAGACCCGAGCCACCGTCCAAGCCTCCGACGCTTCCCAAACCTAGCACCTTACGTGGTCTTCACGTGTGGTCTGGGTAATTTACACTGAGGCCCCTGCAATTTTTCAAATTGCATTTCAGTCCCTACCCAGGCGCGTCACGTAAGGTGCACGTGTTCTGTGGAAAATTTGCACACATACCCCCATCATTATAGGTAATTGCATTTTAGTCCCTATACGCATGTTTCAGAATTAATCAATTTTTATTCCTGTTTGCATTTTGATCCCTGTGTGTGTTTGCATGTTTATTTAGGCATTCATTTAGAGTCATTTTTAAATTCCAAAAATTGCATGTTGTAGAGAAACTTGTGCTTTATCATTATGGACACTTGTCATATTTTTATGAGCATCAAGGAATTTAATATGATTCTTTTTATGGAAATTTACATAGTTTTGCCATTGTGTGCTTGAAATTCATATTAAATTATTTATTGCTCCAAAAATCACCAAAAAATCACATTAGATCTAGTTTAAGTAGTTATACTCTTTGCCCAAAAATCACATTATTTGCACGCATAACGAGGCCTTAATAAATTAAATGATCTTTTAATTAATTGATTTTTAATAAGTCCAAAATTTATCATTTTTAAGGTTTAATAATTTTCCTAGATTCATCTCACATAGAATTATCTAGATTAATTTTTGTGTCTGAAAATGATTTGATTTGGTATTTATCGCAATTAATTTTGTAAAAACCATCCTGCATTCATATTTAATTTATATTTAATTCATTTAGAGTCTAAAAATTCCAAAAAATGTGCAGTAGCTTAATTTCATAGTATTTCATATTCTGGCCAAGTGTCATCATTTGTCGACTTAATTTGACCATACTTCAAATTTAACCTTAAAATTTGGCTCGAACTGCATCGCATTTTTCTTAATTGCATAAAAAATAAAAAAATATTCTCTTGAAAATCTAACATCGAAATTGGCTTCAAATTAACCTAAGGAAAAAGCTGCCTCCTTGAGTTCGACCTTGGGCTTGCCCAAGTAAAATAAAAAAATTACTGCTTGCGTTTAATTTGACATTAATCTAAGTGGTCTTGATCAATCTTGATTTACTGTTGATGCGATTTAACGCGGTTTAAAAAGTTGTTTTTACCACGTCGTTGTTGTTCCACGCAAAATCGCAATCAAACAAATAATATTACAACTACTAGCATATTGGAAAAAATATGAGTTGTATAGTGCAAGTAGAGGTTCGTATCCGCAGGGACTGGGCAAACTCGCTTTCTTTCTTTAAAACTTGATTTGAATTTTGATCTCTTGTGATGGAAGAAAAATTATGAGAAATTGCAATATATGGTGAAAATATTTCTGAGAACTTAGATTAAGCAAATGTGGGTATGAGTGTGATTAAATGAGTAAGTGGTGGATGGATCGCAAATTAATATAGAGATAATAGTATGACATTTGCAATATTTCAAGATGGAATAAAAATGTAAGAGTTGCAATGCATATTTCGAGAAACAAACTAGAGTAAATAAAATATGTTATCAAATAGTTGTGAGTAACATAACAAAGTGCAAGGGAGATGTAAAAATGAGAAATGAAATGCTTCTCTATCCAGATAACGATGGCGACGACGTCTATCACGGACGCGCGAGCTGCTATATAGGGAGAGGAACACCACACAAAAAAACGTCATCGCACGAGTGACGGGATGCTATTGGTCTCTAGAAGATAGCAAGCTAGAGTTGATCATGCGTATGCCGGTTGCGTGTATGGGCTGAATGCATAGAAGCCGCTGGCCGCATGCGTGAGAAGGTGGAGGTGTGCGGGCTGAAGATGCGATGTTGGGAGCTGATCGCACATACAAGAGGTCGGAGGTGCTGATGCAACAGGTCCACGTAGCTGCTGCTGCATGAGGAGGTTGCTGGTCGTCGCGGGGTACGCTAGAGGAGGGGTGTGGGCTGTAGCTGCTGGTCGCAGCGAGGAAGAGAAGGCCGCGAGCGAGGTGGCCACTGCTGCACACGAACTGAGAAGGAAGAGAGTAGCGGGGGAGAGGAACGTGAGAGAGAGTGGGCTGCTTGAGAGAGGGCTCGAGGGTGAGGGGGAGGGCTGCGTGAGAGAGCTCTCCTTTCTTGCATGGAGTTGTCCTTTTATAGATGGAATGTGTGGCACCTTCCTCCTACAATAAAGAGAAACAATTTATCACATGTACATAAAGACAAAACTTAAATACATGCATGGGAAAGGGAAGAGAGAGAACATGCATGGGTGGCTTAATTCATGGGGAATGCCTTACGTAGGGGCTCTATGCACATGGGAAAGAGAGTGCTGAAATTGCAAAAATCATCCTTCTCATTTCTTCACAAGATAAAATGTTAAGGGAATTCGTAGAGCAAATTTAGATAATCAAAATGTGTTTGACTGTTGATAAAACTCAATGTTATGTATATAAATCTAATGCAATTTTATATTCTCCTTAATGTAAAAAAACAATTATGAGTTGTTAGATTATGAAGGTAATTATTTTAAGTTATATTTTGGTGATTTAGTATGGATCTTCCTTAATCTTAGTAAAATATAATCCCACCATAGAATCCAAAAATAGATATTTTTGAAAACATTTTGTCCATATATATAATTATGATCTGTTGATTTATGCAGAGGTTAGATCGATTATGTGTAATTAAGATGATTTTCTCCGATGTGCATATGGAATAAATAACATGCGGATTATGCAAGATTGATGATTATATGTCAAATATTGAGCTTGTTCTTCGCATAATTTGATCATTTTATATCAATATATATTGTAATCATCACACCCCCATGCTTAAATCTTGCTAGACTCGAGCAAGAATAAGATAAATAATAATGAGGACAAGAAAAATAGCCAAGATAGATCGGGTGAGGGTTTGCAACAGACATACCCACAAAGTCTAGAGTTTTCAGATCCTAACCACACAAATACACAAACTTCAGTAGAGTTGACCTATGGATTAATGATTTGTTCCAATTGTTGACTTGACTTGAGTTTTGTAGTTTCAACAACCTCTCAATTCCAACAAAATCAGACATGGTTTCAGAAGGTCGATCAAGTCAGCTCATCCCTAAGAAACAAGTATTCTCTTTGACCTTGAATGGATATAAATAGTGTTAGTGATATTTTAGCTTTCGTGAGTCAAGAGAATGAGCTAACAACACAATCTATCAAGGTACCGAATGATTCCCTACGCATATAGCCTCAGTCCTCACCTGAATTCAGGAATATTCTCTTTTCACCCAAGTATGTCAGTTAAAAAATAGGTCATAATTCTTTGGAGAATGGGACTTAATTTTCGGGGTTTTCCGTAGACTGCTTTGGTCCGTTGCTCTCATTTTTTTCCTTTTGCAGAGCATAACCCTGGGCCTCTTTGGGCCTCTTCTAAGAAATTAGGTAGCATCATTGGGCTGCTCCCATGGCTTGTTAGTAAAGAAGGGGTATTTGGTGGTCTCCTTTCATTGCTGTTGCTTCGCACATCTTTGCATTATTGGTGGTTTTTGGCATTCTTTTGTATTGTGATATGCCTTTTTGTGGTGTTTTTGTTTTGGGTTTGGCATCAAAGGTAGTATCGGCTTAATATTGACTTCGGAGGCACGATACTGTCTTATTTGCTGACATACTTAGACTAGAGAGATCATGTTGCCCCTGAGTCAAGTTCCTTCACTGGCTATAGACAAGGTTCAGGCATTGGCACAACCAAGAGGACAACTCCTCACCTCAACTAGATTGTATTTGTATCTCGTAAAATAAACTCAATCAAGCTTAGTACAATTTGCCGTTGCTTAATATCCACTGAAGAGTTTAAGAGTGCTACTAGTTGCTCAGGTGATCTAGTTAGATGCAGAAGTTCATTCACCAGTAGAGTTAGTGGAATTGAGAGAATAAAGTCCATATGGACCTGAAGAAAGCTTAAAAACTCATGCCAGGTGAAATTCTGATGAAGTTAAGTGGATTAGGGTCAACTCAACCTCAGTCTATAATCTATGTAGTGAAGATCTGTTTTCTCAACAAAATTGAGAAGGCCATATTTTTGGTGATTTTCTTTTCTTTTTTTTGCAAAGATATTTTGAAAACATGCAGACACCCCCCATGCTTATCAAAAACCATGTCCTCATGGTGAACAAAAGGACCATCAGATTGGGTGGGCAAGATTTTTTTGTGTTTTTGTTTGACGATTTTTTTAGTAAAGAGGTGTACCCCCATACTTATCTAATGCAATGCAGTGAAATAAACATGCGAGAAATAAGAAGAAAAGATGCCTGTGAAGAGATGCTCACGAGAGTGCATGATTTAACGCCTCAGCTTGGCGATGTATACTGCTTATTGTTCCTGTAGAAGGTATGTTGCACAACCAGGCATGGGACCAGATGGTTCGACAACAGGTTTTAGTCTTTGACCATTGACTCTAAAAGTGACTTTAGTGTTTGGATCAGAATTTTCTATCGAGCCATTATCAAAGACTTGAGTTACAGTGTATGATCCTTTCCATTTCGATCTACGTTTTCCTTGAAATAACTTCAGTTTTGCATCAAATAGCCATACATTTTGATTTTCTTGGAATGTTTTCCTCGAAAAGTTGGCATCATACCACAACATGATTTTCTCTTTGTATAGCAGGTTGTTTTCATAGGCCTGTGATCGTAACTCTTCCAATTCAGCCAAATCCAATAATATTCTTCTTCCAGCCTCATCATAATCCAAATGGCATTTCTTTATTTCCCAGAGTGACTTATGGTGGATCTCAACGGGTAAATGGCATGGTTTTCCATAGACTAATCGGTATGGGCTCATTACTAAGGGCGTACGAATGGCAATACGGTAGACCCAAAGAGCAGATGGCAAGTGTTGGGACCAATCTTTTCGATCAGAGCGAACAATTTTTTGGATTATGGTTTTGATTTCTTGATTTGACAGCTCAGCCATTCCATGTTTTGATTTCTCGATTTAACATCTTAGCCATTCCATTTGTCTGTGGGTGATAGGCGGTTGAGATACGGTGTTCGACTCCATTCTCCTCAAGTAGATTCTTTACTGAAACATTCAGTAAGTGGGTTCCACCATCACTAATGACCACCTTTGGTAGTCCAAATCGAGAGAAAAGGTTGGCCAAGAATTTGACAACAGTGGCACTATCAGCAGCGCGAGTGGGAATGGCTTCAACCCAACGAGACACGTAGTCAACGACGAGTAGGATATGTTGATAGCCTTGTGAGGTGGTGAAAGGTCTCATGAAGTCTATTCCCCAAGTATCAAAGATTTCGACTATGTACACAGGTTGGAGGGGCATCATGTTGCCTCGGGTCATTGTTCCATTGGTCTGACAAGCGTGACAAGACTAAGCAAAATAATGCGAATCTTTAAAGAGTGTGGGCCAGTAGAAACCACATTGTAAGACCTTAGCGGATGTACGCTTTCCTGAATGGTGTCCTCCACACCTAGAGGTATGACAGTGAGATAGGACACTAGTGACTTTAGTTTCAGGGATACATCGTCTCCAGATCAAATCAGTACCCTCTTTGAAGAGTAACGGGTCTTCCCAGTGGTAGTATCGGGCTTGGGCTTTGGTTTTGTCTTTCTTGTGTCTTGGCCAGTCATCAGGAAATGTAGAAGTGACGAGGTAATTTACGATGTCGACGTACCAAGGGAGTTGAGAGACCGACATTATATTCTCATCTGGGAAATGCTCAGATATTGGGATTGTGTTTTTGATTGATGAAGGGAGTCTTGACAGGTGATCGGCCACAACATTCTTTGCTCTTGCTTTGTCTTGAATTTCCAAGTAGAATTCTTGGAGCAGTAATACCCACCTAATGAGTCTAGGTTTGGGATTTTTCTTTGTGAAGAGACATTTCAGAGTAGAGTGGTCTGTGTAGATTAAGATATGGGATCCTAAGATGTAAGATCAAAATTTCTCTAGTGAAAATACCACTGCCAGCAGTTCTTTCTCAGTCACACTGTAGTTCTTTTGGGCATCATCTAGGGTTTTGCTAGCATAGTGGATGGCATATGATTTTTCATCTTTCCTTTGACCCAATACTGCCCCAACAACATAATCAGAAGCATCACACATGATTTCAAATTCAAGAGTCCAATCAGGGGGCTGTAATATGGGTGCTTCAGTGATGATTTTTCTCAGAAGAATGAAGGACTCGAATGCTTCCTCAGAGAGCGTAAAATCTTGGTCTTTCTCAAGTAGCTTGGTGAGTGGACGGGCAATTTTCGAGAAATCTTTGATAAATCGGCAATAAAAACCAACATGCCCTAAGACAGATCGAACTCCTTTTACATTCACAAGTGGACCTAAGTGACTGATGGTCTCAATTTTTGATGGATCCACTTCTATCCCCTTCTTTGACACAATATGTCCCAGCACAATCCCTTGCTTCACCATGAAGTGTGATTTCTCCCAAGATAGTATTAGATTTACTTCAATGCATTTTTGTAAGACTCTATCCAAAAATCCAAGCATTTCCTCAAAGGAGTCCCCAAAAATAGAGAAATCATCCATAAATACTTCCATGAAATCGCCGATCATATCAGTGAAAATTCCCATCATGCATCTTTGAAAGGTTGCTGGGGTATTACGTAATCCAAAAGGCATGCGACGAAAGGTATAAGTCCCAAAGGGACAAGTGAAAGTTGTTTTGTCTTGATCTTCTGATGCTATGGACACTTGGTTATAACCAGAATATCCATCCAAAAAACAGAAGAATTCTTTTCCGGGTAGCTTCTTGATGATTTGGTCAATGAATGGCAATGGGAAATGATCTTTTCGGGTAGCCTTGTTGAGTTTCCTATAATCGACACAGACTCTCCAAGATGTGGCTACTCGGGTGGGTATGTCTTCTCCTTTTTCATTTTTGACAATTGTTAATTCAGCTTTCTTGGGGACAACCTGGAGAGGACTATTCCAAGGACTATCAGCAATAGGATAAATGATGCCCGCACTCGACCACTTGTATATTTCATTCTTCACAACCTCTCATAAATTAGGATTCAACCGTCTTTGCATTTCTTGAGAGGTCTTACTGTCATTTTCCAAGTATATGTGGTGTGTGCAAAATGTCGGGCTTATTCCTTTCAAGTCTGTTATTCTCCAACCAATAGCCTGAGAATTCCTTTTCAACACTTCCATGAGTTGGCTTTCCTGAGTACTATCTAAGTTGGCATTAATGATGACTGGTAGAGTGTGTGCATCATCGAGGAAAGCATATTTCAGGTCTTGTGGTAAGGGTTTCAGTTCAACAATGGGTGTTGGTGGGGTTAGAGGGGCAGTTTCTTCTGTATTGATCGATGAAATAGTCTCAAATGGTGGCTCCATCATGGGTATGATCATAGATGAAGTCAATGCAAGTTCAGTACTTAGTGTGTCCCAGGCTTCATCTAACTCAAAAATTTCCTTACCACTGAGAGGGCATGGTAGAGCTTCGAGTGCATAGTTCAGATTATATGTGGCAATTTGTTGAGACATGTCCTTGTAAGTGGATCGGAAGGTGTTCAGACTAACCTCCAAAGGGTCTTTGGAAAGATGGATAGGGGCAAAATCATTTTGTATGTCAAGAACATCATAGCTCTCTATCCAACCACGGTCTTCAAATTCAGATTCAACAGAAGTAGGGTCGATAAGATCAACATGAATGACTTTACTATTGATTTTAAATTCTACTCTCCAATCTTCATAATCAAAATTCGCCTTAGCGGTGACCAAGAATGG
This sequence comes from Ottelia alismoides, assembly GCA_037367405.1. Classification (NCBI taxonomy): domain Eukaryota; kingdom Viridiplantae; phylum Streptophyta; class Magnoliopsida; order Alismatales; family Hydrocharitaceae; genus Ottelia; species Ottelia alismoides. Next base: position 61,217 of record JAZKJV010005489.1, on the reverse strand, counting down.
TCGTCCAAGTTTAATGGGTGTCTCACTCAGTGTATTAGCTTTATTCATATCCATCACAACAAAATCAACTGGGAATTGGTGGCCTTGCACATCAACTATCACATCCTCAAGTAGTCCTCTTGGTCTTTTCACAGAACGATCAACCATTTGTAAAATCATCGACACAGGTTTCAGCTTTCCTAAGTCAAATTGCTCTAGAATGGCAGTAGGGAGGAGATTGATGGAAGCACCGTTATCTAGTAGGGTGCGATCGAAGGTTAATTCACCAATTGTGAATCTAATTAGAGGAGCTCCTGGATCTTTCTTTTTGGTGGGTAGGAATTGGGAGATGGCATTGGATGTTGCTCGAGGGAGCACATGTTTTTCAATATCTTCATTGTCCTTTTTATTCTTTCCATTGGATTTCCGTTTTGGTGTGCATTTTTTCTTCAAGAAGCGGGAGAAGGCTGGAACTTGTTCGAGGGCTTTTAGGAGTGGGATTTCAATGACAATGTCGGAGAACAGTTTTTCTAGCTCTGTGGATGATCGAGTCTTTCTTCGGTGAAGAGCTCCGGGAAAGGGGATGGTTATGGTTGGGAAGGAAGGAGGGAACAAGGTTGTCTGAATTGGCTTCTCTTCATCATCAATCTCTTCCTCAATTTCTGTTTGATCCTCTGAAGCCAGTGGTCTGGTGAAGGCATAAGTGGTTTTCTCGTTTCTTAGAGTGACATCATTAGCAGATTGGTTTGGACTGGGTGGAGTTTTGAAATTCACTTGATTCCTAGGTGCTTGCTGTGTGTTCCCTTAATTTGTCCTAGGAGATGTGAAAAATCCTTGATTTTGGTTTTGAAAACCAAGTGGTGAGGTGAAAGATCCAGCAGGTGGTGGAGTTTGAAGTTCTCCAGATGAACTAGCCTTGTGGTGTTGGGATTGGGCAGAGGTTGAGGCGACAAGGCTGGGATGTATGACCTGATATCGGCAAATTGCCAGGCATTCTCAGAGTTGGCTTGTTGTTGAGCTTCAGTGGCATGTTGTTGTGCTATGGCAAGTTGTTGTATAGCTCGAGCCAAGGCATCAAAATTAACAATAGTAGTGTGTGGTTGAGTCACTGGTGGTGCTATCGGTTGTCTGGGCTGGGTGTGATTTTGGAAATGATAGTTGTGTTGTCCATTCCACCCATTATTTGACTGTTCTCTCCATTCCTGCATTTGGATGTTTAAATATGCCCCTCCCTTGATTTCTTTGTACCCAATTCACAGTCTCAGGGGTCATGTCTTGATTATAAGTGAATGGAGTGTGGTCAATTTCTTGAACGATGGGATTGGTCATAGCCAATTTTCCTATGGCTTGGGTCATAAGGTCCATTTGCTTGGAGAGGATTTCCATTTATCATGATTTTCTTTGGATAGGTCACTGGTAGATCTCTCATGATCGATTATGTTGACTGATCTCATGTTCCCACTGTATTGTTCAATGGAGGAACTATTCACCAAATTATCAGCCATATTTTCAAATAAAGTCCAGAACAAAATGTTCATCACAGCTGATATAGTTCCATTGCAAGAGCCATCAATCACTCTCTTAAATGATGTATCTATGCCCTCATAAAATATCTGAGCTAGCTTCCATTTGTGGATTGCATGATGAGGGCATTTCCTTTGAAGTTCCTTAAAATGCTCCATGCTTTGTGTATGGGTTCTTTGTTCCTCTGGGTGAATGATGATATGGCTTATCTCAGGGCATTTGTTTTTCCTATTGGGAAGTATTTCTTGATGAAGGCTTCCCTTAAGATATCCCAGGAAGTGAGAGGAGTCCCGTAATTCCTAAGCCATTGGAGTGCTCTTTCATTTTAGTGAGTATGTGAAGGCCTTCATGTAGATGTATTCCTTATCGACCCCAGGGATGCTCATTGTGTCAGAGGCCGAGCGGAAGTATTGGATGTGAAGAAAGGGTCTTCATTCTCATTTCCGTAGTATTTCAGAATCAGGGAGAGGGATGCTGGCTTAATCTCAAAATCTCCTACCTCAGGTGGAATCTCAACCCAATGGACTACATATTCTGTAGCAGGGTTATAATATGCTGATGGATGGTCTCCTATTCAGAGGAGCTATGACTCGGTGAATGGTTGCGTTTTCCTCCATCAGAAGTTGTAGTTGTTGGAGGATGAGGTCCATAGGGTTTGGTCTGTTTTCTTCTCCCATGTCTCCTAGGTCAGGTGAATTCTCAGGCTTCTCAGTTGAAGGAGATGGGTTGGATTTTGATTTATAAAACTGGATTGTAATCTAAAGGTTGTTGTAATGGATTTTTCAGAGACCTACGACCTAGCATACACAACACAAAATACCAGACAAGTTGTTGATTCACCAACTCACACAAAAATTACCGCGGGAGCGGTTATCTTTTCATTTTAATTTAGTGATTCAACATATATTATCAGAGAATTTAAAAGTCCTTAATGAAGAGGCGGGTGTGGAGATTGTGAGAATTGATGTCCTAATCCAGCTGGGGGATCCAAGGTACGGTACTCTGATCGAGGATCTGTTCTTCCCACAAGAACCTGTGCTTAACATGTCGAGAAGTTACGATTTCCCTCTGCAATCCCATGTAGCACCAGGAATTTTTGTCTCTATCCAAGGATTCTATGTGCTTGTGATTCTTGTGTCATTCATGTGCATCAAACAAACATTAAGAATTTTGTCCGCATTCGCTCGGGTCACTGCGGTGACCTTTCAAGCTTATCTTCTTAATGTGATCAAGGCATGATTTCGTGATCTTTGGATTATGTTATCAGAGGGAGAATACCACAGAGATGATGCAAAGAAGAAGTCTTTTTTAATTTTTTTTTCGATTTAATTCGAAGCATAAACAAATGCAGAAATTTAAAACCTAAGATGCCTAAGAGAAAGAGAAGCTCACAGTGCCTACACTTCTAGCGCTAATCCGTAATATTTTGTCCTGCTGATGGCGAGCTTTTCCGAGAAGGAGGGAGGAGAAAATATTACAAATTACAGATTTGCGAAATTAAAATGCATGAAAAAGATAAGTATTTTTTGAAGACTAAGTACCTGCAAAATAAAAAAAAATGCACGGATTAGATAATTGAAAATATGTTAAAGTGAAGAAGAAAAAATGCAAATATTGCCTAGTCCCTGGCAACGGTGCCAAAATGTTGATGCAATTTTACGCGATTTAAAAAGTTTGTTTTTACCACGTCGTTATTGTTCCACACAAAATTGCAATCAAACAAATAATATTTACAACTACAAGCATGTTAGGAAAATAATGAGTTGTATAGTGCAAGTTGAGGTTCGTTACCCGCAGGGACTAGGCCAAACTCGCTATTTTATTCATTTAAAACTTGATTCGAATTTTGATCTCTTGTGATAGAAGATAAACTATGAGAAATTGCAATATCCGGTGAAAATATTTCTGAGAACTTAGATTAAAAAAATGTGGGTATGAGTGTGATTAAGTGGGTAAGTGGGGGATGGATCGCAAATTAATATAGATATAATAGTGTGACACTTGCAATATTTCAAGATGGAATAAAAATGTAAGAGTTGCAATGTATATTTCGAGAAACAAACTAGAGTAAATAAAAGATGTTATCAAATAGTTGTTTCATCAAATTTAACTTAAACAAGAAGGAGTAACATTGAAAAGTGCAAGGGAGATGTAAAAATGAGAAAGGAAATGCTTCTCTATCCAGATGACGATGGCGACGACAACTATCACGTATGCGTGAGCTGCTATATAGGGAGAGGAACATCGTACAAAAAAAAACATCGTCGCACAAGTGACGGGATCCTGCTGGTTGCTAGAAGACAGCACTCTAGAGTTGATCATGCGTATGCTGGTTTGCGTGCGTGGGCAGAATGCAGAGAAGCCACTGGCCGCATGCGTGAGAAGGTGGATGTGTGCAGGATGAAGATGCGATGTTGGGAGCTGATCGCACGCACAAGAGGTCGGAGGTACGCAAGCTACAGGTCCACGTAGCTGCTGCTGCATGAGGAGGCTGCTGGTCGTCGCGGGGTACCCTGGAGGAGGGGTGTGGGCTATAGCTGCTGGTCGCGGCGAGGAAGAGAAGGCTGCGAGCGAGAAGGCCACTACTGCACACGAACTGAGAAGGAAGAGAGTATGGGGGGGGGGGGGGAGGAACGTGGGAGAGAGAGGGATGCGTGAGAGGGAGCTCGGGTGTGAGGGGGAGGGCTGCGTGAGAGAGCTCTCCTTTCATGCATGGAGTTGTCCTTTTATAGATGGAATGTGCGGCTCCTTCCTCCTACAATAAATTAAAACAACTTATCACATGCACCTAAAGACAAAACTTAAATAAATGCATGGGAAAGGGAAGAGAGAGAACATGAATGGGTGGCTTAATTCATGGGGAATGCCTTACGTAGGGGCTCTATGCACATGGGAAAGAGAGTGGTGAAATTGCAAAAATCTTCCTTCTCTTTTCTTCCCAAGATAAAATATTAAGGGAATTTGTAGAGCCAATTTAGATAATCGAAATGTGTTTGACTGTTGATAAAACTCAATGTTGTGAATATAAATCCAACGCATTTTTATATTCTCCTTAATGTAATAAAAACAATTATGAGTTGTTAGATTATGAAGGTAATTATTTTATGTTATATCTTGGTGATTTAGTATGGATCTTCCTTAATCTTAGTAAAATATAATCCCACCATAGAATCCATAAATAGATATTTTTGAAAACATTATGTCCATATATATATAATTATGATCTGTTGATTTATGCAGAGGTTTGATCGATTATATGTAATTAAGATGGTTTTCTCCAATGTGCATATGGAATAAATAACATGCGGATTATGCAATATTGAAGATTATATGTCAAATATTGAGCTTATCCTTCGTATAATTTGATCATATTATATCAATATATTTTGTAATCATCATTTACCCGACTACAATGAACGAAACATTAAATTTGATCGATAATTCGGTTGAATTAGGCAAATTTTCGACTACTCGTATTCCTCACACGAAAATAAATGATGGTTAGAGAAAGAATCGCACAAAATAAATAAATAAAATTGAACAGAAAATATTCACAAGAAAAACTGGGAAATTTGACTACCCGGGGATGGAAAACCTAAAATCTAAATTTTCTAAAAATCAACCTAAGCCGTGTGTCCCCGACAACGGTGCCATATGAAGAGACTTCGGTATACCCTGCCTAATTCAACCAAATTATCGATCAAATTTAATGTTTCGTTCATTGTACTCGGGTAAATCAAGACTGATCAAAACCACTTAGATTAATGTCAAATTAAATGCAAGCGGTAATTTTTTTATTTTACTTGGGCAAACTAAAGGTCAAACTTAGGGAGGCAGCTTTTTCCTTAGGTTAATTTGATGCCAATTTCAATGTTAGATTTTCAGAAGAATAATTTTTTTTGTATTTTTTATGCAATTAAGAAAAATGCGATGCAATTCGAGCCAAATTTTTAAGGTTAAATTTGAAGTATGGTCAACTTAAGTCCAAAAATGATGAAACTTGGCCAGCATATGAAATGCTATGAAATTAAGCTATTATAATTTTTTTTGTAATTTTTAGACTTTAAATGAATTAAATATAGATGTAGGGTAGTTTTTTTACAAAATTAATTTTAATAAATACCAAATCAAATCATTTCAAAATACAAAAAGTAACCTAGATAATTATATGTGAGATGAATCCAGGAAAATTATTAAATCTTAAAAATGATGAATTTTAGACCTATTAAAAATCAAATAAGTAAAATACTATTTAATTTATTAAGGCCTCGTTATGCATGCAAAATGATGTGATTTTTGGGCATAGAGTAGAACTACTTAAACTAGATCTATATGAATTTTTGGTGATTTTTGGAGCAACAAATAGTTTAATATGAATTTAAAGCATACAGTGGTAAAACTATGTAAATTTCCAAAAAATAATTATATTAAATTCCTCGATGCTCGTAAAAATATGACAAGTGTCCGCAATGATAAAGCACAAGTTTCTCTACAACATGCAATTTTTGGAATTTAAAAATGATGCTAAATGAATGCCTAAATAAATGTGCAAACACAGGGACCAAATGCAAACAAGAATAAAAATTGATTAATTCTGAAGCATGCGTACTGATGAATACCCATTCATCACTCTTTATTCTTATATTTTAGCTACAAAAACCTATGCAAATGCATGTAGATATGTGTAAATAGGAAAAGTTAGCAAAAGCATGCATGTTTGTAAAATTAGATAATTAGCATGTTTTTGTGCAAAAATAAAAGAATAAAGAAGAAAAAGAAAAAGAGGGAAATATTTAGAATAAATATTGAGCAACCTAACCCAAGGGAGGGCTCAGCATGGGCCTGACCGCATAAAAGCCACAAGTAGAGGGAGATAGGGGCTCATGTGTAAATAATTATGTAAATAAATAAAATAATATTTTCCTCAACCAAAAATATACTTGTATATATTTTGTATATATAGGAACTATTAAAAACAAGATAAAAAACTGACAATCAAAAATACCAAAAAGAATCTTTCACCATGTACAAAGACCACCTCCCTTACCTTATTTCACCTTGTAAATAAAGCTATTTGTTTTCAAAACTTTTTGTAAATATTCTATTTTATGTTTTGTAACTAAAATAAATAAAAAGAAACAAAACAAAAATCAAATAAAAATTACAAAATTACAAAATACAAAAATACCTTGTATATATACCATGTATATAGATGTATATAACTAATTATTTAACCTATGTATATAAACAATAAAAATAAAATAAAAATAGCCTTTTATTCCTAATTTTATCCTATAAATAAATAAAATATAAAATAGGAATAAAAATGTATAAAAATAACTAATTAAAAATCAAAAATCAAAAATCAGTATAATGTATATATACCTATGTATAGCTACTATGTATATACTTTATTTTAATTTCCAAAAATTAATTAAAAATCACAAAAAAATAGAAAAAAGTAAAACAAACATTTTTCATGTTTTAAGTTTTTGAAAATTCGGCCATTTAAGGCCCCAAAAAAATCAAGTAAAATTTCAATAATTGGCGGGCTCTGATTGGTCCACGGGGGAGTGTTGACCCCCGGTCAAAACCTCCCCCAGGACCACCAGAGCCCGGGTCTGTTCATTCGACCCGCCTTCTCGGATTTTTCTTTTGATGACCCGATTTCCATCCACCCCAAATCCGGGTCCGCAATGACCTTGTCACATCCGAGAAGCTCGTCGGAGCTTTGGCCTCGAGATCCGCGCATCAGCTCGCCCTACCCGCCACCTCCTTTCCGGACCTGCACGCATATATATTTCGAGCTCCGCCGCACTCTCACGCCATCTTTGGTTCCCCATTCTCTCTCCAGTGAGCTCCATCGCAACCAGCAAGGTGACAGCTTGCCCCCGCCGGTGTCGCAGCGAGGAGGAGGTGTCCGACCATCGATCCGGCCGCTTCTTGCAGCCGTGCTCCGACGACCACCCGGAGCTCGAGCCTCGGGCGTTGACGACCCTTGAGGCAAGAACCAGGAGCTAGCTGAGCTCCAGCATAGTCTACCGCTTCACCCAGGTATTCGTTTCGCTTAGCCATTTAGAGTAATTTTGGATTTCGCCCAAATCGACCGTTCGACGTGCTTCCCTGATTCCGACCATCTCGCTTAATATCTCGATCATCGGAGCACCCCATCACCTCCGCCATCTCCTCACGCACGTTCTACGCCCACTCGTTCAACCCAGCTCGCCCCGGAGCTGGGAGTCGAGCTCCACCACCTGTCGCTCGCCGGAGCTCCTTCGCGCCGACCCACCAGCCACCTTCACCTCGCTTCTTTGGGTCGAGGCATTTTGCCCTCGACCCGCGAAGCTGTTGGTTTGCTTTGCAGGTCCAAAGGGAGTCGTCTGAGACCCCCTTACATTCCAGACCGGAGCTTCGCGCCGCCAGCCTCGCCGGAGCCCCTCCAGGGCTCGGCTGGGCCATCGGCCACTACCACCAGCTGCGGAGCTTCACCGCGGATCTTCTCCGACCTTCAGGAGCAGCTGAGGAGGAGTGCAGCTCACGCAGGAGGCCGGCGAAGTTCGCCGGTGTCGAGTTCTTCCAGCATCCTCCAGGACCGTCCGATGACGCCTCCGCTCCAGTCTTGATCTCAGCCGTCCATTCTTCGAGGAGCCGCAACCGTTGATCGATCCGAGGGACTCATCCGGACCGTTGCAGCAGAGGAGAGAGGCACCTGGGCCCAGAACCGCCCGATCTTCCACGTGTCCTCGTCTCCACCGTCGATCAGGCCCAAGAGAAGAAGAGGAAGAGCGCCCGCTGTCCCGAGCCGTTGGATCCACCACGTGGCGCGCATCTGGCCGTCGACCAAATAAAGGGGTAAATTACTTAGGCGCCCCTCTTAGTTCGTCTTTTTATTTTTAGTCCTGTAAATATTTTTAGAACTTTATTTACGTAGGGTAAATTGCATTGTGGACCATGCGCTTAGTTTTAATTGCATGTATGCCCCTGTGTGTATGTGACCACGTGCTTCGTCACGTGTTGTGTTGGGCTTTTTACATCTTCTATCCTGTAGATCTGGGTTGTTATGAAGTGAAGAAATATTTTCTGGTAATTGCATTTATGCCCCTGTGAGTGTTGTTTATGCGCATGTGCGGATTTTAGTGGGCTTTTTGCAACCATACCCTCGGACTTTTTGGTACCAGTTACCAAAAGGTCCCAGGAGTAGGTTTTTATTACAAATAGGTCCCTGTGTGCCCCAGCCACGCGCCACGCGTGTGACTTGCTGGGTATTTTGCACCTGGACCCCCAGATTCTCGGGTATTTGCACATTCGTCCCTGTGCACAGTGCCCCCTTGTTATTTTTGAATAAAATATCAAACCACCTCCAAATCCAATGAGATTTTGACACATGGCTCCTGCCATGGTGTAGAAATTTCAGTGATTTTTGAGGACATCTTTACTTTCATTTAGTATTTTTAAAAAATTCAAAAACAACCTTTTTAGCTACTGTCTAGGTTTAAAAATACCAAAAAAATATAAAAATACCCCCAAAAATTCTAAAAAAATTAGATACTGTTGTTTGCGTGTTGTTTGATTTTCTAGCCAATTTTGGCTATTTTTCATCTCTTAAAAACCTTAAAAATTGAAAAACCCCTAAAAACCCATAAAAATTATAATAAATAAATTAAAAATCCAAAAACAATAATCAGGGTGCCTAAATTTTCCTTATTCTATCTAGTTTACAGGAAAATTACCTCCAGGGCTTAGTGAGACTCTTAGATATTTTATTTTTGAGTTTCAAGCCTTGCTGGACAGTACCTCTCCTTTTTTGCATTGTTTGATTTTTAGAGAATAATTTACCCATTAGAAAAATCTCAAAAATTCACCAAAAACACTTAAAAACATAAAAAACATAAAAACAATTTTTCTGGAATTTTTCCTTTATTTTTGGTGTGTTTAATAAATTGTTGAAATTGGCTTGATTTTCTTTTCTTTTATTTTCTTAATCTTTTAAAAATCCAAAAAAAAATATAAAAATTAACAAAAACCACTAAAAATCACTTTTCTTTTATTTTATTCTTTTTTTTTACTACTTCGTAGGCCTACGGCCAACCCGTGCTCCTTGTGTTCGACCCTGGGAGCTATACCAGGTTAATATCATAGCTAGGACCGCTTGTTTTGCCTTGTTTGATTTTTGACTCGTTTCGTGGTTCGATTTTTCTTGATACACCTAGTCTATTTGATCGAGGTCGCAACGACCATTTTTAGACCTTTACCCCGATCACTTAGGCTTTGGGTTATCAGAATGGCGCCGTTGCCGGGGAGCACGGCTTAGTAGTGTTTTTATTTTCGTTTTTGTTTTCGCGGTTTTTCGCGGCTCTTCGGAGCTCGCGGCTTTTCGCGGCTTTTGTATTTAGTTTCCTTTTTGTGATATTTTGTTTTATTTTGATTTTCTTTTCTTTTTATTTTTGTTTTATTTTTGTGTGGTTATTTTATTTCCATTTTTGCACATATATCCTCATTTTTTTTATTTTGATTATTTTATTGGTCTGACCACTCTTCCTGTTTTCTTGCGAGGGCCCGAGGACCGTGGAGGCGACTTTCGAGGAGCCGGTGCAGCCGCGGCCCTTGGAGGCGGCTTTTCTCTCTACGAAGCCGCAGGAGAGAGCGAGAGGAGAAAGTTGAGTGGAGTGAGGCAGTAGGATAGTTTTATTCATTCATTTATTCTTAATTGTAATAATACAGGACTCTGAGACTGTTTGGACTCTTAGACTTAGACCGTAGCGGGTCTGTTTCGCCGAGCACCGGCGTGCTCGGGGGACCCATTAGGACCTGCGGCTTTTTCGCGGCTTTTATCGCGGTTTTCTTTTTCTTTTCTTACTGTCATTTTCCGGATTTTTCGTGGTTTTTGTTCGAGCCCCTAGACATAGGATTTTTGTTGATTGTGACGTAGGATCTCTAAGGCCCAACACTTAATAGAATATCTGTTCCTATAGAACGTAATTGGACCTTACTAAAATTCACTGAAAAAGTTAGTTTAATTGGATTTGAGACCACGTGCCGTTAGGAGTCACATACAGCGCTGGCAGGACCCGTTGTGGCGGGCACCGAATGACTCCCAAGATCGGACTCCGGACTCGATTCGGTTAACTAACTATTGTTCTTCACGATCAATAGAAATTGCCTGTTTAGGACTCGGCTTTTTACCGTGCATCATATAGCTTAGTTTACTTTTCTGCCTTTTATTTTATGCGCGGATCATTTTGCATGTAGAGTGCTGGCGGCAGGTACGCATTTCTTACTCAGCATGTATCATTGATTTTTCGTGCATCGGCTTTTTCGTCTTCTCCCCCCGTTTTTGGACTTAATAACCAGGAGAACCGAAAAATTCGTTAGGCGTTTTTGTTTGCTTGAAAAATACCTAAAAAAGTGTAACCATAAAATTTGGACTGTTAAAATTATCGACCTTAAAACTCGCTCACCCTAACAATTTTGTCTTGGGGAGAGCAACCCCCTCATTGATTGGTTTGCTTGTGCGAGAGAGTGACCCCGAACACTAGGTAGAGCCCCCCGTTGCGAAACCCGACTGATTACCGACTCATCCGTGCGGGCCAGTCGGTTGGGTTAGCAGCGGATATCCTAACAGGTCACGTAATCGCTCTGCTATCTTGATTGTTCACCAAATAAAATAGACAAGATAATTTGACTGAACTTTCACGGTCTTCAGCTCGTGTTGTGTTGGTGAACCGGGGGTTTGTTTTCTGATCGTAATTTTTCCAGATCTCATCCGCCTTACTCGCTAGATCAAGATGATGGGTAGACGATCTCTTAGGCAGCCTTTGGTTGCACCGCTTTCGGGCGCGTCTACCACATCATCTAGGTTGGCTCGCGAGAGCTCGGACCCGCTCTCCGAGCCCGAGTATGACTCCACCCTGTTCCCCCTCGACCCCCTTTCTGATCTACCCGAGAGATATGAGCCTGAGGAGAGACTGATTCATTTGACAGCACCTGAGTTGGGCTCATTTGGTTTTGCAGACGTCGAGATGGCCGGCGCCGGCAGTTCTGACGATCACTCCCGCAGACCCGAGCACTTTGTATTGGACCAGGGAGCGATCAAATCCACCCTGATCGCACAGTTAGAGACAGTCCAGCAGCAGCTCCGCGATCAGGGAGCTTTTATGATAGAGATGAGGCGTGAGATGGAGAGGCTCAGAGCAGAGAGAGATGCACAGAGCGAGCCCGAGGAGCCCGATGAGGCACAGGCACAGGCACGAGCCGCAGCAGCAGCAGCCGCGGCCGCCGCCGCAGCGGCAGCAGCCGCAGGAGGAGCAGGACCACCTAGACCGATGAGGGATTTACACAATCCCGGATCTACACTGATGCACCACTGGGTGGTGGTTCCGGCTATCGTGGGGGACTTCAAGTTCCCCCCGAACACCTTGCAGATGCTTCCGCGGTTCCATGGACTGGCTACAGAGGAGCCCCACCTCCACCTACAGGAGTTCTTGATGATTTGCAGTACTATCCACGACAGGCATGTGGACCAGGATACCATACGGATGATTGCTTTCCCCTTCTCCCTAGCAGACAGAGCAGCCACCTGGCTGAAGCATTTGGGGAGATTTGTGTACACCTGGGAGCAGCTCCGCACCGAGTACTTGAACAAGTACTATCCACTCGGGCGGACGAATGCAGCGAGGGCCCTGATCAGCAACTTCTCCATGTTCCCCAACGAGCAGTTCCACGAGGCTTGGGAGAGGTTCAGAGAGCTCCTAGACAGATGCCCACACCATGATATCACGAAGCCGAACCTAGTTCAGAGCTTCTTCAGTGGGTTGTCACCAGAGCTACAGGGCCTGGTGAACGCTTCTTGTGGCGGGTCCTACTTCGCCAAGGACCACGACCAGGTCTGGGCTATTTTTGAGGAGATGGCAGAGAACTACATGGTCATGTCCCAGACCCGGCTCTACACGCAGAAGACTCAGCCACTTCAGCCAGGACCCGTGCAGTACCAGAGGATCACACGGGTAGATGCAGGTCCAGCCAGTTCGTCTGCAGCAGCAGCAGCACAGGCAGAGTCGTCAGCTGCAGACATGGGCATCATCAGCGAGAAGCTGGACCGCATGGAGCTGATAGAGAAGAAGCAGTGCCAGAGCATAGCACAGATGGATCAGATGGCACAGGTCTTGAGCGACTTGAAGACACAGATCATGTGTCTCCAGGAGACACAGACGGCTTCTCAGCCCCGTCTTCAGTCGCGAGGCGACTCCGGCAGCAGCAGCAGCTCGTCCCAGCGCTCCAGCGCCCCAGCGCAACCTAGACAGGTTCACCTTGTACAGGCGGAGCCGTACCAGCAGCCGCAGCCTACCTACCAGTCCCCGCCATCTCCAGAGATGCAGATGGTGGTCTACCAGCCGGACCAGCCGTTGGCAGTGCTACCCCCAGCCCCTTGGATGCAGAGCCGTTGATGGATGTCAACGGGATCTGGTACGACCGTCCCCAGCCTGGGATCCGACGAGACCATCCGGGATTCAGGTGGGGGAGTGGTGGTGCCCAGCCCCAGCAGCAGCCGTCAGGTCAGGGAGAGCAGTACTCCCAACCGAGAGACCATCACCAGCAGCCGCAGCAGCAGCCCCCAGTCTACCAGCAGCAGTCGTCCTATGGTCCTCGTCCCTATCAGCAGGGACAGTCTTGGAGGCGTGAGCAGCAGGCTCACCCGGGATACCAGCACCAGCAGCACCCTCCGTCCTACCCCTCTCACCCACAGCAGTACCAGCAGCCTCACCCACAGAGAGGCTACCCGTCGGGCTCCCACGAGAGCCCCGCTTTGGATGACATCACCTGCCTCCTCACGGATCAGCAGGCGACATTCCGACGGGAGATGGATGAGTTCCGCCAGGAGTTGCGGGACCTGGTGAGAGGGAAAGCCGCCATACCTGCCCAGATAGAGCCGAACCCGAACAACCTGAAGCGGAAGTCTGAGCAGGTAGTACATACTGAGTTAGCCACTCCTAGCGATCCATTTGATGATACTTCTTCAGATCTGTTTGATGTTGATTTTGCCACGCTTAGGAGCGGTAGGACCCCAGCCGGCGGCGGCGCCTCAGCTGAGCACCATCCAGAGGCGCCCCAGGAGGAGGAGGAGGAGAGCGGTACTGAGGCCGCTCCAGTCGATGACGGTGGTACTGAGGCCACCGAGGATGCTGATCCCACCGGCGGTACTGAGGCCGCCACTTCACCAGATCGAGGAGGTGGTACTGATGCCACCCCAGCAGCAGCCGAGCCAGTGAGCGGTACTGATGCCGCTCGACGTCTACCTTCAGCAGCAGCAGCAGAGCAGCCCATCCGTGGTGGTACTGAGGCCACCGGTGTTTTTAGAGAGAGATCTGATGTTGTTTTTCCTCATGGTCATGTATCTCAAGATTCTGTGATGAATAAAGGAAAAGGTTTACATTCTTTTGGTCCCAATGTGGTGCATGATGTATGTGTGGATCCGGTCCTTGAACCGCGTAGATCTTTTCCTAGTCCTTCATCTGAGAAGGACCCAGTGATCCCCTTCCCTAGAGCCCTTCAGATGGGGAAGGGGAAGAAAAATGATTCAAAAAAGAGAGAGTTTGAGGAGTTCAGCCAGAGCATGATAGATCGCTTCCATATCCAGCTGACCCTCCAGGAGGCTTTGCAGCACATCCCCCTCCTCCAGAGATCTTTGAGAGAGAGGACTACAGTTAGGAGGAGGAGGAGGAACCACACTTCAGAGATCCATGTGCTGACCAAAGCCACGTGCTTTGCGATTCAGAACCGACTACCAGCCAAGAGGCCAGATTCAGGGGCCCCGTATGTCAGATGCCAGATCAGAGAGCAGTGGTTCGACCGTACTCTTTTAGATAGCGGATCTTCGATCAACCTACTTCCGGCAGCCCTTCTCGACCGTTTTGAGTTGGGCACTCTTCGACAGAGCAGGACAGTCCTTCAGTTCGCTGATCGATCTGTCAAGAGGCCGAAGGGGTTGCTACGAGACGTTATCGTCACTATTCAGGGTCTGCAATTCCCCGTGGACTTCGTAGTGTTGGACATGGAGATCCCTGAATCAGTGGCCGATACCCCCATCATCCTTGGTCGTCCGTTCTTGGCCACAGCCAAGGCGGTGACTGATCATGATAGCGGGAAGGTGTACTTTCGCGTCCAGGGCGAGAGTATACAAATAGAGATGGTCGAGGACTATAGAGTCAGATCCAGATCCCGCTCAGATGCCAGTACCGATTCAGAGCAGCTGACAGACGCAGAGCCAGACATCCACCAGGACTGCGACTTTGTGATTACAGATGATGAGGCAGCTTGGGCAGACCTTGAGACACAGACTACCCTCTCACTTTCAGACACAGCTGATGCAGAGTTGACAGCAGAGGAGAGTCTGGAGAGCACAGACCTGGTTCAGGATACTATTGCGGTAGCAGAGCCGGTCCTCGATCGCAACACAGTGAGTTGTGATGGTGGTGCTGATGCCACCTTATTTTCCGGTGGTACTGATGCCACCGATTCTGATGCAGATCCCTCGGATTCAGAGTCTGATTGGGCCGATTGTTACGATCAGATGCCAGACCTGAGTTCACCTGAGCCTACAGAGGAGGAGGTAGAGGCAGAGCAGAGCAGAGACAGTGCAGTTGAGCCGCCTTCTCCCGACCCAGTTTGCGAGAGTACACTTTCACTTTCCCAGGCAGATTTGGCCGATCTTGCAGCTTTCACACAGTTCCTTCCACAGCCAGATTTGCCAGCACCTAGCATTCCAGAGCTGAAGCCGCTCCCTACTTCGCTGAAGTATCGATTCCTTGCGGGCGATCCTGAGATGTACCCAGTCATCATCTCCGCTGAGTTGACTGGAGAGCAGGAATCCCGTCTGATGGGGGTTCTTGAAAAGAACCGCAAGGCGATCGGATGGAGCGTAGCAGATCTCCATGGGATTGATCCATCAGTTTGCTCCCACCACATCTATCTCGAGGATGGGGCGAAGCCGTCGCGTGAGTTCCAGCGGCGTCTGAACCCCAACCTGAGAGAGGTTGTCATGAAGGAGATATCGAAGTGGTGGGGTGCAGGTTTTATTTATCCCATTTCCGACTCCAAGTGGGTCAGCCCCTTGCATGTGGTGCCCAAGAAGACGGGCATCACGACTGTGATCAGTGAGTCGGGAGAGGAGATTGCTACACGAGTACCCACCTCTTGGAGGGTTTGTGTTGACTACAGGAGACTCAACCAAGCCACCAAGAAGGACCATTTCCCCCTGCCTTTTATTGACCAGATCATTGAGAGACTGGCAGGGAAGAGCCATTATTGCTTCCTGGATGGGTACTCGGGCTACAACCAAGTGGCCATCGCTCCTGAGGATCAGGAGAAGACTACCTTTACCTGTCCCTTTGGCACATACGCTTTTCGACGCATGCCATTTGGGCTATGCAACGCCCCTGCGACTTTTCAGAGGTGCATGCTGTCGATCTTTTCGGACATGGTAGGGGAGTGCCTTGAGGTCTTCATGGACGATTTCTCTGTCTATGGCGACGGATTCGACTCCTGTCTTGACTGCCTAGACCGAGTACTCCAGCGATGTATTGAGTATCACTTGGTGCTATCTTGGGAGAAGAGTCACTTCATGGTGACTCAAGGGACGGTGCTTGGCCATATCATCTCCAACAGGGGCATGGAGGTGGATCCGGCCAAGGTTGATGTCATTAGGAAACTCGCACCGCCGTCCAATTTGAGGCAGCTACGGTCATTTCTGGGGCATGTTGGATTCTACAGGAGGTTCATTCAGGATTTTAGCAGGATTGCCCGACCGTTGACTGACCTCTTGACGAAAGACACCGAGTTCCTTGTCGATGACAAGTGTCTTTCGTCGTTTGCTACTCTCCAGAGATGTGTGATGGAGGCTCCTGTCCTCCAGCCACCTGATTGGTCTCTCCCATTCGAGATCATGACGGACGCCTCCGATTTTGCCGTAGGGGCAGTGCTGGGACAGAGGAGGGATGGAGTACCATTTGCGATACACTATGCTAGCCGTACATTGGATTCCGCCCAGCGGAATTATACAGTCACAGAGAAGGAGATGCTAGCAGTAGTGTTTGCCCTAGATAAATTCAGATCATATATCATTGGATCCCGAGTGATCTTGTACACAGATTACACCGCCATCAGGTACCTCATGGCAAAGAAGGATGCCAAGGCCAGACTGACTAGATGGATCCTTCTACTCCAGGAGTTCGACATTTAGATTAAGGATAAGCCTGGAGTCAAGAATGTGGTGGCGGATCACCTTTCCCGGTTAGAGCAGCATGAGGAAACAGAGCAGATTGACCCTATCAGAGATACCTTCCCAGATGAGGCGATCCTTGCTATCGCCTCACTCCCATGGTATGCCGATATTGTGAACTTTCTCGTTGCTGGGAAAGTACCACAAGATTGGCCCAGGCAGAGGCTTGAGACCTTCCTCGCGAAGGCCAAGTCTTACCATTGGGAGGATCCCATCCTTTACCACGAAGGAGGGGATAGCGTCTGGCGTCGGTGTATTCCTCAGGAGGAACACCATAGCGTCCTCACTTACTGCCACAAGCTTGAGGCAGGAGGACATCATTCTAGGAGGAGAACGGCACAGAAAGTGCTCCAATCCGGTTTGTGGTGGCCTACCCTCTTCAAGGACTCAGATGAGTTCGTGAAGAGGTGTACTGACTGTCAGAGGATGGGCACTTGTGGACAGCGTGATATGATGCCGATGCAGCCCATTCACTTCTGTGAGGTTTTTGACGCATGGGGCATCGATTTCATGGGTCCATTCCCTAAGAGTCAGGGATTTGAGTACATTCTGTTGGCCGTAGATTATGTGAGTCGTTGGGTGGAGGCCATCCCCGCCCGAGCCGCTGATGCAAGGACAGTTTGCAGATTTCTGAGGAAGCACATCATCACGCGGTTCGGGGTTCCACGAGTTCTTATTTCTGATGGGGGATCTCACTTCATCAACGACCAGGTGAAGGCACTTGCTACCGAGTTCGGCATAGACCATCGTGTTGCTACACCATACCATCCACAGACGAATGGTCTAGCCGAAGTGTCGAATAGGGAGATCAAGACTATTCTGCAGAAAGTCGTCCGCCCTGACCGAAAGGATTGGTCACAGCTATTGGACTCGGTCTTGTGGGCATATAGGACGTCTTTCAAGACACCTTTGGGCACATCTCCCTTTCGCCTCGTGTATGGCAAGCCTTGTCACCTACCTGTTGAGCTGAGGCACAAGTCACTCTGGGCAGTTACAGACATTCTCATGGATCCAGATGGTATAGGAGACCAGAGGAGGGCAGAGCTAGCTGCCCTGGAAGAGCTTAGAGATGCAGCTTTCTCAAGCAGCCTACATTATAAGGAGAAAGTCAAAGAGTGGCATGATTCTCATATCAGCCACAAACATTTTGAGATTGGACAGAGAGTATGGCTGTTTGATGCGAGGCTTAGATTATTTCCAGGGAAGCTCCAAAGCAAATGGAAAGGACCTTATCTGGTTCGGAAGGTACACGACAACGGTAGCATTGACATATCTGAGTTGTCTTCTGAGAGTACCTTCCGAGTGAACGGCCAGCGGCTCAAGCCATTTCTAGATCATGAGCCGCGGGTCGTTGATCTTGCCCCTATTCATTTTGCGTGAGATGTGGTCTTTGACTCACATCTAATGCATCTCACGCCTGAGCTTTACTGATCCTCCGCTGTACATAGATCCAGATGTCCATATCAGCACATTCTTTAGTCCCACATCCCTTTCTGCATCTTGTGATTATGCTATACTTAGGGTGCACTTTACCCTAAGTATAGGGGGGATGTGAGACATTCCGGGTATTTCTTTTGTTTCTGTCTACCCTTGTTTTGCTGCCTATACTTAGGGATATTTTACCCTAAGTATAGGGGGGGTAGACCCTGTACATTCTCCACTCGGTTTTCCCTTCGTGTACAGCCTGCTATACTTAGGATTACTTGATCCTAAGTATAGGGGGAAGACCCGAGTCCCTCTTCACTTGATATTTCATTCTCCTTTTGTATAGCCTTTCTTTTCACTTCCCTATACATAGCACGAGTTATGTCTTCTTCATCGCTCTTGACTCTGAGGACATCGTTCGAGCTAAGTATAGGGGGGTGTGTATATATTTCATATATACTTTAGCCATAACTCGTACTTTGTGTGAGTGTGTTAATAAATAAAAATGGCTAAAAACCACGAAAATTAAAAATTTTCATGTTCATAATCTTCTTTTATTTGCACATACATAGCTAGTGTACAAATTATTTTTGTAAAAATGATTTCAAAAATCTTTTGTGTAAAGCTTGTGTAAATATTTTCTGTATCAAAATTATGTATATAGTACAAAATTTTTCCAAAATGTTTTGAAAAATCAAAAGTTTGCAAAAATCTTGTGTAAATGTGTGTAAATATCTTTTTGCAAAACTTGCACTTCATGCATCATCATTCATGATTTCAAAACATTTTTCAAAAATTTTGCATGGTTGTAAAATTTGTGTAAATATGCATCTTTTTGTACATATGTATATAGTTTTCCTTGGATGATAGTTGACATTTAAACTAGCCTGGAATTCAAACTGAGAAATGGAGCTTGATTAAGATCTTAATCCACCTAATTTCTAAGAGGAACCTTATAGGGCTTAGGTTTAAGGCTTTTCAGGTCCATGGTGACTTAATTCTTTGAGTCCACTAGGCTATGATCACATGTCATCTCAATGAGCCTAAGTAGAGCACTTAACAACAACACATGACTCATAGAGATTATGGCTTTACTTGGACAACTGCACTATGCACCGAGCTCTTTACGGATGAGGTGGTGAGGAGGCAGTCTTCCTTGACTTGGGGTAGCATATGAGGGTAGTACTTCTAGGCGGAACCTCTCTTCTTCATTTAGTGAAGGAAGTGCGTCTCAACTTGGTCTGGTTGCCATGAAGTCTAACGACGGGAGTTGTGGGTTGCAATAAAGCTTCAAAAGAGGGATAGTCTACTGGCTCAAGAGGAAAAACTCCTTGTATATATGCTGCACATGTACATGTTGTATAGATGCACTCAAAAAATAAAATGTGAAAAAGAAAAAAAAAACTCCAAAAAAGTGGTGGGTCTGAGAGAAAATGATAATCCCACCGGAGTATGTATATAAGTGCAATAAGCAAAGCTTGGTTTCATGATCCACCTGTTGTAGCTTGCAGCAGGGAGACTTGGCTACACTGGTCAAGCTCCCAAGGGTACTTGGCTACACTGGCCTTGACCCATTCTCTTCTTCCCCCTCTTCTTGAGCCGGTTGTACTTGAACTTAGAAGGCAATACCCCGCTCCTCGAGGAAAGAGTGGCCAGATTGAGGTCATAGAGTTACCTTGTTAGGGAGGGTTGTCAAGTTGCCATTTCTGAGGTGGAGAGCTTAGACCTCACTTTCACAGGACAAGCAAAGATTCATGGTCTTCAGGGTTTGTGATTGATGACTTGTTCTGATCTGGAGCATTGAGGAGTCTTGGTTATAGAATAGTGGAACTTGGAGGCTGTTAGGTTTTAAGCTTAAGTCTAAATAAGGTTCCGACACATCAATAATCCAAAGATCTGATTAAGCTCCATACCTCAATTTAATGAAGGCAAGTTTAATAATCAACCTTGATCCATGTACATTCTCTTTTTCTTTTTCTTTTTCTTTCTTTTGCACTTCTTTTTCAAATAAGTGTTTGCCAAGGGACTAGCAAAGTATAGTATAGGGGGGTGATGAATACCCATTCATCACTCTTTATTCTTATATTTTAGCTACAAAAACCTATGCAAATGCATGTAGATATGTGTAAATAGGAAAAGTTAGCAAAAGCATGCATGTTTGTAAAATTAGATAATTAGCATGTTTTTGTGCAAAAATAAAAGAATAAAGAAGAAAAAGAAAAAGAGGGAAATATTTAGAATAAATATTGAGCAACCTAACCCAAGGGAGGGCTCAGCATGGGCCTGACCGCATAAAAGCCACAAGTAGAGGGAGATAGGGGCTCATGTGTAAATAATTATGTAAATAAATAAAATAATATTTTCCTCAACCAAAAATATACTTGTATATATTTTGTATATATAGGAACTATTAAAAACAAGATAAAAAACTGACAATCAAAAATACCAAAAAGAATCTTTCACCATGTACAAAGACCACCTCCCTTACCTTATTTCACCTTGTAAATAAAGCTATTTGTTTTCAAAACTTTTTGTAAATATTCTATTTTATGTTTTGTAACTAAAATAAATAAAAAGAAACAAAACAAAAATCAAATAAAAATTACAAAATTACAAAATACAAAAATACCTTGTATATATACCATGTATATAGATGTATATAACTAATTATTTAACCTATGTATATAAACAATAAAAATAAAATAAAAATAGCCTTTTATTCCTAATTTTATCCTATAAATAAATAAAATATAAAATAGGAATAAAAATGTATAAAAATAACTAATTAAAAATCAAAAATCAAAAATCAGTATAATGTATATATACCTATGTATAGCTACTATGTATATACTTTATTTTAATTTCCAAAAATTAATTAAAAATCACAAAAAAATAGAAAAAAGTAAAACAAACATTTTTCATGTTTTAAGTTTTTGAAAATTCGGCCATTTAAGGCCCCAAAAAAATCAAGTAAAATTTCAATAATTGGCGGGCTCTGATTGGTCCACGGGGGAGTGTTGACCCCCGGTCAACACCTCCCCCAGGACCACCAGAGCCCGGGTCTGTTCATTCGACCCGCCTTCTCGGATTTTTCTTTTGATGACCCGATTTCCATCCACCCCAAATCCGGGTCCGCAATGACCTTGTCACATCCGAGAAGCTCGCCGGAGCTTTGGCCTCGAGATCCGCGCATCAGCTCGCCCTACCCGCCACCTCCTTTCCGGACCTGCACGCATATATATTTCGAGCTCCGCCGCACTCTCACGCCATCTTTGGTTCCCCATTCTCTCTCCAGTGAGCTCCATCGCAACCAGCAAGGTGACAGCTTGCCCCCGCCGGTGTCGCAGCGAGGAGGAGGTGTCCGACCATCGATCCGGCCGCTTCTTGCAGCCGTGCTCCGACGACCACCCGGAGCTCGAGCCTCGGGCGTTGACGACCCTTGAGGCAAGAACCAGGAGCTAGCTGAGCTCCAGCATAGTCTACCGCTTCACCCAGGTATTCGTTTCGCTTAGCCATTTAGAGTAATTTTGGATTTCGCCCAAATCGACCGTTCGACGTGCTTCCCTGATTCCGACCATCTCGCTTAATATCTCGATCATCGGAGCACCCCATCACCTCCGCCATCTCCTCACGCACGTTCTACGCCCACTCGTTCAACCCAGCTCGCCCCGGAGCTGGGAGTCGAGCTCCACCACCTGTCGCTCGCCGGAGCTCCTTCGCGCCGACCCACCAGCCACCTTCACCTCGCTTCTTTGGGTCGAGGCATTTTGCCCTCGACCCGCGAAGCTGTTGGTTTGCTTTGCAGGTCCAAAGGGAGTCGTCTGAGACCCCCTTACATTCCAGACCGGAGCTTCGCGCCGCCAGCCTCGCCGGAGCCCCTCCAGGGCTCGGCTAGGCCATCGGCCACTACCACCAGCTGCGGAGCTTCACCGCGGATCTTCTCCGACCTTCAGGAGCAGCTGAGGAGGAGTGCAGCTCACGCAGGAGGCCGGCGAAGTTCGCCGGTGTCGAGTTCTTCCAGCATCCTCCAGGACCGTCCGATGACGCCTCCGCTCCAGTCTTCATCTCAGCCATCCATTCTTCGAGGAGCCGCAGCCGTTGATCGATCCGAGGGACTCATCCGGACCGTTGCAGCAGAGAAGAGAGGCACCTGGGCCCAGAACCGCCCGATCTTCCACGTGTCCTCGTCTCCACCGTCGATCAGGCCCAAGAGAAGAAGAGGAAGAGCGCCCGCTGTCCCGAGCCGTTGGATCCACCACGTGGCGCGCATCTGGCCGTCGACCAAATAAATGGGTAAATTACTTAGGCACCCCTCTTAGTTCGTCTTTTTATTTTTAGTCCTGTAAATATTTTTAGAACTTTATTTACGTAGGGTAAATTGCATTGTGGACCCTGCGCTTAGTTTTAATTGCATGTATGCCCCTGTGTGTATGTGACCACGTGCTTCGTCACGTGTTGTGTTGTGCTTTTTACATCTTCTATCCTGTAGATCTGGGTTGTTATGAAGTGAAGAAATATTTTCTGGTAATTGCATTTATGCCCCTGTGAGTGTTGTTTATGCGCATGTGCGGATTTTAGTGGGCTTTTAGCAACCATACCCTCGGACTTTTTGGTACCAGTTACCAAAAGGTCCCAGGAGTAGGTTTTTATTACAAATAGGTCCCTGTGTGCCCCAGCCACGCGCCACGCGCGTGACTTGCTGGGTATTTTGCACCTGGACCCCCAGATTCTCGGGTATTTGCACATTCGTCCCTGTGCACAGTGCCCCCTTGTTATTTTTGAATAAAATATCAAACCACCTCCAAATCCAATGAGATTTTGACACATGGCTCCTGCCATGGTGTAGAATTTCAGTGATTTTTGAGGACATTTTTACTTTCATTTAGTATTTTTAAAAAATTCAAAAACAACCTTTTTAGCTACTGTCTAGGTTTAAAAATA
This sequence comes from Ottelia alismoides, assembly GCA_037367405.1. Lineage (NCBI taxonomy): Eukaryota > Viridiplantae > Streptophyta > Magnoliopsida > Alismatales > Hydrocharitaceae > Ottelia > Ottelia alismoides. The sequence continues at coordinate 38,074 of JAZKJV010005489.1, read as the reverse complement.
CCAAAAAAATATAAAAATACCCCCAAAATTCTAAAAAAATTAGATACTGTTGTTTGCTTGTTGTTTGATTTTCTAGCCAATTTTGGCTATTTTTCATCGCTTAAAAACCTTAAAAATTGAAAAACCCCTAAAAACCCATAAAAATTATAATAAATAAGTTAAAAATCCAAAAACAATAATCAGGGTGCCTAAATTTTCCTTATTCTATCTAGTTTACAAGAAAATTACCTCCAGGGCTTAGTGAGACTCTTAGATATTTTATTTTTGAGTTTCAAGCCTTGCTGGACAGTACCTCTCCTTTTTTGCATTGTTTGATTTTTAGAGAATAATTTACCCATTAGAAAAATCTCAAAAATTCACCAAAAACACTTAAAAACATAAAAAACATAAAAACAATTTTTCTGGAATTTTTCCTTTATTTTTGGTGTGTTTAATAAATTGTTGAAGTTGGCTTGATTTTCTTTTCTTTTATTTTCTTAATCTTTTAAAAATCCAAAAAAAAATATAAAAATTAACAAAAACCACTAAAAATCACTTTTCTTTTATTTTATTCTTTTTTTTACTACTTCGTAGGCCTACGGCCAACCCGTGCTCCTTGTGTTCGACCCTGGGAGCTATACCAGGTTAATATCATAGCTAGGACCGCTTGTTTTGCCTTGTTTGATTTTTGACTCGTTTCGCGGTTCGATTTTTCTTGATACACCTAGTCTATTTGATCGAGGTCGCAACGACCATTTTTAGACCTTTACCCCGATCACTTAGGCTTTGGGTTATCACGTACATGGACTAAAATGCAATTACCTATAATGCTGGGGTATGTGTGCAAATTGTCCATGGAACACGTTTGCCTCATGTGACACACTAGGCAGGGATTGAAATGCAATTTTAAAAACTTGCAGGGCCTCCGTGTAAATTACCTAGACCGCACGTGAGGACCATGTGAGGTGCTAGGCTCAGGAAGCATCGGAGGCTTGGACTGTGGCTCGGGTCTTCTACAGGTTCGAACATGCTTCGGGGTAGCTTCGGGAGCTCTGAGCCTAAGGGTCGGGGAAGAGGCTCGTAGGATGCGACGTGGCGAATGAGGACCATTTGATTGAGATGATCGAACAGTTGCTGAAGATGGAGACATGGAGAAAGGCGGACCGTTCGATCCAGATGGATCCAACGGTATCTGGAGTTGCTGAAGGATGTGACGTGGAGTGCTAGGAACCATCCGGTCAAGATGATAGGACGACAACTTGGCTTCACGCTCCTCCTCGTCGCCGCCTCCTGCGGTGGACGTGGCTAGGCTCCGGCAAGAGGCTGTCAGCTATGCCGCCTTGATTCTTACTCGGTGCTGATCTTCAGGGACTCCTGAGTAGCTGAACACCACCGTGGAGGTGAAGCGGAGCGACCGGAGCTTCAGGAAGAGGAGGTCATGGTCTGTAGGCTAGAGACGATGGAGCTCGAAGCAGCTTCGATGAAGGTCCAACCAATGGCGAAAATGGTTCATGCAGTGTTAGTGATTGTAGCCGAAGCGTATAGGTGCTCGCGTGGAGTGCAGTGAGTGCTTGAGGCCTTATGGAGTGAAGTGGTGAAGGGGAGGTGGTGTTCCTCTGTCGTGACCGATGGAGTGGTAGTCGTAGGTGGCTCGATGTGTCTTGAAGAGAAATGAAGGGGTGCACGAAGATGGGAGCTTCGAGGCGAAGCTCTAGCGATGGTCGGTGAACGGTGATGTCGAGCGAAGAAGGCAGAGTACTTCCGAGAAGATCAGCCGAGAAGAAAGAAATGATCAGAGATGGAGGATGCTACCTGGGAATGGAGGCTCGAAGAGGAGTTTCTGGTCGTCGCTCGAGGGCCGGTAGCAACCCGAGCTCGTGCATCATGATGGAGGAGCTGCTTGCACGGTGAAGAACGCCGTGGATCTCGTCGGAGAGTATCTCTGGCTTCGCTCGGATTCAGACCTAATCACTGTCACTGATAGGTAGAGTCGAGCTCAAGGAACTCTCATGCAAGGGTGGATAGGGATTACGATGGTCGGAGGTGCTGTATTTACAGAGAGAAGGTGGAGGTCCGGGTGATGGGGGATGAGGTATTCGTGGCGATTATGGAGAGAGAGAGAGAGAGGGAATCATGGTTGAGGTGGTCTCTAGAGAGGATGAGGGGAGTATGGGCGTCATCATGGGATGCTCATCGAGTGGAGATGGGGGCGGTAGTGGCGATAGAATTAGAAAGGAGCCGGCGAAATGGCGAGGTGGGGTGACGTAGGCGAGGCCTTTTTGGAGGTAGAAGACGAACTCTTGACCGTTAAATATAGTGATCCAACGACCAAGAAAGGGATACTAGGGAGTGGTTAGGATTAGATCAGGCGGGCAAGATCGAAGGGTGATGGAGAGAACCACATGGCAGGATCTAGGCGTGGCGCTACCGAACAGTGAAGATTGAATTAGAAGTAAGGATCAGAAGGTGATGGATTGAGCGCGAATTAATGACCATGATCTGTGGATGTAGAGGATGATCGGGTGGCTATGGGCGTGATGCGTGGCTGATGAATCTCCATTTCATCACCTTTATTCTATCATTTTGGCCTCAAAAACCCCAGCAAATGCATGTAAATAGCATCAAATTGTATATAATAGCATTAATGATTCAGTGTATTAATTCCACATTAAATAAGGTTTTAATGCCAAAATTATAGAATAAAGAGGAGAAAATAAAAAGGAATAAAATATTGTAAATATTTTATGACCCAAACACCGAGACCAAGGTCAGCATGGTATTGGTCGACAAGGAATAAAGTAGGGGGAGATAAGGGCCAGTGTACAATAAATACCTCATTTATTAATTCATTCATTTATGCATTTTTGGCACGTACTTTGTACATAATCATTTCTTCATCAAATAAAGAAACTTTGTACATGAAAGTTGTAGATAATAATGTAAATAAAAATACAAAATTGAGTTTGTGCAAAACTAATAACCAGTGCACATTTTATACACAGAATAAAAAGCCAAAATCTCAACTTCACAGACCCATATCTTGCCAATAAAAACTCCAAATCACCCAAACTCACCTTTAATTGTATATAGCATTCCATGAACTATTTTATAAAATTGGTTTCATAATTTTTGGAGTCCATATGCAGAAGTTAGGTTTTTGTCCCTCCTTGTATATAGGACTGATTAAAATATGCATTTTATTCAATATTCATTATTTGTATAAATTCATATTTTTAGAAATTTGTAAATAATGTATATAATGCATACACATAAGTGAAGTAAAGAAAACCAAAACTAATTTGTAAAATAAAATAAGTCTACAAATTCACAGACAAAATACCTATGATGTATACCAATATATAAATAAAAAGGATTGTATTCCTTGATTCTTGTATTCTTTTATATTTTTATAATAATGTATACATTATACATAACTCATTAAAAATGTAAATCTGAAATAAAAATCAAGAAAATATATTTAATAAATTAAGTATACAAAATACATAGGTAAAACACCTATAAGGACACCTACATACACCTAGGCCTATTTATTTAAAAATTTAAATAAACTCATAAAAATCAAATAAAAATACATTTATACTCACAAAAATAAATTATAAATTTATAAAATAAGACAATAAAATAATAAAAGAAAATAAACAAATTAAAAATAAAATACATAAAAATACATGTAAATACATACATATACACATTATCCAAATAAAACTATAATAAAACACCTCGAAAAATTCAATAAAAATCATAAATAAATACTAGACGAAATATTACACATTTTTTATTTTATAAGAAAAAATTAATAAAATCATTTAGGGTGTCAAATAAATCAATCTCTAATCAGGTCTTCTATTTTGTCTCGTAGCAGCTGACGTGGCCCAATGAGGCGCCGGCCTTCGTTGACTCCCTGGTCAACTGTCCCATCCCTCGCCTGGCATCTCTGAACTGTCCATACCCCCGATTTCATGCCTTTTTCTCGGGCACACCATCCATCAATCAACAACGCTTCCTTCACAAGAATTGTTCCCTAATATTCCATGATGCCCGCCAAAATCATAGATCAACAAGATGTTATTGGATCAGTCAATAATCGTCGGGTAATAAGGCCTCTTGCCAATGTTTATAAATAACAAGCTCCGCCTCCTTCCTCAGATTTGGCCACTTTTTATCCAATCTCAAGCCTTGATTCTAGTCCTAGGACATTCCTCGTGACTGGGGGACTGAGCTGGTGCCTCGAATCGGCCGGAGAGAGGAGGATTTTGTCGCGGCGGAGCTCCGGCATCTGCCCTGCTCCCTGGAGGCCCCCAGGTATAAGAGCTGCCCTTTTAGGTGTTTTTAGTTAGCTTTTAATGTTAGCGTTTCATTCCAGTAGTTAGATTAGTTGTTAGTTAATTCCCTTAGCTAGAAAACCTAAATTCGAAGTTCGCCGGAGCTTGGCTCCGGCGACTTCTCCACCGTTGTTCCGACTGTCTCTGACCGCCCCGAGCATCCCATCTCGCTTCCCATCGCCTTCTCCATCATTTCATCACCTCAGATCAACCCAGGACCATAGGTCTTGGCGAATTGGGGCTCCACCTCCGTCGTTTGCCGGAGCCCCTCCGCCCACCTTTATTTTTGCGTTGCAGCTTCCAAACCCCGGGTCGAGGAGCATCGCCTCGAGCCCCTCTTCCTTTCTGTGCAGGTTAGGCGTACTAAAGCACTCCAGGAGACGAATCCCAAGCGAGCGGAGGCACTTGGAGCTCCGCTTCTTCATCGAGCTCGTGGCGCCGCTCCAGGGCCCCTCCGTTCGATCAGACACATCCAGCACCTAGAGTGCCCTGCCAGGAAGCTATTTGGACCATCAGATGCCGGAGGGAGCGCTGGACGAGCAAGCAGCACCGAATCGAAGGTCGGGGAAGAGGGAGTTCTTCCCTGTTCTTCGTGCCTTCGCCTTCACCGTCCGATCGCGGTCCCAGCCCAGATCGAATCAGCACCGTCCGATGGAGCATTGCACCAACCGTCAGATCGGCTTGGCTGATCTAATCTCAGCCTCCCATCGGCGAAGCGTCATCGGGCGAGGAGGTGGCGACGCGTGGCAAGTGAAGAGAGCTGCGCCGTTGGATGCCACGCCTTGTTTAGGGGTAAATTTCACATTCAGCCCCCTCACCTTTTGTATTTATTATTTAATGCCCAAAATAAAAGTTTCAGTTGTAAATAAAATGTATATGTTGCAGAAGGACCCCCGATGTTTTAAGATTTGCACTTTAGTCCTTTCGCGCCTCACGTGCAGAAACCACGTGAGGCGCGTGAAATTTTGCTTTTAAGCCCCGCCGGGTCCCTGTAATTATTAAATGTTCCTGAAAATAAAAGTTAAAGTGTATTTTTATTGTGATTTTTGCATGTATGCCCCTGTGAACTATTTTATTTGCAAAAATACCCCTGCCAGGCCATTTTATTTTTGAGTGCTTTGTCTATTTATTTTGTGCCCCATATTAAATCGAAAAATCTTGCAAAAATAGACTTAAGCTCCTATTTGGTTATGCTTGAACGTCATATTTTTGATTTTTCATTTTGTTGCATTTTTGCATTTATTAAAAATCAAAAACATGACTTTTATTCACTGTCTAGATTATAAAATCCCAAAAAAATATCAAAATACTCTAAAAAATTCCAAAAAAAAATTCCCTACGGTGTATTTTGAGCTGTTTTAGTGTCAGTCCAAAAATCCCTAAAAATCTCAAAAGGAAAACCTTAAAAATTCAAAAATACCCAAAAACTTCAAAAAAATAGAAAAACTCAAAGAAAAATCTGAAAAATATAAACTCAAGCCCTATTTATGCTATATTTTATTATCTTTATTAGAAAAATAGCGTGGAAAATTTTTGAGCTGTTAGCTATTTTTAATATCTATTTTTGTGACAGCCAGTACCTTGTCCTGTGTTTGCTATTATTTAGCTATTTAAAAATACTAAAAATATTTTCAAAAATGCCCAAAAATCACAAAAACAGTAAAAAACCATGAAAATCCCAAAAAGACTCTTTTCCTGAATTTTTGACTATTTTTGAGTATTTTGTAAAATATTATAGTACCCCTTTTATGTATACCTCTGTATTTCCAAAAAAAAAGAAAAAGATATATATATATATATATATATCTAATTATATATAGATATATTCTTATATATATCTATTAACCTTAATATAAAAGAAAAAAAAGATATTTGTTTTATCATATTTGTATATACATATATATATTATATGTATTATAAGCTATCTATTAACCCTCTATGAGTATACATACTTAATATATTTATATTATGTATATTTATATATTACTTAATTATTATATTATTGATATATATATATATAAATAAACATTTTAAAATTCAAAACCCACTTCACACACAAGGATGACTCTGATATACATGTAGGCTATTGCATTTTGTATTGCTCTCTGTGGTTCGACCTCTACATGCTTGTCACTGTACATTTTATGGTAGAGTAAATAAAGATTAATTCACATTTATTTTTGAGCTTGATTGTTGTATTCTTTGGTTGTGGGTTAATTGCTGATTAACTGGGTATTCTGCGAGCGGTCGCCTCAGCGACACTTGAGATATTTATTATGGTGACCCCTTGTAGAATTATCACGGTTATCAGATGGCGCCGTTGCCGGGGAGCAATGAGCATAGCCTAATTCATGTTGTTATTCTTGTATAAAAAAAATTCTGATTTATCATTCCTTTTTGTGAGCAGCTATCTTTATTGTTATTAATCACCATGCTTCATTTATTCATTCATTGTGATTCTTTTATCTGCTCTATTTGATTAACTGAGCTATTCTAATGCAATCTTCTTTGTGACTTTGATGCGAGGGTCCGCCACGCGAGGATGGCTTCTTAGGAGGCCAAGGCAGCCGAGCTTGGAGGAGGATGGTCTTCTCTTCTCATGACCATCTAGAGAGTGCACCAAAGAAGCAAGGAGATGTGCATTAGATAGGCTAGACACTTAGGAGTATTTATTTTGTAATTTATGGTGAGAGAGAGACATTTTTGGCATGTAATTAAATAGGACTCTACTCTTCACAATGAGGTCCAGTGCCCGGGTGATTGTTCACATGGGGGCCTCATCGCGACTTTTCGAGTTTTCATCGCCTTCTTTTATTTTGTTTTCCGAAGTTTTGAGCTTTCCGCCTTTCTTTTACTTTGTTTTGTGTGCTTAGAGCCCCTAGATATAGGTTGCTTGACTCGGTAGCTAGGTCCAAACATTAATAAGAATGCATGTTCCTATAGTCTACTTCGCTTGGATCTAGTCAAAATTCAAACAAGCTGCTTATTTGTCTCTTAGCCCTTGTGCCGCAGCGAGCCCTGTAAAGCGCTTTCTCCTAAGCTCAAGTGTGTTGAGTACAGAGGAGGGGTGAGCCAAGACCGGACCCTTCAGGCTAGAGATGAATGAGTGACTTATGGTTCTTCACGTTAATAGCAGCTTATGTTTAGGACGATTTTGCGCCTTGGATACCGACATGTAGATAGGTTTAAAAATTCTGTTTTGCATACCACATGGAGAGAGCTGGGATGCACTGTAAGTCTTCTAACTCTGCATGCATCATTCGATTCAATGGTGAGATTTCCATCATGGAACCACTTGCACGGCTTTTCCGCTATCTCCCTCTGATTTTGAGTACCTAGGACTTAAATGAAAATCTACAAAACCGTTAGGCACTGGTATGAAACAGATCCAAAAAAAGTGAAAACCCAAAAATTTAAAACAAGGGGACTGCTAAATAAACTCTGACCTTAATTAAAATCTGTAATGGACTATCATTGTACCGGGTTCATAAAGCCCTCATTGTTTTCAGGTACCTTGGAGGGGGACCAAAACCCTACTCCCTTGAGCGAGTGCGACCCCTAAGGATTAAAGCCCAAAACCCAGTCTGCAACTGCCTTGTGTATCGCCTGGATTTCCGAGGTAATGGTGCTTCTATCGTACGTAGGCGAGTAGGACTTGGTCACCAATGGTGACTCTCTGTTGTGAGAGCATCGACCCTGTCCGAAGTATTGAGCATAGGCCACGCCTTCACGGGGGTGTCTGTCTCATTGTCCTGCGTCCGAGTAGGTTCTTGCACGCTCACGGATGATTCCGTTGCGAGTGAGAACTGAAGTATTGGTTTCGCCTATCGGCTTCCTCTCTCTTTTCTTTGGCTGAGTAGGGATCCAGGAAGGGTTACAAGGACTCCAAAAAGTACAGACTACAGGTTACACAGGAGGAGGACAAGTACGGGATACTCTTCCGGCAATACTCTCTCTCCTATAGGGTAGCGTACTAAGGACTTGTTATAAGATATGCCTGAAAATCACAACTCTAAAAATGAAAAGATAATAAATAGCCGAGCTTTCACGGCTTCACATGGCGTGAGTTGGTGAACCCGATTGTGTATTGTGTTTGTATGGATCTAGATTAAGGTTCAAAGATCAAGTCCCACGTATTTGCGCACATTTTGTCGTTTCTCCCTTTGACCACCCCGCTCAACCGAGCCTTTCTACTGTTTTACACTCCTTTTATTCCTCGTTGACCATCGTATCATTCTTCCAACAATCCGACATTCTCTTGTGCTTCGCGAAGTTGATCCCTGGATGGTTTCGTCGGGACCATGCCGACACCTACATCGATTCCATAGACTCAACTCCGCCAATAATTTCGAGGGGAGAACCCAATCCGGACTTTGCAGATCGATCTCCAGACTCCTCGTTTTCTACCTTTCTCTTGGCCACCCAATAAACTGGGATCACTTTTGTCCCGCTTTCGCCGTTGTTAATGGGAGTCGATTACAGTCTACATCCCTTTCCCATTCGCAACATGCTGGGGTTGACCTGAATTCCAGCTTCATCACGGCAGCTGAACATTAATTGCAAGTGATCTGATTTGGACCATCTCATTATGCAGATAGAAGACAGTGCGAGCCCTGGAGGCTACTCCGGAGTTCATTTCGTCCGACTCAGACCCTGACATGGCGCCAGGAGGAAAGGGCAAGGGGCAGCAGCCACCACCAGAGGGACAGGTTCCAGATCAGAACCAAGTAAATGCACAGTTGCTGGCATCTATCCAGGCCATACAGCAGCAGCTGACCGAGCAGGCCCTCACACAGACCGCATTCCAGGATATGTTGAATGACATGATGAACCGTGGCGATGGAGGAGGAGGCAGAGGCAGAGGAGGTAGGGGAGGAGGAGGTGGAGGTGGTGATCCTCCCGATGATGACCTTGAATTACCACCACCAAAGCCGACACTCAAAGAAACATACAATCCGGGAGACAGCCAGATGACCGAGTGGATTCTCATTCCACCGGTACACGCTCACTTTGAGCTGAAGCTCCAGTTCATATCCCTTCTCCCTGCATTTCATGGCAACACCAACGAGGAGCCGTACATTCACCTCCAGCAGTTCTCCCACATTTGCCGCACCACCCACTATCCGAATGTCCCCCTGGACATTGTCAAGATGATGGCTTTCCCCTTCAGTCTACAGGACAAGGCCCTCTATTGGGTCAATCATTTGGGAAAGGTCGTGACGACCTGGGAGGAGTTGAAGTCCGCCTTCCTGCACAAATACTACCCTCTCGGTCGGCTCAACCAGATGCGAGCCCGTATCAGTAATTTCACCCAAGGGCCCCACGAGTCTATACATGAAGCTTGGGAGAGATTTACTGACCTGCAGGAGAAGTGTCCCCATCATGATATCCCGAAGACCAGCTTGGTCCAACATTTCTTTGGGGGACTAAACATTGAAAGCCAATGGCTTGTGGACGCAGCATGTGGGGGCTCCCATTTCAACAAGGATGAAGATGTTGTCTGGCAGATTTTTGAAGAAATGGCCGAAGGAGAGGCCGCCCTCTCTTCATCCAAGGCATACCAAAAGCAGCCCCAGATCCTCCAGAAGCAAGTGCACATGGCTGCATCCAAAGAAGCAGAGAGAGATGAGAGCTCCAACCTCAGCATCGTCGGGGGCCATCTCTCTAAAGTAGATATCATTGAGAAGCGATCACAGGACCTCGAGAAACTCGCTGTGATCGAGAAGAGGACCCAGAACCTGGATAAGCTAGATCAGATCAACAAATACCTCGAACTGTTGGTCAGCACGATCAACTCGGTCCAGTCGGCTACACCATCAGACGCTCCCGCTGAGAAGAAGGACGAGCAACAACCGCAGCATCAGCCTCAGCCGAGCCAGCAGCCACCGGCAGTCCAGCACGTGTACTACGTGCAGGCGCCCGACCGGGCCCGCCGCAGCAGCAGATGGTCGTATACCAGCCATAGTTCCTTTCTATTCCCGATCCAGTCTTCCCACCACCACCCCTGATCCAAGAAGTCAATGGGGTATGGAGTAATGATGCATTGCCGACCCATCCTAAGGGACAACCCCAGGGTCAGCAATTTGCCAACCGGTAGTACCACCAACCTCAGGGTGGTCGTTTTGGTCAAACCTCTCAGCCTCACCAGCAACACCAGCAGCCTCCCCAGTTTACACATCAGTGGAGGCAGAATTTTCCTTATAAACGGCAGCCGCAGTACCGCCACCCACAGCCGTATCACCAGTACGCGGCTACCCCCTCTCCGCAATATCAGCAATATCCCCCTCCATCCTACCAACAACTTCAACTTCCTGCACCTCCGCCGCACCACCAGCAACAACCTCCACACCCATCCAACCAACAGCAGCGTGGTCTGCACGCTGAACCATCAGAAGCACCCCCTGTGAATCCCACCATGGATTGTCTGGCCCATCTTGTTAAAGGGCTAGCGGATATGACAAAGCGGCTGGATGACCTGACCGCCACCAGAACTACCATTCCGGCGTAGGTCGAAACCAACCCTAATAACTTCAAGAAGAAAGAGCAGGTAGAATGTGATGTCCAGTCCGTGTCTGATAATGATATTACTGTTTGTTCTAATGCTGTTACTCTCAGGAGCGGTAGGGCCTTGCCTCCGCCTGCTACTACTAGTGGGGTGAATAAAGAAACAGGTGGATCGTCATCTTCCGCATCAGTCGTGCCAGCTCCAGGGGAGGGTGAGGAGGAAGAAGAAGGAGAAGCCAGTTCAGCCGTCGTGCCTTGTCAGCAGCAACTCCAGCCAAAAACACAAAAAATCAGCAAAAGCAAAAACACCAAAAAGAAGCTTGTAGCTGAAGTGAATCCACGCCAGCCTTGGAGGAGCCGCCAGCAGCAGCCGATCCCTCGCTAGCCGATGGAGCCGACGCTACACTTTTTGATCGCCCAGCAGCACCAGCATTTTCATATCCAGCTTGTACTCCTTTTTGTAGTCCGAATGTACAACATTCTGTGGGCAATGATTTTTATGTAAATAAGAACTCTCATTTTCCTTCTAGTGGTGTAAATATACCTTTTCCGCATGCAATACAAAAATCCAAAAAAATTGCAAAATGAAAAAATGCATTGTCTGATCCAGGTGTTGCGGATATTTTGGGTAAATTGACTGTTGAGATTCCCTTGTTGAAGGCCGTGGAATACATGCCAGCTGTAAAGAAAGGACTGAAAGAGGCATGTACTAACAGGCGTCGCCCAACTCAAGACAACAGATGTCGAGAAGTAGAAAAGCACGTTCTCTCCATGGCCACAGTTGCAGCTATCAGCAATCTCCCCCAAAAAAAGCATGATACAGGAGTACCTCTGATCAGTTGTGTGATTTTTGACCAGGTCTTCGAGCGTACTCTTCTTGACAGTGGTTCTTCCATGAACCTTCTGCCCTCGTCCATAATGCAAGAATTCGGGCTGGGACCGCTCAAGCAGACACGCATGATCCTTCAGTTCGCTGACCGATCTGTCAAGTGGCCCCGAGGTTTGTTGGAAGACGTGATAGTTACCGTGCAGGGGATGAAATTCCAAGCTGACTTTGTAGTCCTTGATATGGACTCACCTGCACCCCTGCTCCAGACCTCTATCATCCTTGCCAGACCATTCCTCCGTACTTCAGGTGCCGTGGTTGATTACGGGTCTGGGAAGATCACTTTCAGCTCGAACACCCAGCAAATCACGATAAACATGAACAAAGAGCAGAATGCCACGACTGATGAGAGCCAGGCAGCAGCAGAAGCAGACTGTGATTTCATCGCGGAGATCAGAGATTCAGAGTTATCATTGGATGATCCATGGACCCGAGAAATCCTCACTCTTGAGGAGGACTCGGAAAGCACAATCAACATATGCTGCGATGACTCTTGGGAGACAGATTCTCAGATGCAGGCGCATCTTCTTGAGCATTCACTCCAGACCGAACATGATCAGCTTAGCGCAGAACCGTTCGACGCATCTCCGGGATCTCAACAGGAGGATGAGGATGGTAGCAGCCTCAAAGTGCATTCCACCAACCGCATGTTATCTGAAGTGACAGATAAAGTGGACAGATCAAAGCCATAACTCAAGCCACTTCCTGCAGGCCTGAAGTTTGCCTTCCTTGCGGGTGAAGTGCAACTGTATCCGGTCATCATCAGTAGCAGGCTGAATCTGGATCAGGAATCTCGACTTCTCGAGGTTCTAGAAAAGAACCGCAAGGCACTTGGTTGGAGCGTATCAGATCTCCGAGGGATAAATCCAGCTCTGTGTTCACACCACATCTATCTAGAAGAAGATGCCAAGTCGTCCCGCGAATTTCAGAGAAGGCTGAACCCTAACCTTCGGGACGTTGTCATGAAGGAGATCACGAAATGGTGTGATGGCTTCATTTATCCCATCTCCGATTCGAAATGGGTAAGCCCACTGCATGTAGTTCCCAAGAAATCAGGGCTTACCGTGGTCACAAATGACAAAGGAGAGGAAATTTCTACTCAGGTACCAACCTCCTGGCGGGTGTGTGTTGACTACCGCCGACTCAATGCAGCAACCAAGAAGGACCACTTCCCCTTGCCGTTCATAGATCAAAGTTCTGGAAAGATTAGCAGGCAAGGAGTTCTTCTGCTTTCTGGATGGGTACTCCGGGTACAATCAAGTGGCGATCGCCCCTGAGGATCAAGAGAAGACTACCTTCACTTGCCCGTTCGGCACCTATGCCTTCAAGAGGATGCCCTTTGGATTATGCAATGCACCTGCAACCTTCCAAAGATGCATGCTAGCAGTCTTTACTGAGATGGTAGGCAGTTTTCTCGAGGTGTTCATGGATGATTTCTCTGTGTATGGTGATAGTTTCGATTCTTGTCTTCAGCACCTAGACAGAGTGCTTCAGAAATGCCGTGAAGTCAATCTAGTGCTCTCATGGGAAAAGAGCCACTTTATGGTCACTGAAGGTATTGTGCTGGGCCACTTCGTTTCCAAACGTGGCATGGAAGTCGACCCGGCGAAGGTGGATTTCATTTCAAATCTTCAGCCACCTCAGTCAGTAAAGAATATGAGGTCATTCATGGGGCATGTGGGATTCTACAGGCGATTCATCAAGGATTTCAGCCGCATTGCCCGACCTCTGACAGAACTCTTGTGCAAGGAGACTGAATTCATTGTTGATCAGCCGGTTCTCCTTGCTTTCAATCAATTGAAGGAGCTTATCACTCAGGCTCCAATCTTGCAGCCTCCTGACTGGACTCTTCCCTTTGAAATAATGACCGATGCGTCAGATTTTGCGGTCGGAGCTGTTCTTGGGCAGAGGAAAGACAGAGCGCCCATTCACTATGCCAGCAGAACATTGGATGAAGCACAGAGGAATTATACAGTGACAGAAAAAGAATTGTTGGCTGTGGTTTTCGCCTTAGAGAAGTTCAGATCCTATTTGTTGGGATCAAAAGTCACAATTTTCACGGACCACTCTGCTATCCGATACCTACAGCAGAAGAAGGATGCTAAGCCGAGACTGATTCGTTGGATCCTTCTCCTCCAGGAATTCGATTTGGAGATCAAGGACAAACCTGGAGTTCAGAATGTGGTAGCAGATCATCTCTCCAGAATAGAGCAGCATGAGCCTCCTCTGAGCAATGCACCTATCACAGAAACCTTCCCTGACGAAGCCATCTTAGCTGTGGATGCTCTCCCTTGGTACGCTGATATTGTCAATTACCTCGCCTCTGGGGTACTAACTTCCGATTGGACGAAGAATCAGAAGAACAAATTCATGTCGACCATCCGCTTCTACCAATGGGAGGATCCTCTTTTATTCAGAGAAGGAGCAGATTGTATTTGGCGCAGGTGCATCCCTCAAACGGAGCAATCTAGTGTCCTCGAGCATTGTCATTCGCTCGAATCTGGTGGACATCATTCTAGAGATCGTACGGCAGCGAAAGTATTGCAATGTGGCTTCTAGTGGCCCACATTATTCAAGGATGCAACAGAGTTTGTTAAAAGATGTATTGACTGTCAGCGACTGAAAGGTACACTCACTGTTCCCAAAGATTCAATCCTCTGAAAATCATTCAGATAGCAGACGTTTTTGATGCATGGGGCATTGACTTCATGGGACCTTTCCCTAACAGTCAAGGTTTTGAGCACATCCTTCTTGCCGTCGATTACGTGAGTCATTGGGTTGAAGCTATTCCCGCCCGAGCCGCCGATAGCAAAACAGTTTGCCAGTTTCTAAAAAAGAATATCATTTCGCGGTTTGGGATACCAAAGATTCTCATCTCCGACGGGGGTAGTCACTTCATCAACAAAGAGGTCAAGAAATTAATGAAGGAGTACGACATCGATCATCGTGTCGCATCTCCTTATCATCCGCAGACCAATGGCATGGCAGAGCTATCAAACAGAGAAATCAAGACCATTTTGCAGAAACTTGTTAGGCCAAACAGAAAAGACTGGTCTCAGCTCTTGGACTCAGCTCTATGGGCTTACCGAACCGCCTACAAGTCTCCCTTGGGCATGTCGCCCTACCGTCTTGTATATGGGAAACCATGCCATCTGCCCGTGGAATTGATCCACAAATCTCTTTGGGCAATCAACAGTTGTAATTTGGACTGACGCAGAAGTGGTCAGCAGAGAAAAGACGATCTGAACAAGCTCTTGGAATTCCGAGACTGTGCATATGATAACACCTTGATGTACAAAGAGAAGGTGAAACGCTGGCACGACCGGCACATCAGACGAAAGACCTTCGACGTTGGACAGAAAGTGTGGTTATTTGATGCAAAGTTGCAGATATTCCCAGGCAAATTAAAGAGTAAGTGGACAGGGCCATTTCGAGTATGTGAAGTGCGTGACAATGGAAGCATCGCTATATCAGAATTGTCCCCTGACGCACAGCCCTTCGTCGTCAACGGCCAACTACTGAAGCCTTACCTCGAACCAGATGCATTCTTGGCCATTGTAGACTCTATTCAGCTAGTGCACCACGATGACACCTTCACAGCACCTGCGGCATCAAAAGATTCAGACGATGCACTCCAGCCTCTGTTTATCTGATTTTCTCCTTTTCTTCTTTTCTTCTTTTCCTTTTCTATTTTCTTTTTCTATCTGAACGGTGCCACCCTTGTAGACAATTTTCTATACTTAGGACGCACTTTGTCCTAAGTATAGGGGGGATGTGCACCTAGAGTTTTTCATTTCATTCCGATCCTCTCCATTGTCTCCTCTTCTTGTCTATACTTAGGAGTATCTTACCCTAAGTATAGGGGGAGACAATCTGAGTACGATCTGTGTATTCCCACCCTTGACCCTCCCTACTTTTTGTACAGTCTGCTATACTTAGGATTATTTGATCCTAAGTATAGGGGGGACGGTCAACTTCTCATTCATTCATTTCATTCATATTTATTCTTTAGATCTGTCTATACTCAGTACGAGTTATGCCTTTGCTTTTCCTTTTGATCTATGAGGACATAGCTCAAGCTAAGTATAGGGGGGCCGTATATACCCTGTATATACTAAAAGCCATAACTCATACTGAAAAATAAAAGACTACCTCAATATAAAGTAATATGTAATGAGTAGCTTTATAATAATGAAAGATGATTGTGAGTTCCTCAGACTCTTTATACGTGTACTGATTACTGAGTCAGAAAAGTGTTTTGTGCAAAACATTCTCTTTTGAAAAATCTTGTGAAATTTGTTTGAAAAAAAGTGTGTACAAGTATTCAACATTTGAAAAATTAGTTTTGTGTGTAAAATTTATTTTCTTTGAGTGAAACCAAAATGTGTGAAATCAGTGTGCAAATGATTGTGAACATTTGATTGACAAAATTGTTTTGAAAAATCTATCTATGCTGTGTAAACCTTTGTAAAAGGATTTTCAAATGCGTGAACATGCTTGCAAAATTATCTTGGACTATAGTTTTCAAAATCCTTGTGAAAAATGATTCTTGAATCAGTCTGAGGAGTCCGCACAAAAATCTCTCATTTGTAAATAATGAATAAGCCCAAACAAAGTATAAAAGAACTAAAACCATATTGTACATCAAATACATTTTTTTCTTATGTATATACTGATTAATAAATCAGATACCTCTATAGTGTGATTTGAAAAATAGTGTGACCAGTTTTGAATAAATTTGATGTGAAATGATTTCAAATGTGTGAAACTATTTTGATTGAAAAACTTTTTTTTTTGTGAAAGAAAGGATTTGAAAAATCTATGTGCAAATGTTTTGAAAAATGCTTGTCAAAACTATTGTGAAAATTGTATATATAGTGTGAAAAATCCTTGCAAAAATAGTTTCAAATGTGTGTAAATGATTGCAAAAATTATTGTGTACTATAGTTTGCAAAATTATTTTCAAAAACTAATAAGAACACCATTACAAA
The DNA here is from genome assembly GCA_037367405.1 of Ottelia alismoides. Lineage (NCBI taxonomy): Eukaryota > Viridiplantae > Streptophyta > Magnoliopsida > Alismatales > Hydrocharitaceae > Ottelia > Ottelia alismoides. The sequence continues at coordinate 21,371 of JAZKJV010005489.1, read as the reverse complement.
TACTTGTAAATCATAAATAAGACACATACAATTCTTTCTGTACAGTTCTAAATAAACTACTTCATTCAAACCTGTAAAGTTTGTAGAAATTCATACGTTTGGTGAATAAAGCGGCACACCCGTGCAAATAAGTGTATACATTTTTTTAAATATGTGTCCAGTTCTTAAGTTTATTTGCAAAAAATCTCGGTGTAAAAACATTCTTTGATTCTTTCAAACTTTTTGTGGAAAATTTGCATCATTCATTGTGCATAGCATAAGCATACCATTCATATTCTTTTTGAGTGAGCTTGATGATTGAATCAGTCTAATAAAGTCTCAAATTGGAGCTTGGTCGGACCTTACCGCACGTAACTGCACTGGAACCTTATGGGAACTAGGTTTAAGGTACTTCAGGTCTATGCAGACTTAATTCTTTGAGAAATCAGGGCTGGGTTCAAGTCACCTCATTGGACTAATTAGAACTTTTCGAGACACACGTACGACTCTTGCCGACCGTGACCTAACTTGGACACTTGCACCTTTCACTTGGCTCAACTCAGTTGGAGTGGTGAGGGGGTTGGATTTGCCAGTCTGAGACACACACGGGTGGAAACATTCGTCCTCATCTAGGGAGGGAAGTGCACCCCAACCTGGACCAATAGCCATGAGGTCTAAAGACAGGAGATTGTGGGTTGCGATAAAGCTTCAAAAGAGGGATAGTCTACTGGCTCAAGAGGAAAAACTCCTTATGTAAATGCTGCTATGAATAGTATGTTGAAAAAAAAATGTTCAGGCCTGTACAAAAATAAAATGCCTGCAAAGTATGTACAAAGTCAATAAGCAAGCTTGAGTTCCAAAGACAAATATGTGAGCCTGCAGCTGGATGACTTGACTACACTGGTCTTGCATCCCGGGATAGGTAGCTACACTAGCTACCGTCCATTCTTCTCTTCACCCCCTCCTCTTGAGCTGGTTGCCACTTGAACTTAGAAGGGAATACCCTGCTCCTCGAGGAAAGAGCTGTTGGATTGGGGAATCATTGGGTTGTCATTCTGGAGAAGTCAGTCCTCTTATCATTTCAGTTGGGGAGAGCCACTATCACTTACACCATACAAGTCAGCTTCATAGTTATAAGGGTTTGCGTATGATGTAGACTAGTTCTGACCCGGCTATTGAGGTGGGTTGAACCGAATTCTGTGACTATCGAAGGCTGTTGTATTTTAGAGCTGGTTCCCGACTAGGTTCCACACACATTCACACCCCAGGGTCTGACAGGAGCTCCAAATTCAGATTTTGTAAGGACATGCATTGCACTGAAAGCACCCTTATTCACTCTATCTTTCTTTTATTCTCCTTTTTCTTTTCTTTATTCTTTTTGTACTTATTGCATAAGTGTTTGCTATGGACTAGCAAAGGCAAGTATAGGGGGGTGATGAATCTCCATTTCATCACCTTTATTCTATCATTTTGGCCTCAAAAACCCCAGCAAATGCATGTAAATAGCATCAAATTGTATATAATAGCATTCATGATTCAGTGTATTAATTCCACATTAAATAAGGTTTTAATGCTAAAATTATAGAATAAAGAGGAGAAAAGAAAAAGGAATAAAATATTATAAATATTTTATGACCCAAACCCCGAGACCAAGGCCAGCATGGTATTGGTCGACAAGGAATAAAGTAGGGGGAGATAAGGGCCAGTGTACAATAAATACCTCATTTATTAATTCATTCATTTATGCATTTTTGGCACCTACTTTGTACATAATCATTTCTTCATCAAATAAAGAAACTTTGTACATGAAAGTTGTAGACAATAATGTAAATAAAAATACAAAATTGAGTTTGTGCAAAGATAATAACCAGTGCACATTTTATACACAGAATAAAAAGCCAAAATCTCAACTTCACAGACCCATATCTTGCCAATAAAAACTCCAAATCACCCAAACTCACCTTTAATTGTATATAGCATTCCATGAACTATTTTATAAAATTGGTTTCATAATTTTTGGAGTCCATATGCGGAAGTTAGGTTTTTGGCCCTCCTTGTATATAGGACTGATTAAAATATGCATTTTATTCAATATTCATTATTTGTATAAATTCATATTTTTAGAATTTTGTAAATAATGTATATAATGCATACACATAAGTGAAGTAAAGAAAACCAAAATTAATTTATAAAATAAAATAAGTCTACAAATTCATAGACAAAATACCTATGCTGTATACCTATATATAAATAAAAAGGATTGTATTCCTTGATTCTTGTATTCTTTTATATTTTTATAATAATGTATACATTATACATAACTCATTAAAAATGTAAATCTAAAATAAAAATCAAGAAAATATATTTAATAAATTAAGTATACAAAATACATAGGTAAAACACCTACGAGGACACCTACATACACCTAGGCCTATTTATTTAAAAATGTAATAAACTCATAAAAATCAAATAAAAATACCTTTATACTCACAAAAATAAATTATAAATTTATAAAATAAGTAATAAAATAATAAAAGAAAATAAACAAATTAAAAATAAAATACATAAAAATACATGTAAATACATACATATACACATTATCCAAATAAAACTATGATAAAACACCTCGAAAAATTCAATAAAAAACATAAATAAATACTAGACGAAATATTACACATTTTTTATTTTATAAGAAAAAATTAATAAAATCATTTAGGGTGTCAAATAAATCAATCTCTAATCAGGTCTTCTATTTTGTCTCGTAGCAGCTGACGTGGCCCATTGAGGCGCCGGCCTTCGTTGACTCCCTGGTCAACTGTCCCATCCCTCGCCTGGCGTCTCTGAATTGTCCATACCCCCGATTTCATGCCTTTTTCTCGGGCACACCATCCATCAATCGACAACACTTGCTTCACAAGAATTGTTCCCTAATCTTCCATGATGCCCGCCAAAATCATAGATCAACGAGATGTTATTGGATCAGTCAATAATCGCCGGGTAATAAGGCCTCTTGCCAATGTTTATAAATAACAAGCTCCGCCTCCTTCCTCAGATTTGGCCACTTTTTATCCAATCTCAAGCCTTGATTCTAGTCCTAGGACATTCCTCGTGACAGGGGGAGTGAGCTGGTGCCTCGAATCGGCCGGAGAGAGGAGGATTTTGTCGCGGCGGAGCTCCGGCGTCCGCCCTGCTCCCTGGAGGCCCCCAGGTATAAGAGTTGCCTTTTTAGGGGTTTTTAGTTAGCTTTTAATGTTAGTGTTTCATTCTAGTAGTTAGATTAGTTGTTAGTTAATTCCCTTAGCTAGAAAACCCAAATTCGAAGTTCGCCGGAGCTTGGCTCCGGCGACTTCTCCACCGTTGTTCCGACTGTCTCTGACCGCCCCGAGCATTTCATCTCGCTTCCCATCGCCTTCTCCATCGTTTCATCACCTCAGATCAACCTAGGACCATAGGTCTTGGCGAATCAGGGCTCCACCTCCGCCGTTTGCCGGAGCCCCTCCGCCCACCTTCATTTTTGCGTTGCAGCTTCCAAACCCCGGGTCGAGGAGCATCGCCTTGAGCCCCTCTTCCTTTCTGTGCAGTTTAGGCGTACTAAAGCACGCCAGGAGACGAATCCCAAGCGAGCGGAGGCACCTGGAGCTCCGCTTCTTCATCGAGCTCGTGGCGCCGCTCCAGGGCCCCTCCGTTCGATCATACACCTCCAGCAGCTAGAGTGCCCTGCCAGGAAGCTATTTGGACCATCAGATGCCCGAGGGAGCGCCGGACGAGCGAGCAGCACCGGATCGAAGGTCGGGGAAGAGTGAGTTCTTCCCTGTTCTTCGTGCCTTCGCCTTCACCGTCCGATCGCGGTCCCAGCACAGATCGAATCAGCACCGTCCGATGGAGCATCGCACCAACCGTCAGATCGGCTTGGCTGATCTAATCTCAGCCTCCCATCGGCGAAGCGTCATCGGGCGAGGAGGTGACGACGCGTGGCAAGTGAAGAGAGCTGCGCCGTTGGATGCCACGCCTTGTTTAGGGGTAAATTTCACATTCAGCCCCCTCACTTTTTGTATTTATTATTTAATGCCCAAAATAAAAGTTTCAGTTGTAAATAAAATGTATATGTTGCAGAAGGACCCCCGATGTTTTAAGATTTGCACTTTAGTCCTTCCGCGCCTCACGTGCAGAAACCACGTGAGGCGCGTGAAATTTTGCATTTAAGCCCCGCCGGGTCCCTGTAATTATTAAATGGTCCTGAAAATAAAAGTTAAAGTGTATTTTTATTGTGATTTTTGCATGTATGCCCCTGTGAACTATTTTATTTACAAAAATACCCCTGCCAGGCTATTTTATTTTTGAATGCTTTGTCTATTTATTTTGTGCCCCATATTAAATCGAAAAATCTTGCAAAAATAGACTTAAGCTCTGGTTTGGTTATGCTTGAACGCTATATTTTTTATTTTTCATTTTGTTGCATTTTTGCATTTATTAAAAATAAAAAACATGACTTTTATTCACTGTCTAGATTATAAAATCCCCAAAAAATATCAAAATACTCTGAAAAATTCCAAAAAAATTCCCTACGGTGTATTTTGAGCTGTTTTAGTGTCAATCCAAAAATCCCTAAAAATCTCAAAAGGAAAACCTTAAAAATTCAAAAATACTCAAAAACTTCAAAAAAATAGAAAAACTCAAAGAAAAATCAAAAAAATATAAACACAGGCCCTATTTATGCTATATTTTATTGTATTTATTAGAAAAATAGTGTGGAAAATTTTTGAGGCTGTTAGCTATTTTTAATGTCTATTTTGTGACAACCAGTACCTAGTCCACTGTTTGCTATTATTTAGCTATTTAAAAATACTAAAAATATTTTCAAAAATACCCAAAAATCACAAAAACAGTAAAAAACCGTGAAAATCCCAAAAAGACTCTTTTCCTGAATTTTTGACTATTTTTGAATATTTTTGTAAAATATTATAGTACCCCTTTTATGTATACCTCTGTATTTCCAAAAAAAAGAAAAAGAAAAAAACATATATATATATATATATCTAATTATATATAGATATATTCTTATATTTATCTATTAACCTTAATAAAAAAAAAGATATTTGTTTTATCATATTTGTATATACATATATATATATATTATATGTATTATAAGTTATCTATTAACCCTCTATGAGTATACATACTTAATATATTTATATTATGTATATTTATATATTACTTAATTATTATATTAAATAAATATATATATATATATAAACATTTTAAAATTCAAAACCCACTTCACACACAAGGATGACTCTGATATACATGTAGGCTATTGCATTTTGTATTGCTCTCTGTGGTTCGACCTCTACATGCTTGTCACTGTACATTTTATGGTAGAGTAAAAAGATTAATTCACATTTATTTTTGAGCTTGATTGTTGTATTCTTTGGTTGTGGGTTAATTGCTGATTAACTGGGTATTCTGCGAGCGGTCGCCTCAGCGACACTTGAGATATTTATTATGGTGACCCCTTGTAGAATTATCACGGTTATCAGTGGCCGGTAGAGGGTTAAGCGCTAATAGGCGGCAGAGATCATATCTGGGATAAGATCGGATTGTTATGGATGGAGCGGGAAAGGACGGTGCAGATGGAGGCATCCTGGAGGGTATCTAGCGACACATGATGAGCCATGTGGCGCAAGGAGAGTGAGGCGGAGATGAATAGCCGTGATGTGATCTGTGGATCTGATCCAAGGGTTGGGGTTTAGGCAGTATTCAACGGCTTGGATGGAGAGATGTAAGAGTTGATCGGACGGTAGAGGAAGGAGGGCGCGTGGCGTGTAATGGAGTGGGCCGCGTGGCGCAACCAGAGGGCGCCACTTGGCCCAATCAGATTATTACGAAGAAGAAGGTGACATAATAGGGGGAAAATGGCCGAATTTGGACAAACTCAAAACATGAAAGTTCTTAATCTCGATGCGATCTACAAGTTTCATGTTGAACAAAAATGGAAAACTGGTCAGATAAAGTGATAAAATACACAGGTATAAATTCAAGTACATACAATATACAATGGGGGCCCAAAACCCACGTTTTGCATACGAGTTCTGATTTTATCGAAATTGGTCTCATTTTGAAGGTCTCTGAATGTATATTATTTTAGAAGTGAGTAGACCCAATTCGGAGGATGTATGAGAGAGATAAATGTATTTTAAGGTCCATGGTCTCAAACTTGGATTGGGATTTTATTGGTCAATTTACATGTTAGCATTTTTTTGGTATTTTCTTGTATTAGTGTTAGTAATAGATACACTATAGATTTGACTTTATGGAGTTTGGAGTCAGTATAAAATACATACAACTAGGTGATTTTTTACAGGTGAAGTTGGCTTCTTATTTAATGCAGATGTGAATGCTAAAATGCAAATGTTATCTGTGCATGCATGAATGTTACTTATGCAATATAGGTGGAAATATGCCTCTAATTACTCGGGAACAAGGCTATATTTTCAACTTTTAGAGTGATGAATCACAGATTCATCAACCCCCTATACTTAAACCTTGCTCGTCCTCGAGCACCTAAAATGAAATGCAAAGGTGAAATTATTTTGGGTTCCATTCCGAGATCATGAACAAAAGTTGAAAATGGAGATTGACTCGACCTTTGGATTATTTATGTGGTGGAACCTTATTGGGATATGAAATTAAGACCTAACCGACTTCAAGTTCCACAAGTCTTCTATTCAAGACACCTCAAAAGTCAGGTCAGAACAATTCCTCATACATAAATTTATGATGACTATGATTCTTACTTGTACTGTGTAAGTGAAATATAGCTCTCCACATCAGAAATGGCACAGAAGCAGCCTCCTCTAAGAAGGTAACTCAAATTCTCTGGTCCAGTAATTCTTTCCTCGAGGAGCGGGGTATTCCCTTCTAAGTTAAAGTGCGACCAGCTCAAGAAGAGGGGGTGGAGAGAAGAATGGATGGTAGCTAGTGTAGCTACCTATCCCAGGATGCCTGACAAGTATAGCCAAGTCATCAAGCTGCATGCTTCTTTCATATATACATACTCCAGCATGCATTTTATTTTCAATCAGGCCTTTCCACTTTTTTGGAGTTCTTGCATTTTTTTGAACTATATACAAGGTGCAGCATGTATAGGAGTTTTTCCTCTTGAGACAGTAGAGTATCCCTCTTTTAAAGCATTATTGCAACCCACAGCATCCTATCCTTAGATGTCACCACCACCAGACTAGGTTGAGATGCACTTCCCTCCCTAGAGGAGAACGAATGTTTCCACCCGTGTGCTACTCCAAGATAAAGGATTCTACCTCCTCACGACCTCATCAATGAAGAGCTGCGTGCTTGGTGCTTGTCAAAGTTAGGTCACTGTCTAAAAGAATCATGCGTGGGTACGAGATATTCTATTTAGACTAGTCAAGATGACATGTGAACATAGACTTGTGGACTCAAAGAATTAAGTCACTTGACCTGAGAAATATGAACTCCAGTTCCTGTAAGGTTCCTCTGAAATTAGGTATATTAAGGTCAAATCAAATCATCCTCGACATCTATTCATAACTTGGTCAGAACCTACTAAATGTTCATATTGCATATGCCAGATATGCAGATGAGGTGCAGATGACATGCTATGTAAATGAATGCAAGACTCTTTTTTCTTTTTGAATGCAGGGATGATATGAAAGAGTAAATAAGAAGCCTTCTATTTTGATTTATTATTATTATTATTATTATTATTATTTTCATAGAATTATACAAGAGTATTACAAGTATACATGTATTTTACAAAAACATTTAATTTTTACCCACCCCGTAATTATTGTATAGTATATAAAAAAATACACGAAAGTAGAGCTATGGGTAAAGTATATATGTAATATATACATGCCCCCCAATACTTAGCGTGTGTTATGTCCTCAGAACAGAAAAAGGGAGGAAAAAGACAAAGCTCGTGCTAAGTGTAGGAGAGCTAAAATAACAAAAATGTATAGAAGTCATCCCACTCCCCTATACTTAGGCTTTGGCAGCCTAAGTGTAGAAGAAGATTAAAAATGGGGCGGACGAGGTTAAGAGGGGAAATGGAGGAGTATATACACTATAGGCATCAGTCCCCCCTATACTTAGGCTCTATTCACCCTAAGTATAGGATAGGAGTGAGTGTGAGAACCGATGGATATGGAGGATGTACAGAGAGTGCTTAAGTGACTCGGGTCACTCTCCCTCCTTTACTTAGGATCTGGTCATCCTAAGTATAGTCATGAAATGAAATGATATGTAGCCGGGGCGAGTAAACTGAGTCACGGGAGGGAGGGAAAGAATATATACAGGAAGGGTGAGTAAATACAAGGAACATGATATGAATCTTTTCGATGCTGCTGATGGCGAGAATTCACTGTTGCAAGGTATCATGCGTGGCTTTATGTGTGTCTATTGAGTCTGCCTCGCGCATGAATACAATCTCCTCAACATGGACTAACTGTTCTTTGGGTTTGACAAAGTGTTTCAGCAGTTGTCCATTTACTAGGGATGTCTGTGCTCCATCTCTAAGATCTGAGATCTCTACACATCCACTATCATGCACAACATGGATTATGAGCGGACCGTCCACTTGGATTTCAGCTTACCTTGGAAAACCTTCAGCCTCGCATTAAACAACCATACCTTCTGTCTAGGAAAAAAGGTCTTTCGTCTGATATATCTATTGTGCCAATGCTTTACCTCATCCTTGTACACCAAACTGTTGTCATATGCTCGGTTTCTGACTTCTACAAGTTCATTCAGATCCATCTCTCTCTATTTCTACCCTAGGTGTGTGTTCCAGTTGACCTTCTTGATTGCCCATTCGGATTTATGCACTAATTCTGTAGGCAAATGGCACAGCTTCCCAAACACCATCCTGAATGGGGACGTTCCTAATGGTGTCTTGTAAGCTGTCCTATAAGCCAAAAGGACCTGATATAAAATCTGAGACCAGTCCTTCCTGTCTGGGCGGAGAAGCTTCTACAATATGGTTTTCACCTCCCTATTCGACACCTCTGCCATGCCATTGGTTTGTGGGTGGTAAGGACTAGCGACACGGTGTTCAATGCCGTAATCCTTTAGGAATTTCTTCACATCTCTGTTCACAAAATGGCTACCCCCATCGGATATCAACACTTTGGGAATCCCGAACCTAGAGATGATGTGATCTCTAATAAATTAGCAGACAATCCTATTATCTGCGGCTCGGGTTGGGATATCGTCCACCCACCTTGACAGATAGTCTACCGCAAGAAGGATATATTCGAAACCATGGCAAACTAGGAATGGGCCCATGAATTCGATGCCACAAGCATCAAAGACATCACAAGTGATGACAGGCAGCATTAGCATCTCATCCTTGGAACCTACGGTTCCACTGATTCGCTGGCACACTGGGCAGGACTTCGAAAAGGTGAGCGCATCGTGAAATAGAGTCGGCCAGTATAAGCCATATTGAAGTACCTTACATGCGGTCCTCTTTTCGGAGTGGTGTCCTCCTGCCTCCAGACTATGGCATAAAGTAAGGACACTCTGATATTCCTCCTGAGGAATACACCTCCTCCAGACACAATCCGGTCCTTTAAAGAAAAGGACAGATCCTCCCAATGGTAATGTCTCGCATCCGACTTGAGTCGATCTATGTGGCTCTTGGGCCAATCTTCGGGAACTTTCTTGGAGACAAGATAGTTCACTATATTGGCGTATCATGGGAGTGAGTCGATAACAAAGACCGACTCATCAGGGAAGGAGTCTTGAATAGGCGTATCATCAGAAGCATCAAGATTTTTTGGATGGGAGAGGTGATCAGCCACTACGTTCTTCTTTCCAGGTTTATCTCTAATGTCCAAATCAAATTCCTGGATGAGTAAAATCCACCTAAGAAGACATGCCTTTGGGTCCTTCTTTTCCGTTAAGTACTGTAGTCTTGTATGGTATGTAAAAACAATCGCCATAGATCCAATTAGATGTGATCTGAACTTATCCAAGGCGAACACTACCGCAAGCATCTCCTTTTCGGTAACTGTATAGTGACGAACCGCAAAATCGGCCCTTTAAGAGTGCGTTTTTAGCACCTCAACATGTCGTAGCAGTCGGGTCGATTTTGGTCATCAAAAGATCACCTCATTTAAAGATATGCAATAATAAATCAAAATGAGATGATCGTAATTTATTTTACTTGGCAAGAAACCAAGGTCGAACTCAGGGACACGAGCCTCTCTCGTATTAATCGGATTTAAGGTTATTTAATTAAGTGTTGAGTTAAAAGCATATAAGTCAAAATCATGTAGACACGACACAAAGCAATGCATTAAAATTAAACATGCAAATTTTTTTTAAACATTTTATATTCATGCAAATAAATGCTCATGCAAAGCGAATGATATGCCCCAAAATCATAGTCACTTGAGCCATAGAAAAAAAATGCGAGTTAAACTGAGTTAACATTAGGAAGCATTCTACACTCATTAAGCAAGTAGGCAGGGCAAACAAATAAAACAGGACACTTAGATGCTAAAATAATACACCACAGTTCATAGTGTCAAATCTGAACTTAAAGCCAGCCATAATAAAGAGGATGAGAAGAGCTTCAAAATGAAACTGAAATCAACTCGATTGGAGCTATGTAGCTCAAGATATGCACGAAAGAAAGCAGGGGCATAAATGCAATAAAAACAAACAAAGATAACTACAAATAGGTCCCTGAGAGGGACTAAAATGTAAATATGAAAATTAAGTGGCCTTCCCTGTAAAATACCAATACGCACAGGGGTATTTTTGCAATTATTAAAACCCGCGAGGGCATAATAGCAAATTACCCAAGTGCACGTGGAAAGCAGGTGCTCCAGGGACCTATCTGCAAATCTGGAGAAGATACGGGCGTCTCTGCAATTTACCCAGAGTAGCACGTGCAATGCACGTGCTATCTAGGCTCGGACGGAGAGCAGGCTCGGCAGAGGGTCGAGGCAGCTTCGGCCAGGCTCGGAAGATTCGAAGCTCGGTGCAGGCTCGTAGAGGTTTGGAAGTAGGCTCGGACATTCAGGCTCGGGGATGCTCTGTATGAAGCCACGTGGCAGTATGTAGGCCCTTGGATCGTGATAATCCAAGGGCTGCTGATGTCAATGACGCGGCACTATCAGGACCGTTGGATGGTCGCTGGAAGAGGACCATCCAACGGCAACTGCTGTCCGTCCTCCTCCTTCGGCTGGCGGAGGGAATAGAGCTCCGACGAAGGTGGCTTTCCTCCGCCGCTTGTTCCTCGTCGATGTGGTCCTCCCCTGAGCCCAATAAATGATCGTCGATGAAGCGGGGTCCTCGGGAAAGACCCAGGAGGCTCTGGTGCTGCTCGCCGGGACTCGGAGGACGGCTGCGGCGTCGATGAAGGTAGCTCCGACCAGGCTCCGGCCATTGATCACTTCGAAGACCTGCAGCTTAGTGAAGCGTAGCCGAAGGCATATAGGTGCGTGCGTGAGGCGATGTGAGGAGCTCCTGCGGGCGAAGAGAGTGGTGAGCTCGAAGCTCCTCCGCCGTGAGGGCGGAGGAGGTGGGTCGAAGGTCGCTGAGGGTCTGGAAGAAGGGAAGAGGTGAACGGATGTGGCGCGTGGAAGGGGGAAGCTTGGCGGAACTCGGAAGGTGTTCAATGGAGCGGAAAAGGGGGTAGACTAACCTAGAAAATTACAAGAATTAAGAAGAAAAATGTATAGAGAGAAAGAGGGGACTTACCGGCGATTGGGGCGGAGCGGAGCTTGGGGGCGGACTCCGATGTGGAGCCCTGGTCGTCGCTGAACTCCGGCAGCAACTCGGAGCAGCTCGGGCGGTCGCGATGCGCCGCAGCTCCGCCGTGAAGGTCGGAGGGTCTCACCGGGAAACGGAGTCGTCTTCGCTCAACGCCTCCCCCTGTCACGGGGAGGCGGAGGAGGGCTGGGCTCCCTTCCTCGTAAAGGTGGACAAAGATTTTGGACAGAAGGGCGGCTGATTTAAAGAGAGAAGTGGCGGAGGTGATGATGGTCGACGTGGGTTTGGAGGAGAATATGGGGCGACTGGGAAGAGGTTGTGGATCGTGGAGTGATGCGCGGAAGAGAAGGATGATGGGGGAAGATCAGGAGGTGGCTGGCGAGATGCGAGGTTGACTGGAATGGCGGGTGAAAAAGGAGAGGGGCAAGTAGTGCGCAACTCAGATCGTGGGAGAGAGAGAGAGGTCCGGAGGTTGACGACGATCGCCGGCCGTTGGATCTGGAGATCCAACGGCGGGCATTTAGGCGCGGAGTGACGGTGTGGATCGGATCTGAGGCGATATGCATCACGGAGAGCGGTGATCGCACCACGTGTCGAGAGGATGGGCAGGCGGAGGTGAGCGACCGAGATTGTATCACGGGCATGATCGATCGGCTGAGGAGAAAGAGCGGGTTGAGCGGCATAGATGAGAGATCCGGGGCGCAATCAAAGGGCGCACAGCGTGCCACGTGTCAAGCTGTGGGCGCGGCACTAAGGGATGGTGAGGATCTGAGATGAGTATGATCAGACGGATGAAACGAATTGAAGGCGTGGAGAGGGACTGGTCGTTGGATAAAGAGGGCGGATCCAACGGCTAGCAATGGAGGCGGATGAGACAAAGGGACCGGGCCACGTGGCGCCCCCAGAATGGGCCACGTGGCCCAATCAGATTATTCTGAGGATATTTTTGAGTTTTGAGGCTTGAGATGGCCGAATTTGAGAAAGCTCAAAACATGAAAGTTGTAGATCTTGACGAGATCTACAAGTTTCATGTTGACCAAAACTGGAACAGAGATCAAACAAGGGCCCGAAATTTTTTTGAAGGTATTTTTTAAGTCTAAAAAATACCACGAATTTTTGCTTTGTCATTTTTTGTGGTTTTTAATTTATTTAGGACTCTGTTAATTATAGGACATTAACAGGGTTTTATTGACAAACTTTTAAGCAAGGGGTTTAATTATAGGAAATAAAGATGATGAAACTGAGGTTCATCACCCCCCTATACTTAAACTATGCTCGTCCTCGAGCATCAAAAAGAATGATTAAGTTGGATTAACCCCCTTGTGCATGTGAATACAAGATCCAATCTGACCAAGTCGACTCGGCTTCAGAGATCCAAAAATTCTAGAGTTCAACCCAGCCTTAATCAAGAGGCTTCCAATTCCTCTACTTCTCTAGACTCTCTCTGATGTACATATAAACTAAAGGATATGAAGTTTAGTGTTGACTGCAATTCTGAGAGTAGAGTCAATCCGTCACCCAAAATCTTGGTCCGAGAAAATCTCCTAAGGACCCAATCCTCAGCACTAGGGAATAAATCAAATTTTGCATTCAGTCTACCGTCTCTTTAGTTGTCAGACTTAGAAAATGTAGATGGCAGGCCAGAAATGGAGGGCATGGGATTGTGTCAATTCTTCTCTCCCTCTCATTGGAACAAGGATTCTCTCTAGTGCCTTTTTACGCAACACATTTTTTTGGTGTTGATCAGTGCGTCCGTCAAGAGAAGTTGGAGCCGTCTGCACTTGTTTTCCTGGGAGTACACCGGGGTGTGTCTCTTTTGAGTACCTATCGTACCTTCGACACCCAGACTTGTTGCATTTACAATGCAGAGCCCTTTTTTGGTGCAAGCCCGACTCCTGGTCCTAATAGCGGCGGTCCAAGTGGACACTTTGAAAAGTTTGGGAGCGCTCGCCTTTGGTGGAAGCTCTTTGATATTTGACTTGGTGGAATGAGAGCTTTTCTTTGAATTTCATTGATTTGTATAATCTGTGGCTAGCTCCACTGCTTTTACCAAGAGTTGGCGCACACTGATCAACATTTTTTATTTATTTTTCACACCCAGGCACTTAGGTCAATATCAAGAGATTAGTATAAGAACCAAGTTCTCATACTGGCTAATATTGCTGACACTCAGGTTTCCTGAAGCCTCCAAAGATTTTATCCCATCCTCGAGCATCATTAGATCAAATCCAGACTCGACTTCCTCATCCCAATCCCTTAGGTGAAGAGTCAACTCATCTCAATCAAAACCGCAGTTGTGCATGTGATGTGCTGATCATATTCTTTATGTCTGAGACTAAGCATGGAATATAGCACGCAAATCTAGAGACCTAGCAGAATGTGGATGATTAAGTCTAAGACCCTGATGACTAAGGCTGGTTAATCCTAAAATCTCAAAGACTTCAAAAAGCTAAGTCTCCTTGACCAATTCAGATCCTGGGTGAAAGTGTAAGTGTAGAGGACTAATCCAACTTCTTCATTCAAAAACAAGACACTTTTTTTTTAACTTCAAGAGATATTAGAACTTCCTAAGCTCAATTGAGCATCCGCAATTCAGCCAGTATGGATGTAAGTACAGGCCGAAGCCCGTTGCTTGAGGACGGGGCCTTGCGCGATGTCCTCTAAACCATCCAATCTGCTAAGGGTGAACCCTCACTGAACGCGGCTAACTTAATTGGGTTTAGTAATCACCAATGACTCTTAAAGGATTTTTAGGAATTTTCTGATTTTTATGGATTTTAATAAAGTTAAAACACAAGTTAAACTCAACTTTCCTTGAAAAGGGAAGGCAATTTTTCAAAACCATGTCACACAAAATAAAAAGTTTTCAAAACATTTTCAAAAATCATTTTCGAAAATATTTTTATAAAAATAGCGTAACATAATATCGAAAAGCCGCGAAATAATTTGAGTTCTCTTAGTCCAACGATTTTTACCTTAGCCAAAAAGTTTTAAATTTTCAAATTTTTCAGATTATAGCTAAAGTAAATATACTGTATATACGGTATACCCCCCTATACTTAAACTTTGCTATGTCCTCATAGCACTAGATGTTACAAGTACATAGGTCCATTTAAATATATAGGAATATACGGGAGCTAAGAGGGACTCCGTCTATACTTAGGTTAGAAATAACCTAAGTATAAAGGAAAGAAAAGAGGAGTAGAGAAAATCACGGGGACTTGGGTCCCCCCTATACTTAGGCTTTGATTAGCCTAAGTATAGAGATGAGGATTGATGTTGGAAGGCACCCAAGGTGAACGAAGAAGAGGAATGAATTTACAAGGGAGCGGTTGAATCTTAGGAGATGAAATGGAGGGACTAAGGTTCTAGGGTGTGTGTCGCAACAAAGGCTCAATTCAAGCAAGCAAACCCTTAGTTTCACCAACTCACACATGAAACCAACCAAGGTTGGTTGATTATCTTGTCAGTTTTATTGGTGATAAAACGTTAGATAATTACGCGAAGAAAATGTGAATTGAAAATCAAGGCGTATGCGCGGGTGTTGCTCTCCCAAAACCGAATTTTACTCCATTTTTGGTTGACTTGCAATTAACAGTCCCAATTTTATTTTAAATTATCACTGAATTAAGGTTAGCACATCAATCAGAAAATCATCGTCTACCGTTCATTCCATTTTCCATTAATCCTAGGTGATCAATCTAGGAAATGAAAGCCGTGAAAAACATGTATTCGATGAAGAAAAACGCGATCTAGGCTAAGCGAGAAATCATGCAGTGATTTGACGATAAATCTGCGAAAAAACTGGGGCCGTTTTGAAAATCAAATCCAACATGTATGCAAGTCGAAAAAGATGCACCTAATCATGCATCTATTAGTGGTGATTAATCTTCATTAATTTTAGCTAAGTGATGCGAGATTATGTGCGTATAGAAATTAGTGTGTCCTACCTACGATCAAGCACGTAAAAATATGGAAAAATTAAAAAGAGCTCGGAGAGCCGCGTGCCTATCCTAGGTCGACACTCAAGTGGGGACGATCCCCACACAACCATGATCGTTCGATTACAATCGCGAGTCTTCGATCGAAGACCGCTGTAAAAGACGAATTATTAAAAATAGAATGCAACAAAAATGCGAGACATTTTTTTTCTCTTTTCTTCCTCCTTTGCTCCAAGCATGCTCCTGCGGCTCCTCGCAGCGGGGAACGTCCTGCTCCTCACCTCCTTGATCCATCAAGGGCCCTGCCACAAAAACAATGATTAGATATCAAATAAGAAAAAAAAAATTTATATGCAAAATATGTGATTATTTGACCTATAAAAAGAAACACCAAATTAAACAAACAAAAATCCAAAAATATATAAGAAATGAGCCATGTCCCCGGCAACGACGCCATTTGACGAACTGCAAAATCGGCCCTTTAAGGGTGCGTTTTTAGCACCTCAACATGTCGATGCAGTCGGGCCGATTTTGGTCCTCAAAAGATCACCTCATTTAAAGATATGCAATAATAAATCAAAATGAGATGATCGTAATTTATTTTACTTGGCAAGAAACCAAGGTCAAACTCAGGGACACGAGCCTCTCTCGTATTAATCGGATTTAAGTTTATTTAATTAAGTGTTGAGTTGAAAGCATATAAGTCAAAATCATGCAGACACGACACAAAGCAATGCATTAAAATTAAACATGCAAAATTTTTTTTAACATTTTTTATTCATGCAAATAAATGCTCATGCAAAGCGAATGATATGCCCCAAAATCATAGTCACTTGAGCCATAGAAAAAAAATGCGAGTTAAACTGAGTTAACATTAGGAAGCATTCTACACTCATTAAGCAAGTAGGCAGGGCAAACAAATAAAACAGGACACTTAGATGCTAAAATAATACACCACAGTTCATAGTGTCAAATCTGAACTTAAAGCCAGCCATAATAAAGAGGATGAGAAGAGCTTCAAAATGAAACTGAAATCAACTCGATTGGAGCTATGTAGCTCAAGATATGCACGAAAGAAAGCAGGGGCATAAATGCAATAAAAACAAACAAAGATAACTACAAATAGGCCCCTGAGAGGGACTAAAATGTAAATATGAAAAGTAAGAGGCCTTCCCTGTAAAATACCAATACGCATAGGGGTATTTTTGCAATTATTAAAACCCGCGAGGGCATAATTGCAAATTACCCAAGTTTACGTGGAAAGCAGGTGCTCCAGGGACCTATCTGCAAATCTGGAGAAGATACGGGCGTCTCTGCAATTTACCCAGAGTAGCACGTGCAATGCACGTGCTATCTAGGCTCGGACGGAGAGCAGGCTCGGCAGAGGGTCGAGGTAGCTTCGGCCAGGCTCGGAAGATTCGAAGCTCGGTGCAGGCTCGTAGAGGTTTGGAAGTAGGCTCGGACATTCAGGCTCGGGGATGCTCTGTATGAAGCCACGTGGCAGTATGTAGGCCCTTGGATCATGATAATCCAAGGGCTGCTGATGTCGATGACGCGGCGCTATCAGGACCGTTGGATGGTCGCTGGAAGAGGACCATCCAACGGCAACTGCTGTCCGTCCTCCTCCTTCGGCTGGCGGAGGGAATAGAGCTCCGGAGAAGGTGGCTTTCCTCCGCCGCTTGTTCCCCGTCGATGTGGTCCTCCCCTGAGCCCAATAAATGATCGTCGATGAAGCGGGGTCCTCAGGAAAGACCCAGGAGGCTCTGGTGCTGCTCGCCGGGACTCGGAGGACGGCTGCGGCGTCGATGAAGGTAGCTCCGACCAGGCTCCGGCCATTGATCACTTCGAAGACCTGCAGCTTAGTGAAGCGCAACCGAAGCATATAGGTGCGTGCGTGAGGCGATGTGAGGAGCTCCTGCGGGCAAAGAGAGTGGTGAGCTCGAAGCTCCTCCGCCGTGAGGGCGGAGGAGGTGGGTCGAAGGTCGCTGAGGGTCTGGAAGAAGGGAAGAGGTGAACGGATGTGGCGCGTGGAAGGGGGAAGCTTGGCGGAGCTCGGAAGGTGTTCAATGGAGTGGAAAAGGGGGTAGACTAACTTAGAAAATTACAAGAATTAAGAAGAAAAATGCATAGAGAGAAAGAGGGGACTTACCGGCGATTGGGGCGGAGCGGAGCTTGGGGGCGGACTCCGATGTGGAGCCCTGGTCGTCGCTGAACTCCGGCAGCAACTCGGAGCAGCTCGGGCGGTCGCGATGCGCCGCAGCTCCGCCGTGAAGGTCGGAGGGTCTCACCGGGAAATGGAGTCGTCTTCGCTCAATCGCACCGCCTCCCACTGTCACGGGGAGGTGGAGGAGGGCTGGGCTCCCTTCCTCGTAAAGGTGGACAAAGATTTTGGACGGAAGGGGCGACTGATTTAAAGAGAGAAGTGGCGGAGGTGATGATGGTCGACGTGGGTTTGGAGGAGAATATGGGGCGACTAGGAAGAGGTTGTGGATCGTGGAGTGATGCGCGGAAGAGAAGGATGATGGGGGAAGATCAGGAGGTGGCTGGCGAGATGCGAGGTTGACTGGAATGGCGGGTGAAAAAGGAGAGGGGCGAGTAGTGCGCAACTCAGATCGTGGGAGAGAGAGAGGTTCGGAGGTTGACGACGATCGCCGGCCGTTGGATCTAGAGATCCAACGGCGGGCATTTAGGCGCGGAGTGACGGTGTGGATCGGATCTGAGGCGATATGCATCACGGAGAGCGGTGATCGCACCACGTGTCGAGAGGATGGGCAGGCGGAGGTGAGCGGCCAAGATTGTATCACGGGCATGATCGATCGGCTGAGGAGAAAGAGCGAGTTGAGCGACATAGATGAGAGATCCGGGGCGCAATCAAAGGGCGCACAGCGTGCCACGTGTCAAGCTGTGGGTGCGGCGCTAAGGGATGGTGAGGATCTGAGATGAGTATGATCAGACGGATGAAACGAATTGAAGGCGTGGAGAGGGACTGGCCGTTGGATAAAGAGGGCGGATCCAACGGCTAGCAATGGAGGCGGATGAGACAAAGGGACCGGGCCACGTGGCGCCCCCAGAATGGGCCACGTGGCCCAATCAGATTATTTCGAGGGTATTTTTGAGTTTTGAGGCTTGAGATGGCCGAATTTGAGAGAGCTCAAAACATGAAAGTTGTAGATCTTGACGAGATCTACATGTTTCATGTTGACCAAAACTGGAAAAGAGATCAAACAAGGGCCCGAAATTTTTTTGAAGGTATTTTTTAAGTCTAAAAAATACCACGAATTTTTGCTTTGTCATTTTTTGTGGTTTTTAATTTATTTAGGACTCTGTTAATTATAGGACATTAACAGGTTTTATTGACAAACTTTTAAGCAAGGGGTTTAATTATAGGGAAATAAAGATGATGAAACTGAGGTTCATCATATAGTTACGCTAAGCGGTATGAAGCACTTTGCTTGCGTAGTGTATGGCCAACGGGACACCATCCCTCCTCTGTCCTACCACAACCCCAACAACAAAATCTGAGGCGTCCGTCATGATCTCAAAAGGAAGAGTCCAAACTGAGGCTTGTAGGATCGGAGCATCCATGATCATCCCTGGTAGTTTCTTAAAGGCCTCAAGACATTTATGATCAACAATAAACTCCATGCCTTTGCCTAAAAGCTCAGTTAGCGGTCGGGCGATCTTTGAAAAATCTTTGATAAATCTCCGATAAAATTACTACATGCCCGAGGAATTATCGCAACTGTTTCACGCTGGTTGGTGGCTAGAGTCATCTCATCACGTCCACCTTAGCAGGGTCAACCTCCATTCCTTTCTTGGAGATGACATGCCCCCAAACACAATGCCCTCCGTCATCATGAAGTGACTTTTCTCCCAGGAGAGCATCAGATTAACCTCACAACATCTTTCGAGGGCTCGGTCCAAAATTTCTAAGACATGAATCGAAGGAATTGCCATAGACCGAGAAGTCATCCATGAAGACTTCTAGGAATTCACCGACACATCTCGGTGAATACTGCAATCATGCACATTGAAAATGTACCGGGAGCATTGCATAACCAAAAGGGCATGCGCCTGAAAGGCATAGGTATTAAAGTGCCATGTGAAAGTGGTTTTCTTCTGGTCCTCAGGAGCGATGGCTACTTTATTGTAGCCCGAGAACCTGTCTAAAAAGTAGAAGAATTCTTTTCCGCTAATCTTTCTAGATCTGATCAATGAATGGTAGGGGAAAATGTTCTTCTTCGTCATGACATTCAAGCGTATGTAATCCATACAGACACACCATGACGTAGGTACTCGCGTCACGATATTCTCTCCATCCTCATTGGTGGTCGTCTGAATTCCCGACTTTCTCGGGACAACATGGATAGGTGCCACCCACTTGGAGTCGGAGATGGGGTACATGAAACCTGCGTCACACCATTTCTCAATCTCTTTCTTCACGACGTCTCGTAAAATTTAGATTCAACCTACGTTGGAATTCACGAGAGGGTTTAGCTTCATTCTCTAAGTAAATATGGTGCGAACATAGAGTATGATTTATCCCGTGGAGATCAGAGATGCTCCAACCTATCGCCTTGTAGTTTTTTCCAGGATCTCTTGCAAGAGAGATTCCTGTCCCTCGGTCAATCGTGAACTGATGATGATCGGATACTTCCTCTCGTCTCTCAAGGAAGGCATATTTAAGGGTTGTGGGTAATGGTTTGAGCTCGGGTAGGGTGTGATCATCAAGGAAGTCTGGCTCAATCAATCTAGTTCTATGTTGGCAGTGGCTGGATCTATCTCTGAAGTAATTGCCACCAACTCATTTAGCTCTAGAGTCGGATCGTCAAAGGTATACAAGTAATCACCAAAAGCCATGTCCGACTCATCATCCTCATCTTCTGATTGTCCTAAAGAGGGAAGGACTGACAGGCCCAACTGGGGCCTCTACATCGTCGAAGATGTAGGGGGATGCAGTTTCTACGTTGTACTCGCTCCTAAGGTTCTCGCAAACTATCTCATGCACAAGATCTTCTCCAAAGGAGAAGGACTCATCGGTGCTAGCTGTGATCTGTCTCCATGGCCCACGGTGTCTACATGAACACAATCTGCTTCTGACGAAGAGTACTCGGTGCTGAATTTGGAATCTGGCCTCTACCACCTTGTCTGCTTCATCTCAAGTTCCTCATCTCCGCTGGAGTTTGTAACTGAATTTTCTCGATCTTGTAATCAAATAAGGCACCTGCTGTTCTAAGGAAGGGGCCTTCCTAGAATGATCTGGGAATCTCTCCAATTTTGAGGGTCTCCATATCAAGGACTGTAAAGTCCACCATGTAATCCTGACCCTCGACTTTGATGATAACGTTCCTCAATTCTCCATGGTACCTCTTGGTTGATTTGTCTACGAACTGGAGTAAGGCTATGGATTCCTAAGAGGTCCTAGATTTACCAGTTCATAGAGGGGTTGTGGGCATCAGATTAATTGAGGATCCATTATCTAGGAGAGTGCGTGCAAAAGCAGTGTTATCGACATGACTCACCACATAATGGACACCCATGTCCCTCGTTTCCTTGGAAAACACATTCCTAATGGCGCAAGTAGTGGCTACTGACAAAACATGCTTTTCAACACGGCTTTTTGTTTTCTTGCTAACCCTAGTAGGTGTGCATCTCACCTTAAGGTACTTTAGAAATTACATGTGTCATGTA